>JACVEI010000307.1:0-118280 GCA_018115615.1 Pestalotiopsis sp. DP-2020a | reverse complement strand
TTGCTGATATTTGATATAATATTTGGTTCATGAAAGGAAATGACATAGTGATAGAATGATAGCTGTACCCTTTGGTTCTTATCAGTTCTGCCGGGCGCTACCGCTCAAATTTTCAGAATGTCGAACCCCGCCATAATCGAATTTTGGGCGTAAACCCAACCCCACCATCAGATCTCCCATTCACTGCATCAACGATCGCAAGATGGAGCAGCCAACAGAAGCCCAGCCGCCGGCGGAGACGCTGCCGCCGCAATCGCAGTCCGTCGAGACGCCTCAAGAGGCCCCGGCTGCGCCTTCAAAACCCATCCACAGCCTCATCATCGATACCGGCCCGCTCATCAAGAATGACCCGCCCATCAGCACGCTCCTGGCGCAAGCCGAAGAGCTGTATACGCTCCCATCCGTCATACCCGAGATCAAGGACGAGGCAACGAGGATACGAGTTCAGACACAGCTCATGCCATTCTTGACTCTCCGCAGCCCAAAGCCCGAAAGCATTCAATTCGTCACCGGTTTCGCCCGCCGGACTGGTGACCTCGAGGTCCTCAGCAAGCCTGATTTGCACTTGATCGCCCTGGCTTACGAGCTAGAGTGCGAGCGCAACGGAGGAGACTGGAGATTGCGAAAGGAGCCTTCGCAAAAGAGAGTGAATGGAAAGTCGCCCGCCCAGATCGCCAAGGACGAGGCCGAGGCTGCCGAACCGACTACTAGCAACGCGGAAGAGACTACTACAAACGACGTTGAGCAAGAACCCGCGCAGGATGGCGCAAGCACCGAGGCCGACGTTGCAAACTCGAGCGCAGAAGATGTACCTGTGGAGAACACCGTTGCCGAGGAGACACCCTCCGCCCAGCAGCCGGAGCAACAGGCAGAGTCGTGGACTGAGGTACCGGTGAAGACGCCCGTTGTATCGCAAGAAGCAATCACACACCAACTCGACACATTGACTCTCGAGCCTGAGAAGGAAATCGCACCAGAACAACCTCAATCGGATGAACACGAAGTCGTGGAAGACGACGAGGACGATGACGAAGACGGATGGATCACGCCATCCAACCTGAAGAAGCACCAACAAAAGGACCAGCAGGCAGCGCCCGAGCAGCCGATCCAGAGAGTTCTCCAGGTGGCATTGCTCACTTCTGATTACGCCATGCAGAACGTACTCCTTCGCATCAACCTGAACCTCGTCTCGCCGAGTCTCGCGCGGATCACGCGTGTCAAGCAATGGGTCCTGCGCTGCCACGGATGCTTCAAGATCACACGCATCATGAGCAAACAGTTCTGCCCCAATTGTGGACAGCCCACACTCACAAGAGTGAGCTGCTCTACCGACCAGAACGGCAACTTCCAAGTACACCTGAAGAAGAATTTCCAGTGGAACAACAGAGGTGCCGTGTACAGTGTGCCAAAGCCAGTCCACGGAACGTCCAACGGAAAGTACAGAGGTCAAGGCGGCGGCCAGAACGGCTGGGGAAGAGATCTCATCTTGGCCGAGGATCAGAAGGAGTACACCCAGAAGACAGAAAGTGACCGCCGACTTCGGCAACGAGACCTGATGGACGAGGATTACCTTCCCGGAATCTTGACGGGCTATAGGTCCAATGGTCCTGGCAAAGCACGTGTGGGAGCTGGTCGGAATGTCAACTCGAAAAAGAGGAAATAGATGGTCAAGCGCAGCAATGCCCCCCATTTTCATAAATGAATAAATGCACGAATGAATGAACCAACATCACAATCGTATCAAGTTTGACTCTGCATGTTCATGTCCCTCGTCACCACAAATCTGTCCTTGATGATTATAGCCTTGATTTTTTTTTTTGTACCTTGCCAGCCAGTCCAGGAACCGCCATTTGGGTATCTGTCAGTATCAATTCGTCTTCCAACTGGTTCTCGTGGTCTTTTTTCCGTCTTAAGCTCGTTGCAAATAATGTGATGCTTCATATGGCCGAGCAACTGCCCACTCAAAATCCAAATATTTTGACTCCCTGAACNTTTTTCCGTCTTAAGCTCGTTGCAAATAATGTGATGCTTCATATGGCCGAGCAACTGCCCACTCAAAATCCAAATATTTTGACTCCCTGAACGCCAATCCTATATGCACAATCCTGTGAGAGGCCCAACACGATCTCCAGTCGGATTTGTATCTTCATCCTATAGTCGCACTCTTGTCCCCTTCGAAAGTTTTAATCGATCTCCANCGCCAATCCTATATGCACAATCCTGTGAGAGGCCCAACACGATCTCCAGTCGGATTTGTATCTTCATCGTATAGTCGCACTCTTGTCCCCTTCGAAAGTTTCAATCGATCTCCANAGGCCCAACACGATCTCCAGTCGGATTTGTATCTTCATCCTATAGTCGCACTCTTGTCCCCTTCGAAAGTTTTAATCGATCTCCACGCTGTTCCCATTGCGCTTATTTGAGAGTGGCAGGGCCCTTGGACGAACCTAGAAGAACCCATCATGTCAGACCTATTGTCACGATGCGCGCTGAGTCTTGCGACTCTCGGGGATTGGGGATATAGGTCTTACCATCGTCAAGGTTCAGGAGTCCGTATCTCTTCTTGAGGGTCACGCGCTGGCGCGACCACTTGTCGTCGGGGGAGAAGCGGGCGGGATGTGCAGACTTGGTGACCTCGCCGCTGAGGACCTTCTTCAGGGTGTAGGTGCGCTTGCCGCTGGCGTCGAGGACGTACATCAAATGCATCTTGGCGGTTGGTACTTGGTGATGTCGAGGAACAGGATTGCCGGCGGGAGATGCAAGAGTGGACACGTCTGAAGAGTCTGAGCGATTGACTGGGCGGGAATCTGGTCAAGAGATGCTGGCCGTGATATGGTTTTTCGCAGGATCGATTGGCGCGGAGGTGGTGAGAGCTCTGCCGAAAACTTTTTGGTGGGGCTCGAGATCGCGTTAGTGCCGTTTTTTTCACCTTGCTCCAGCTTTGGTGGGAGCTGTTCCCGGCGGCTGGATAATCCGGTCCGCTAGGTATCCAGGCCGCTAGGTACCTAGGTCCACCCGCCTTCAACGCCCCGGCCGGTGAGATCGGGTCGCCACCACCACCACGACGCATCCCCCCGCCGGAGCTGGGGTTATCTTAGGTCGAGGCAAGCTTGTCCTCCAACAGAACAACGGACGGAGCAGCGTTCAATGTGTTCGGAAACACGCATCCGGTCTGATCAAGGATGGACCTACTTTTGCCCCATCTGATTCCAAATGTATCGTATGTCTTGGATGATGGCAAACGGTGTCTTCAGTCGCTCCGGTTGCCCGGTGAAACACACTTCGACCGTGTGATCACCTAGATCTTCATGGTGTTGGGAATTGGATTGTCACTGCAAATCGACTTGGAAATTCAGATCATGGTTGCAACTTGCAGCCATTTTGTCAGTTGAGACTTTCTGCATGGATGCGCGGGTATCAGACGGATAGGTCTCGTCCTTCAAAATCCGCGCCGCTACAACCACGTGCTTCCTTGGAAAGCTTNTTCAGATCATGGTTGCAACTTGCAGCCATTTTGTCAGTTGAGACTTTCTGCATGGATGCGCGGGTATCAGACGGATAGGTCTCGTCCTTCGAAATCCGCGCCGCTACAACCACGTGCTTCCTTGGAAAGTTTGAAACTGTTGAATTTAGACGATCCGATTTGTACCAGATCACTTATTCTGAAGCAAAACTTGAGCTTATACAGTCATACTGGCATCTGATTGGAGAAATACTACTATCCTAGTCAATGTCGATCTCTCTTTGGGCGGCCCGTAGATGGTAGTATAAATCTAAAAGAACTAGGATGAGGTCTGTTGAGTTCATGCTGAGGCTCAGGATCATACATATTATCGACTATTCCCGTGCACCNCTGGCATCTGATTGGAGAAATACTACTATCCTAGTCAATGTCGATCTCTCTTTGGGCGGCCCGTGGATGGTAGTATAAATCTAAAAGAACTAGGATGAGGTCTGTTGAGTTCATGCTGAGGCCCAGGATCATACATATTATCGACCATTCCCGTGCACCNAGATGGTAGTATAAATCTAAAAGAACTAGGATGAGGTCTGTTGAGTTCATGCTGAGGCTCAGGATCATACATATTATCGACTATTCCCGTGCACCTCTGACTGGAAATATGAGGCCATCGTTGTCCATGCATTTCAGATTAGAAGATGGTGGCGGATTATCAATCACACGCTAAGCCCAGGCGTGCCCGCTTTGTTCCACTGCTTCAGCGGGCAATATAGCCGCCGAAAATGCTTATTCATCAGATGTTTGGTCAAATTGCCTGAATAGTACGGTAGTGGTGTTGCCAGACACCGCTTGAAAACAACGCTATGCTCCATGGCCGGAGACCTGACTCTGTAGCACTGTACGGCCTGCCAACGGTCCCGGCTCGAGACATTGACCGTTGTGCAGGGAGGACAGTCATTGAACATAAACGGGCAGGATTCAATATGGTGCGAGACAAGTACTGATCACACAATAAAGCAGATATACCAAAGAATCCAACCACAGTGCCTCCCAGCTCGAGTATAGCTGAGATGTGCATGTGTGATTTCCGCACCGTCCCGCATCCCAAATAAGGCGTCGCCGACAACAAGTCAGGGGCTTGAGTGGCTGAGTGGATCGAACAGCCTGCGCTTCGATTATACCGCTCTGTCCCCAATGCCCATGCTACCGAGTATCCACTTATTGCCCGAGTCGAGATGCCGAAGGTCGTAGAAAAAGTCTTCCATGAGGTCATTCCATCTGATTAATAATTCTTTATACTACTTTGTATATAAGTCGGTAGGAACCTCGCCATCAGGTAGGTGAATGTGATTGACCATAGACGAAATCTACTACGATTTTACAGTACAACCACACGATTTCCACCATGTCTACATCGCGTCTTTTCGAGCCCCTCAAGGTGGGCAATGTCACTTTGCAACACCGCATTGCCATGGCTCCCCTTACTCGGTTCAGAGCAGACGAGAACCATGTCCCGCTGCCCATCGTCAAGGAATACTACGCCCAACGTGCCTCCGTCCCGGGCACTCTTATTATTTCCGAAGCCACTTTGATCTCCAAGCAGGCCGGTGGCTACGGTCTCGTGCCCGGCATCTGGTCCAAGGAGCAGATCGCCGCCTGGAAGGAGGTGACTGATGCTGTTCACGCCAAGAAGAGCTACATGTACATGCAGCTCTGGGCTCTGGGACGTGTCGCCGACCCGGCGAACGCCACGAAGGAGGGAATTGAGATCAAGGGCGCCAGCCCGATCCCGCAGGCCGAGGGCGCTACCGTGCCCAAGGAGATGACCGTGGAGGACATCAAGTCGTTCGTCGCCGACTACGCACAGGCTGCCCGCAACGCCATCGAGGCCGGCTTCGACGGTGTCGAGATCCATGGCGCCAACGGCTACCTGATCGACCAGTTCACCCAGGAGAACTCCAACCAGCGCACCGACGCATACGGCGGCAGCGTCGAGAACCGCTCCCGCTTCGCCATCGAGGTTGCCACCGCCATTGTTGACGCCGTCGGTGCCGATAAGGTCGCCATCCGCCTGTCTCCCTGGTCGCCGTTCCAGGGCATGCGAATGGAGGATCCGGTACCGCAGTTCACCGACGAGACCAAGAAGCTCAAGGCTCTGAAGCTCGCCTACCTCCACGTCGTCGAGTCCCGCATCAGCGGAAACGCTGACGACGAGGCCACCGGGGGAGTCGACTTTGTCCTCAACGCCTGGGACAACCAGTCGCCCGTCCTGATCGCCGGAGGCTTCACGCCCGAAAGCGCCAAGAAGGCCGCCGACGAAGAGTACAAGGACAAGAACGTCATCATCGTGTTCGGCCGCCACTTCATCTCGACGCCTGACCTGCCGTTCAGAGTCCAGAAGGACATTCCCCTGACGCCGTACGACAGGGACACGTTCTACAATGCCGGAGAGGAGAAGGGCTACACTACCTGGCCCTTCAGTGAGGAGTTCCAGAAGCAGACCAGCGCCAAGATTTAGAAGAGACGATATATACCCATGTTGTACATAGATTTTTGAAAGAAATGATAGATTAGGATACACATACTTAGACAATTAAGATATGCCCCACGCCTGACGCCCGATGCATTAGTGTTGACCATTCCGTGGCATTGTGAGTAAAAGCTGAGCCTCAAGATTCAGATTAATTTCCGAAGAGCTAAGCCGCCACTGCATCAAGGTCTGTCGCTATTCCTTTGGCGATGAGATTCGCAATGGCCATGGTCGTCACCATTGGGTTGACGCCAGTGGCAGTTGGGAAGACACTAGCATCGGCGACATATAGACCCTCGACTCCCCATACCTTGCCCTTGGAATCGACGACACCGTCCTCCGGGGACTTGCTCATCCGATTTGAACCCATTTGGTGCGCACATCCCCAGCCATCGGTCGCGCTGATTCCTGACGCACGAATTTGTTCCAGCCACTTCTCGAACCTGGCCGTTTCCAGCTTGTCGTCTTCGCTTGCGCTGCGGACGAATGGTTCGATGCCTTTGATGCTAGGGCGTATCTCTTCTGCTCCCTCGGCGAGGCATATCTTGAGAAGGCCAATGACTCCTTCAAGCGCATTGGCTCTGTCAAAGGGGCCGGGCGTGTACACGATACGTGGCCTTCCAGTCGTTGAATCTGTGTAGATGTGGCCGGTCTCCTTGTCGCGTGGCATGGAGAAGAAGGCGTTCATGTTTCGGTATCGGAGGGCTGACATCTTGAAGTCTATACCACCTCGCCACTTCATCTGCGGAATCACAATCGAAGGCTGGAAAGCGTCAGATCCGGTAACAGTTCATAGTCTGGAAATGGTCACTCACCACCATACACAAGCCCTCCAATTTTGTTCCGTTGCCTTCGTTATCCAAATCTTCAAAGGTCGTCACGACACTGCTGATGGCGCATCCTATCATGTGTTAGCGGCCATGAAATAACACAGTGCAAAAAGACTCACCTTCCCAAGGGTTGACGTCCTCCTTCCAATATGCGCAGATAACGGTGACTGGATGCATGGCAAGATTTCGGCCTATCTGAGGATTCTGTTTCACTTGTCAGCTTTCGAAATTTTGGACAAATCTTTTGGGTTAAATCTTACCGCCAGACCACTCTTTTGCAGAATCACAGGACTCCATAAAGAACCGCCCGAAATAATGACCTTCTTCGCCTTGATCTCGACATCTCTCGTAGTGCGCTTCTCCAATGGCCCGCTTACACTGCCGTCGGCATCTCGGGAGACCCATCGGCCCTTGATGCCCGAGGCCTTCTTCCCAGAGGCGAAATCATCAAACGTGACCTTGTCGACCTGGAAACCCTCGATGAACTCGGCGCCGTCCTTGGCAGCGGCTGGAAGCCAACTGACAGCAGGACCCTTCTTGCCGGCTGATCCACACCCCAGATGACATTGACCACAGTGGTGGTCCTTGTCGCCATTGTTGTGCGGCGTGACTTTGGCCTTGTAACCCAGCTTCTTCGACCCGTCCAGGAGAACCTGGCCGCGATGGTTCTGGCGAACAGTAGTGTCGGAGACACCCATGAACTCGCAGACCCGGTCGAGGGAATCCTGGAACTCCTGCGTCTCAAATACCGACAGACCGCGCTTCTTCGACCACTCCTGCCGCACATGCTGCGGTGTCTGAAGGCTCACTCCCCAGTTGACCGCACCGCCGCCTCCCCAGGTGCTGCCGGACATGATGGACAGCGATCCATCGTCACTCGTCACGATGCCGTTTCCGTCAAAGAGGTAGTAGCCTCCTGTGTCCTGTTTCATGGGCAGCTGGGCAGGCGGGAAGTAGTATCCCTTCTCCACAACCAGCACCCGATGCCCAGCTTTGGCCAACACCTCTGCGCAGACACCCCCGCCACAACCGGAGCCCACGATGACAACGTCGGTCTCGATAATATGCGGCTCATCGCCAGCCTCGAACTGTTTAAACGTGTAGTCCGCTGCCTGGCCCTTCTTGTACCCGTCGGGGAAGTCCTTCCAGCCGCTCAAGCTGCGAAACAGGGGACTGGTCATGACCCAGTGGTTCGTCGCGATCTGGCAGATTGACTTTGCCAGGCTGTGAAAGGAAGAGAAGTACGACGCCTGCCATGATTGAATGACCTTTTCTCTGGCATCCGCGGACAAGTCGCAGAATGGCGTCATGTAGCCACTGATCATCAGGCTTCCGAAGCGGGATCTGATATCGTTAGTACGAGAACACATCAGATGCTGCCATACAGGAGATTACGCACCCAAGAAGATTGACGGCCGATTCGAGCTGCCCTCTCATCTCTTTGGGAAGCCCCGCCATCGTCCTGTAGATGTGAGCCCGGAAGGCCTCGTTCTCGGATGGCTTCTCGGACAAGTACGCCTCAAAGTCGGCCTGGCTTGGCGGGGCATTGGACTTGCTCTTGAAGGCATCGTAGTAGCCCTCGAGCAGGGTCGACGATATCTCGAGCCGGCCGTCGGCTCCTGCTGACTTTGGACCGACCGACGGGATCACTGTGTCCATCAGCGCCCACCAGGTCTTCCATTGCGCCTCGGTGAAAAACGATGGCGAGGGCGGGTCGGGAAGGGAGACGTCTTCATGCTCAGGCACTAGGTCTGATGCGGCTACGTCCGTTGCCATCTTGGAATTGTATCTTATGGATTGCTTGGGAAAAACAGAGTAGATGCCGCCGGGCTTGTCTTGATGAAGGATCTAGATGATATGAGATGCGCGGGCGTTGTTGAGAAATGGAGATGTCACCCAACAGAGTCCCATGCGCTTTGATGCAGGGCCGCAGGGGTTCGTCTGCTGCCAAGGCTCCTTGTGAATAGGCTATCACAGGAAGTCTTCCCTAAACCCGGCACCTTTCATGGGGAAGAAGCAACCACAACAGTTTTCACCTTTGGAGAAACGATCGTCGTACTCGAAGAGGGGCGACCGAGGCTTGATGTCGTTCTGTAAGCTCCCCGCAGCGGATCATATGTCAGATCTCGACTCTGGCACACCTGTCAACCGATGCCGAGAGGCGCAGCTTTGCTCGTGCACCTCTCATCAATGACCAACACACATTGACACAGGGCAAGTCTCTCCGATCAGTACGAGTCTCGCCTGGCCACGCAAATCGTTCTAAAAATGACTAGTTGGAGCTGAACCCTGTCTTACCCCGCAACATGGAATATGGACCCAGCTCAACTGTCCAGTCTGTCTTACAGCAAGTACACATATGAGCAATCTGGTTCGTCGCGATGAGGAGTATCTCGCCTGAACTAAGGTGTTGATCTGCAACTATGGGGCGGAAGCTCCTGGCACCAGAGCCGAGAGTCGAAGTTTGATTCTCTCCAATCATGCCCTGCTTGCGAGGTCTGCCTAACCTCGCTCAGATTAGGTCGATGAGTTGGTCGTTGATTATACTCGATTGTGTGAATAAGTAGTGAAGGCAGCAACATTTCTCTATCGCTTATTGCTTACAGCATATTCATCGGAAAACCACCACTGAGACTGTAAGCTGACGGATCTTGGCCCAATAAAGCACTCTGTATCTGGATGTGGAAACTCTCAAGAATATCTCGCTGCAAAGTATAGCGCCGCATAAAAGGGTACAAACTGGATAGCAGAAACATGACGCAATACCTCCCATTCTCAATTCACAAAATGTAATCCTTGGGTGAAATTTCCAAACCTCGCATGTATATAGTCATTGATGACCTTGGTCTTGGCCCTCCAAGGACCCCGGTCTCCGTACTTCGGGTTTCGGCCCTCGGCCTCCTTGGCGTAGGTCGAGGTGAGCAGCCAGTACGGCTTCTTCTTCATCTGGGTGTCTCTGGGGACCCGGGGCACGCTCACGTGCACGCCGCGGCGGTCCATCCACTGCACGAGGCGGGTGATGATGAAGGCCGTGTCGTCGGCGCCCATGGTCCACGAGGCGTTGGTGTAGCCGACCATGAAGAAAAGGTTCGGCGTGTCTTGGATCATGGCACCGTTCCAGATAAACTTTTGGCCCACATCGATCAGCTCTCCGTCGACGCGGAGCGGGATCCCGCCGCCAAACTGCATGCGCAGTCCCGTCGCGGTCACTATCAGATCGGCATCGAGCTTCTTTCCAATGTCGAGGTCGATCCCGTCTTCGGTCACCGTCTTGATGCGCGACGTGACGACGTCCGCCTTGGACGTGTGCAGGGCTTGGTAGAAATCGCCGTCGGGCGCAAAGCAGACGCGCTGCTCCCAGGGAAAGTAGCGCGGCTTGAAATGGGGATCGATGGCGACACGGGTCGGCAGGAGCTTGGTCGTCTCCTTGAGAAGAAACTTTCTCATGGCCTTTGGGAACCACTCGCACAGGAAGACGGACAGCTGCGCGTAGGCCATGTACCACCACCTCTCGACGTAGGCGAGCAGCCATTGCGGCCACCATGCGCGCGGGATCATGCCCTGCCACTTTTGCGAGGCGGCGATGATGTACGACGGGCTCCTCTGCAGCATGGTGATGTGTTTGGCCGTCTTGGCCATGCTCGGGAGCAGCGTGATCGCCGTGGCGCCGCTGCCGATGACGACCACCTTCTTGTCGGTGTAATCATAGTCCTCGGGCCAGAACTCCGGGTGGATGACTTTTCCCTGGAAACGATCCAGTCCGGGGATGTCAACCTTCAGGGGCTGATTGAAGTCATAGTATCCCGCGCCAAGCACCGTGAACTTGGAGGTGTAGGTCTTCCTCTTCCCTTCGTGTTCCACTGCGAGACTCCAGCGATCTGTTTTAGACGACCAGTCTGCCGAGAGAACCTTGTGGCGAAGGTTGATGTACTTGTCGAGACCGTGCTTCGAGATACACTCTCTGATATAGGAGATGATGAGTGCCCCTTCGGCGATGGGACTCTCATGAGGCCATGGCTGCCACGAGAAACCGAACGTGTGCAGATCCGAGTCGGACCGGATGCCCGGATACTTCCATAGATCCCACGTTCCACCAATATCGCTTCGGTTCTCGAGAATGGCGAACTTCAGATTGGGAAGCCTGGTCTGCAGACGATAGGCACAATTAATTCCAGAGATGCCTGCCCCAACAATGATGAGGTCGTACTCCTCTGTGCTGGGAATTACGCTGGTGGCCGCCATGATGTCTACGCACAAGGAATAAATGGGAAATTCACGATACGACGAAACCCCGGGATCTAAATGGAACGTGGAATATACTTATATGGTAGCACAAAATCCCTTATAGCCACACTGCACAACCTTGGAAACCACTGGGATGGGGCAAGGACCTTCTGCACCCGAAGAGCACATACTGACGTAGCCGGTACCATGTCACTTGAGCAACCTCCTCCAAGGTGGACTGCGGTCGCGTGCGGAGCAGTTCTTGCTTGCCCGTTTCAGTCATGCAGGAACATACGGGAGCTCGCTATACTCCGTTCAAGAACTCAAGGATATGGGGCCCCGTACGCAACTGATGCCTAGATACCCGGGCCTAGCCACCATCAATGACCTCGTGCTTTACTATTCCGAGCTATTTCGAAGCTCTTGGGGTTCTTAAGGCTGATTATCGTGAGCAAAGATCGTCCCAGGTTTCGATCCCAGTGTTCTCCAATCCCTATTGGGGTTGCAATGGTGTTGCGAGGTGAGGTCGTGCCAATCAGGATGAATGCAGATCCCCGCATTCCAAGAAGGAAGCCGAGGTAGCCCACAGTGTCGAGGACTGTGAAGGAGAATGTTTTCCATAACCTACATAGAATAATTATGCAAAAATTCCAGTATGAAACGCGTGGTAATGTCCATGGAACGATGTACTTTGATTCATGGAAGACCAATCATCAAGAAATGTAATCATAATCCATCAGACTAAGAAACGGGAACAATGGTCTAAAACTATCGCATTTACAACTTCAAGGGAATATCATCCCCGCTAGTATCCTGAGGACGACCAGACGCCTCGATGAAATCGCCGATTTGCCCTGCCACCTTCCTGGCGCTCTCGACCCAGCCACTTTTGTCACCTACCAGCAGCGTGTCGTGGATCGCCAGAGGCTCGTACGCCGACTCGATCTTGTTTCCTTCTTGCCGGGTCATTTCCTTGACCCATTGGGTTCCATCGATCTCGAGTATCTCTATAGCACCCTGCGTGACGAACATCGGAACGCGGGTCTGGAATGGGTTCCCCAACGGTGTAATATAAGGATCAGACACGGGAGTCTTGGCCGCGTAGGTAGCTGCGCCCCATCGCGTAAACTCGGGCGGCAGTATATCCGTCGGGTAATTGGGGTTGCTCAGATAGGTGATGTCGTCTCCCAGAGAGTTCTGTGGCGACACCCACGGCGAGATGAGGACTGCGCTCTGTGGATTGGGAATTCCCAGGTCGTTTCCATACTCGCCCAAGTAGCGGAGAAAAGCAATTGCAAGATTGCCGCCTGCGCTGTCGCCGGAAAGGACGATGTTTCGGGACGGGATCTCGAGAGTTCGCAAGAGGTACAAGTAGCTGGTCAAGACGTCCTGCAGACCAGCAGGAAAGGGATTGGTATCGCCATAACCCGACAGCCGGTACTGCGGGGCAAAGACGGCATCGACCCGTGCGTATTTGATCAGCGTGTTGGACAAGAACCCCAAGTGCTCTGTTCGACCATCGCCGATGACGAAAGCGCCACCATGGATATGTAGAACAACGGTGCCTTGCGGTCCTATGTCCTGAGCCGACTTGAGCGCCGGATACCAAGTCCCTCCTGTCGTCGTGGGCGTGACACTTGAAGATTCAAGTGGACCTTTGTATAAGTTCTTTGGGAACGGGGTAATGGTCTTGAACCTCTCCTTCTCGCGGCCGGGCTCGAGAGAGATGGGATCGCTGATGCCAATCTGGCTCTGGGCATCGACCATCCGGAGGATGAGGCGCGCTCGAAGCGACTGCTCAAAATTCCATTCGGGGTGAGGTCTGAGTGATCGGAATAGTGCAAACTTGACAATCCAGAATGGGAGGCGCGCTAGGAGTGCGCTGAGATAGTATAATTGCCAGACTAGTCGCAGCGGCTGATAGGCCTTCCACGGCCACGAATTTGACTTTGCCATGGCGATACTTCACACAGCTGGGACTATAGAAACACAAAGGCAGAAGACGAGAGGGGAAAATAATTTTACCAAGCAAATAAGTCTTTATGTTTAATTAATATTGGTATGCGGTTCGTACAGCAATGACAATAAGCAGCCACCACAGCCACTTTGTGGCTATATCGGCTGCCAGTATCCGAACTACTAGGATAATTATCTATAGCCATCGTACGAGGGTATTTTTTTATTAGTATTGACAGTGGGGCGAGCTTTATCCTATATGCGAATATAATGACACTGTGTAGCGTCTTTATATCCCAGACCACTGAACGGGGGCTATAAAACGACTAAAGCTTCAGATCAGCGTATACGACAAGGGAAGGATATACACTGTACAGAGGTCGTCGCCCCACTGTTAATATTTATAAAAAATACCCTCGTACGATGGCTATAGATAATTATCCTAGGTTAGTGGTTCGGATATTAGCAGCCGATATAGCCACAAAGTGGCTGTGGTGGCTGCCTATTGCCATCCGGTCCTTTGATCCCATCGCTGTACGAACCGTATACCAAAATTAATTAAATACTCCAGATAATATTTGACGCCTCGCGAGAGAGGACGGCTGAAGTCTCACAGTGCTGCCACGGTAAGCGCTATACACTGTACTCAGCAGAAAATGCCAAGATGTGTGTATAAGTGCGGTATAGCCCTCCGCACTGATCAACCTTCCCGGTCACTGTATGCATCGCAAGGCATTCTGGGCAAAGTTGGGGGTTGGTTCATGCATGCCCAAACTGATTGGTCACTTTGTATAGAGGTCGGGAGACCCAATAACGGAGTACAAGCGGGTCGTTGTGACATACCGATAGTCCGAGCAGATCCAGATCTATGCAAGCCAGGTGTCGCTGTCGCTGTCGTGGAGCTGTGATGTGATTGTCACAGGTCGTCGCCGAGGCATCGATACTCAGCTATAGACTAAGTCTCAGCCAAGTACGGAGATCGGGCACTATTTGCAGCCGAGGTAGGGCCACCGGGAGTGTGCACTGTACCCATTCGCCATTCTTAGCTATCGTAGTAAGCAATTATCGGTCCTACTTCAGGGCGACTATTGACTATACTCCATAGAATGCCCACTTTCGCTTCTGCATAGTAGACACGAGCTGACGTTCCGTTATCTCGTTTTTTTAGGAAAAAGAAATAGCGCTTAAACACTGTCTCCTGGTATATAAACCCTGTAAGGCACGTAAGCACTATAATATTACGAACATGCACCCTTGCAGGAAGACAACGAATATTGGCACTTAAGGAAGGCAGACTACGGGGCAGAAGGCCATTAGTTAAAGACCATGGAATCTATTATACCCGATAGTTGTTATATTCCTCGAATAAGGCTATTTAGTTGGCTACTAACGCTACGCCAAGCTTTATGGCTGTAAACTTATGTTAGCTATATATTAAAATATTAAGATATATTAAGCTAGTCAAACTTGCTGGTGGCGGATAGTCTGAGTGGTCGACTTACTTATATAAAAAAAGTTTGTGTGAAAAGTAGGTGGAGTTTACAGACGGCAAACCGCCACAATACGACAGGAATACTGCAACATAAGGTATATTTCGGAGCAACGTATATGATATAGTTCCCGCTTCCCAATGTGATTATAACAAGGCCAAATAGTCATGTCGAGTTACAATGACTTCCCGAATGGGCGCAACGGGGCGCACATATTGCTGTTGAGTTTGTCCTTGGTTCCAGCCACGGACCAAAGTTGACTAGGCCATAATGTTGCCAGCAAAGGAAAAATTTATCGAGGGCGTCCTGCGTCGCAGATTCAAGAGCAGCTGGAATCAATTTCTTAGTATTGAGTCTGATATCAAAGGGCTTCGTCGCACTGATCTTACGTGCTTGACGGTATTAGCAAGAGGTTCTAATATAAGTACATGCAATCTTATATACAGCGAGTCTCGCATCCGAAGATACTTTCTTGATCGCATGGCTGCCAGAAGCGACGCTCGATCTGCGACCGGAGCGCAATGATTTCTTGTGTGTACAGCGGGTGAGTACCTACTCAATCAAGCACAGACAATTCGTTGTCATAATTACCTGAGGTGCACGCACACTACTCTGAGTAGAATAAAGGTCGCGTGTCTAGGTTGTCCGGGTTGTCATCATCAAACCATTTAAAGAATTCCTCCTCAGGCGTCAGTGGAGTCTCCTTGGTATCCTTGGGCTCATGCCTGGACTTTCGTTTGTGTGCAAACATATCGATGGGTTGCCCGCGCTGGAGAAACTGTCGTGCGGAATATGACAATCCACCGCGAACTTCTGGGGAGCCCTCCTTCTCTGGTGTAGCCTCGTTGTCAAGAGCGCCATAAACAACATCCTGTACCGTTCCGATCACGATACCAGTTGTCTCGTCCAGCTTGATGAGCCCGTGTCCGTATTGTCCAACTGCGAAAGTATTTTCCGATGACTTGACTACGCACCGCAAAGTGTAGAGGACGCCATCGCTTTCGAACCTGGGTATTGCTTTTCTTGAGAGCGGAGCCCAAACATTTATATCAGGACTCCGGGATTTACGTTGTCGCCACATATTCCACTCGTCTTTCCAGGTATTCGCTCCGTGGACCATGATGCCACGAATCAGTCTGTCAAAATACTTGATTCTGAGCAGGTTTGCAGGCCCGTTTGGAACGTGGCCTATCCTGGAGCGACCCCTCGAGTAGTGCTGTGCGAGGCGTGCGCCATGAGTGTTATCGGCAAGGACATGGACGTTGAAGCGGCGGGAACTCTTGATAGCATTCCACGTCTTACTTGGAAGGTTGACGTTGAAGATAACGCGTGGGACAGGCTCGACACCAAGTGACGTGAAAGAGCCAACGGTCATGGCGCGTGGTACTGGCTTTAACGAGTCGGGAACTGTCGGATCCAAGACATCAAGATTATCAATGTATCGTTGTTTGGCAGCTTCTTCCGCTTCGATGTCTCGTTGGCCCCCGGCGCTGGTTTGTTGGTTTTGTTGCCTGGCAACTTTATCGACTTTGCTGTCTTGTTGTCTAGCAGCCTTTTCGGCTTTAATATCTCGTTGATGACCCTCGATATGTCTCGTTTTAAAATAGCTCTCGAAATCAAGATCTTCGGCTTGAATATTTCGTTGGGCACCCTCAGTCTCAAAATCAAGGTCTTCTTGTCCACCGGCAGAATCTTCTTTCCCATTGTTTGCAGGCAGATAGTACTTTCTTGTCACTTGCAGAGGCATAGGAGGCAATTGTAGACTCGACACGACAACCACGGGATGTACAACATGCTGCATCAACTTGCGAAACATGTTTGGATCGAAGGTGGGTGCTCGAGCCGTCTCTTTCGCCCTGTCTTCCGCTGTCCTCGAAAATACCCTTTTAATGATGCCATCCTCATTCGGTGTGAAGTAGTGGGACTGCGATTTCTTGGAATAATTTTTCGCGGACTCGAGCGTATCTAATGACGAGTCGAATGTTGTTCTCGGCGTGGCAGCGGCTTGCGCAGTAGCCGTCTTCTCGTGTGCCTCATCTTCGTGCCGTTCGGGTTCTCCTCTGGGTGTATGGTCGTTTGTAGCTCGCAGAGACGTACTTTCGGGCGTATCTGTGCCATACGACCGGGCCGCAGCAGATGCTCTGCACTTGGCTGCGATTGTATCTAAGCCAGGACGAACGACCGCATGGTGACTGAACGGCGGCCTCGACGCTGCCGCAAGACACCGAAGACTTGTCATTGCATAGTCTGGCAACCATGGGTGGGAAGGAAAAAAGGAAACAAATGCCAATTGTAAAGAGGAAGCCTTGCGACAATAATGCTGCAGCGAGCTTCGGTTAGCTTCATGAAATGCGCAACACCATAAAGTTGAAGCTCCCATGCAGGTCCTATGATTTTATTAGGCGCGTCACTTCTACGACCCGCGCCGATATCGATAAGAACATTTAATGCAGGGGTGCTGGTAGCTCTCAGATGGGAGGATCCACTCCGGCCGCCGCCGTAACATTTTTTGAGGTGCAGCTAACGTAGGCGCATCGTCGACGACGCTGGTCAGGATTGAGGAACACTCCTCGCGACAGCTATCCCATCTTTCACCTCGACTCAATTCGCTGCGGCTGCATCTACGCCTCAAAGCAAGTCGATCGAACAAGCGCTGGAATCACAGGCACGAGGGTCACTGTAGCACCCGTCGGAACATCACAAAATACACACGCAATGGCGACTCTCCGACTATCGAGGCGCCCGACGTGCGCCCTCTCCATCAACTCCCTGACACCACAGACGAGCACGACGACGTCCTCGGTGACCTCGACCTCGCTGTCGCCCAGCTTCCTGTCGGCGCAGACCCAGCAGCAGACGCGCAACGCCAACCTGATCCGCCGGCACAAGCGGCCGTACATGTTCACACAGCTGGTCCAGCTCTCCGACGGCTCGACGTACACGATGCGCACGACGTCGCCGTACGCCCTGTACAAGTCCGTCAAGGACACGCGCAACCACCTGCTCTGGAACCCTAGCGAGAGAGCGCTCAAGAACGTCGAGGTCGATGAGGCCGGTAAGCTGGCCGCCTTCAGAGAGAGATTCGGCCGGACCTGGGATCTGCCAGCTGGCGCGGAAGAAGCAGCGCCAGATGCTGTTGAGGGCTCAGAGAAGATGGCGGCAAAGGCGGTTGAGGAGGATGCCTTCTCCCTGGACGAGTTGGTTTCTCGGTATGCTGTGGAGATAAAAGACGAGAAGCCAAAGGCGGCCCCCCCCAAGAAGAAGTGAGCGGCTTGAAGGTGCTGCCAGACCTGGTTCACCAAGTCCCGGATTTTCGATGGCCATGGAGTGCTGTCAACAACAGGGACATATATTGGGGTGTCGTTCAATCACCCTCTCTACAACAGGGGCATTCGTGACCAGCAGCTTGGACTCCTGGACCGAACACTCGATACCGTCATCAAAATTGTATCATATGTACAACTTGTCTGCATATAAAGACAGCAATAGAAAGCCAAATCTATGCATGGATTACTGGGTCAAAAGTACAAAACTCGATTATCATCTCTTTTTATCTGACGCTACTGGGTATAGCCCATCCAGGACGCAAGTGATTACAGTGAATATGTTACTAAAGTGGACTTCTCGGTGGGTGGGTTGGCATGTGTGAAAGTCGAGTCCATCTGCACCAATTAATCAGAATCATCATCTATCCGCGCCCTGGCTCTATCCACAGCAGTGTCACCAGCGGGCCTCTTGCCAGCGCTCGTGTCAATGACAGGCGGTCGGTAGAAGACGGTCTCATCGTCCTCCGCATCGAGCTGCATGAGGAATGTCTCCCATTTCTCAATCAACTAAAGGGTTATTAGCTCGAGCCACATGAACGAAATTCCAGCAAAATAGCTTACCTCCTTTTGGGCTTCGACGGAGCTCTCTAGGAATGTCTCAACGGCACTCTTGAAGTCCTCCACCTTCTCACGCTCGAATCTGTCAAGCTCGGCGCGCATCAACCGGCCCATATCGTCAAACAAGAGTCTAGCTTGAACAACCTTGCGCTCAGCGTCGGCAACCTCGGCGCTCACCTGGTTTAGTCGGTCCTGTTGCGACTTGCCCTGTCTGAGAAGCTTGTCCTGGCTCGCCTTACGTTTCTGCAACTCCGACTCAGCACTGTGCCAACTGTGGAATGCCTTTTGCCTTTGTTCAAAGGCCTTCTTCACACTGCCGATCAGGCGAATGTACTCATCGATGACGATTCCAAAGGTGAGGACATCCTGTTGGGCTTGGCGATCATAAACATCTCTAATGGTAATCTGGAGTTCCGACAAGGCATCCAAGGGTCCGGACAGAGTGTGGCTCAACTCGACGGTAGATAAAGCATGAAGCGACGCCGAAAAGTCCCCAGCAGCTTCAGCCATGGCCTTGCGCTGGTTCACCATCGTGTCCATGGACTTCAAAAGTGCCCGAAGTTGGTTCTCGAGCGCGTCGAGGTATACCCTTCGATCGTGGAACCACTAACTTGGTCATTAGTGATTGATCCCAAAACGGTGGCTTCTGATACTCACGTCGTCCTGCTCGACAAATTTGTTGCTGCTGCCTACACCAAGACCAAAAGAGCTGAAAACACCCTTGCTCTCTCCTGGAATAGGCTCGCGGCGTTCCTTGTGCTTCACATCGACGTTGAATGACTCGCTCTCGAGGAACAGCTTCAAGTCAGGATCGTGCTGTAATGTCGGGTGACCAGCGATCTTGTTGAGCATTTTTTCCAACGCTTGGCGACGCGATTCCACAAAGTTTGTCTCGAAACGGTTGAGGGCCTGCTTCTCTGGAGGTGGCGGGACAACAACACCCGGGTTGTTGCCATGCATGGTGTTGTAGAGCCATAGAAAGTCCCGATATCTCCTTTTAACCTCAAATTCCGGTTGCTTGTAACCCTTCGATGTTGTCCTTGTTCGTACCGAGTAGACAATGTGGGAGCTGGTCAGATCGCCGACCTTGTATGGATCGCCGACAGTGATATTGAAGCTTGGCTTTGCTGCCTGCTCGATAGTCACACTTGGCTGGGTGGTGCTTCGGACCTGGCTGGGCTGGGCTGATCGCACCGGCGGAGGCACCTTCGCACCCAGAGGTCGGTCCTCGTCATCTTCGTCGATGTAATGAGGGTCTCTCGGTCCAGGCTGGGGCTGTCGCGCAGACTGGGGCATCGTTGTGCGGATCGGCAACTGCTCCTTCTGCGGCGGCGCTGGTGGCTCATCAGCCTGCGAGTCGACAGCTGGGCCTGCATTGTTATCGCCGAGAGGTCCCAGGGGACCGAGGGGATCGTCAGCTTGAATTGTCGTCGGTTGCGCCTGAAGTCGGCGGATTGGCTTTCGCGGGCCCCGGGGCGCCGCCGGTGTCTTGACGGACGGCTGGGACGGCTGCGAGGACTCGGCCTCTTGCGACGGCTGGTTTATAGACGGCGGCTTGGACGACTGCGATGGCACGTCTCCCCAGGGCGAGTCACCTTCTCCGAAATCCATCTTGCAAGGCGTGAATGATGAGAATGTGGTTATCGATGGCAGCTGTCGTCACAGGTGCGAGCTATGCTATGGGAATTGTTGAAAGAGGGAGGGAAGCTCGGGCCAATTACCGGAGGTGGCAGTGACGAAAGCTACCGCCCAAGAGCCCACACGATGACTGCTTAGCTTCTTTGCGTGGGAGCCTGGTTGCGAGAAAGCTCCGTCGTGGCTGAGCAACAATTGGGAAGCAATTCCATTTTTGCATAACCTACAAATTGAATAGTATTCACACTGAGCTTTGCAGTCAAGTTTATGCTCTTACCAGGGTGAATGTACACGGACATGTCAACTTTTGAGGCTGCTTACGCAGCATCAAGTTTCAGCCTCCAGCGTATAGCCATATGAGAGAACATTCAACAAGACATCAGCTTATCCCAGAAACTCGCTACAAGCAAGTGTCTAACCGCGATCGTACAATTGGTCTCATATTCCAAATGTCAACCGTTATCTAGGGTATCATGAAGCCGTAGTAAAAAACCAACCATAAACGCCTGAAAATGCTATCGCACGCCCCATTCACTGGGTCATACTGGTATCGCCATTGGAGCCATTGGTTTCCCCTTGCTTGATCATGTCCCTCAAGAAGGACTCTGCCTGATCCCAGAGCTCTGCTTCCATGTCTCTTTCCACCTTGTTGCTTCTGCTGTTCAGCCAGCCGACGTCCATGCCACCAATCTTGCCATTGCCATCCGGTTCGAGCGTCTTGCCGTTGTCGTCAGCTGGTCCATCACCCGCCGGAGCATCGCTGGACTTGATGATGCCAGCCTCTTCCAAGCCCCAGATCTGTCGCTTCATCCTGACGTTGACGGATCGCAATGTTCTCATGAAGTCGTTCATCTGATGTTTGAAAGCTCTATCCTTGCCACTTTCGTCGTCATCGTCGTCGGAATCGCCGTCGCCGTTGTCGACATCCATTACCGTGTCTCCCTCGTTGGGGTCTTTCTTGTTGAGGCTTTGGATAGCGGCACCAGCAGTGCGCAGGAGACTGACGATGCTCTAAAGTCTGACGTTAGTCAACTTCAATCTCAAAGCGTGGCATCTGTAAAACAAACTTCGTCGATTTCCCCAAGTTGTTGTATGCGCTCAGCGGTGGTGAAAGATGCGAATGGATTTTCCTCCAAGTTGCCGTGGGATGCCATGATGTTCTAAGAGATGGCCAGGCGCACTTTGCAGTTGTCCAGAATTTGCAATTCGCTAGATTCTGTGGATGTGTCGCATTGAAGGATTCTGAGTGTAAGCGGCGCCGCAAAATAGAGCGTCGCAATTGTCTATTCCTAGGTGCTGTTTTGAAAAAAAGATGAGCATTTGACGAGCTGGATACTTCGAGGACTCAAGGGTCAAAATCCACCCCACTTCAGTACGTAAATCATCAGTGTTGAGCTTGCAGGCTTCATGTTGCAGCTTGCCAGCTCTCTCCAGATTCTTGGTGGGGCTCCCGCCAGGTGGATGGTCTAACCTATTACATACTAGCGGCACATCCCAGCTTCGCTCTGAACATCAATTGAACGTCCTCTGGCCGCATCCACATTTGGGAGCCTCATCCAGCCCACGAAACCAAAGACGCGATAGAAGGCATTTCATCAACAACGCCGAGCGCATCTCTGCGTGCCATCACTCACTCATCTCTACCACTGGTCTAGGGGCATAAGAACCCATTTCTGGGATTTTCGCTGCAGTTCCCCGGGGCCTCGCTGCCCAGCTTGTCTCGGCGCATGCAGTTCTACGCGACACATCACTTGGAAGCCTGGCAGTCAAGCAAGAGAGAACTTCAACAAAGCACCTTCCTCCGGAAATACCATTTGGATCAGCATGTCTAACGCCGGCGCACCCATGACTGGTGCTGGCCAGGCTGGCAGCACTTTCACACCAGCTCCGCCGCCCACACCTGGTGCAGCCGCTCCGACAACGTCGGCAACCACCTCGACGGCCCCTCCGAACAACCAGAACTTGAATCAAATAGTAAGTGCGGCCAACTGAACATGCCCCGCGATGCCCCATTCTCCCACGCCCTTTCTGGACTCCAACAAGATGCGGATACCATGCCATGTTGCCGGCAGACTTTGCCAAGAACATCACGGGAAATTCACGTGATAAGTGTATCGATTCGACGCTACCTTGCACTCACCTTGCTACACCAATCCCAGCACCCCATCAGCCATATGAGTGGCAATCCTGGCGGTGCTATATGACTGTCGGCTATCTCAAGGACCCAGGTCTGCTTTGGTTCTCTACCTTGAACCATCTGTGGCACGCATATGTTGGGACTTGTCGACGGACATCACCTCTGTTGCGGCCTGAGGGTGGCCAGTTGACGTTGCTCCTATGTTGTCACCAAGACAACACTTTGGGCCATGGCACAATCAAGTATCTGCTGTTCGCTGCTGGTCGTCCGGTGATTGTCCTGGGAGATCGCCCACTCGTTGCACCCAAGCTCCGTTTGCAAGTTCCTCTCATCGGGACTACCCACCAAGCTCCTGGCAACTGCAACCCCTCTCACCTTGATCCTGACAACACCTTCCCAAATTCAACCACCAGGCTACGGGTTCTCAGACTCAGCATTTCACCATGCCCAAGCACCCTAAGCCGCACCCCACTGTAGGAGGGCTGTATCCGAAGCCCCAGGCGCAAGGTACCGTGGCAGCAGCGGACGCCATCAGAAGAAGCATACCAGCGACTTCAATGGCTCGACAACCTGTGACAGCGGACTCCGTCAGCAGCAGCGTACCAGCGCCTTCCATGGCTCGGCCGCCTGTGACAACAAACTCCATCAACAGAAACGTACCCGCGACTTTCATGGCTCGATCACTTGTGACACGAACAGGCTTTACTGACAATGCTCAGGTTACGGATTATCTGATCAAGCGTGGCTACACTCGCACGGAGGAAGCATTCAGAAAGGAGATTGCTGGCGGCAACACCAAGTCCGAGGAAGAAGAGAATAAGAGACTGAAGCCCGACAAATATGTTACTGCCTTTGAGCACCTCCTCAAGTGGGTGGACAACTCCCTTGACATCTACAAGGTAAGCCTACGCAAATCAACGTTCGCATGCCGGTCTAACACATCATCTAGTTTGAGCTTGGAAAGCTTCTTTGGCCCGTCTTTGTCTACTCCTACCTTGACCTCGTCAAGTTTGAGTACAAGCTTCGTGCCGAATCTTTCATGTTCCAGTACAAGGAACGGTTTGAGAACATCCGTGCCGACGAAGTCAACAGCCTGAAGCTAGTCAAGACCCCCAAGCAACTCGAGGAAAACCCGGTAGCTCGCCTCTACCTTAAGAACAAGTACAGGATACCGTTGAATAAGTTCTCTACGGGAAATCTTTTCAACTTCCTGGAACGCGACTCTGAAGAGTGCGGCAACATTGTTAGCTACATTCTAGCCACATTCTGCGAAGTCGAGTCCATCGAGCGGGGTCCCATTGAGCCTTTCAGCTTCGAGGCGATCTATCGACGAGCCAGAAATCTGGAGCTGGATGACGTTGATGCGCAAGAAGGCATTCCTGGCATCCCTGCAGCTGGCGCTGTCACGCTCAACAAGGAGATACTTGAGAACGGCAACAACACTGCTCTGAAGCTGGGACCTCTTCCGATGGAAACTGATCTGCGAGGAGACGTTCTTGCGGAATTGGAGGACGAGGACAAGCAGAATCCACCCCGAGATGGAGCACGTTCCCTGGTGGACGAGTTCAATCTGATGCATACTATCAAGAAGGAAGCCGGAGACTCGCCACAGCGGACCGACATACCATACCCACCTTCCAGAGCCAGAGATATTATCATGGAGATGCAAAAGGTGCGGGAGAACAGAGATCGCTTCAAGATCGAAGGTCGAACGGGCGGAGTTGGTCCTGCAGTGACTGTCTGCATGTACACATTCCACAACAGTCTGGGGAGGTAAGTTCCTGATGCTTCCTCAAGTTGAATTAATTCTCACCTGTGCGTCCAGTTACTCTTGCATGGACTTCTCCAATGATCAGAAGCTCGTGGCCGTTGGTACGACCGAATCCTACATCCGAGTCTGGACATTGGACGGATCGCCGCTCAAGTCGCAGCTTCCAAGCGAGCAGAACCTGAAAATGAACAACCGCAAACTCATCGGCCATTCTGGTCCCGTCTACTCTGTTGCCTTCTCTGATGCGGTCAAGAATCTCGACAAGAATATATATGAAGACGGACCGAAAGTCGACACAGATGCAAAGCTGCTCATCTCCTGTTCTTTTGATGGACAGATCCGGCTCTGGTCCTTGGAGACATGGACTTGCCTCTGCGTCTACAAGGGACACTATGGTCCAATCATGAAGTTGGCATGGGGCCCCCATGGCCACTACTTCGCTACCGGTGGTTGGGACAAGACGGTTCGCATCTGGTCGCAAGACCGTGTGTCGTATGTCCGGCTGATGGTCGGGCACGATACTCCCATCTCCTCGCTCTGCTGGCATCCCAATGGCGCCTATGTGTTCTCCGCTTCTGACGAGGCAGACAAGACTATTCGAATGTGGTCCGTCTCGTCGGGCAACTGCGTCCGCATCCTCACCGGACACACCGACTACATCTCCACAATGGAAGTTTCACCCAACGGCAAGATATTGGCGTCCGCAGATACTGGCGGCAACATCATTCTCTGGGATATTTCCAAGGGCGAACGAATCAAGCGCATGCGGGGCCATGGCCGCAACGGCATCTGGTCAATCAGCTTCAATGTCGAAAGCAACACACTCGTCAGCGGAGGTGCCGACATGACTGTCCGCGTTTGGGACATCGAGATGCCAGCAGAGGGCACGCGTACAGCAGCACAAGTGGAAGGTGGAGATGGTACAGCTATCGCCAGTGGCAGCGGTACAGGTGCCGATGGCAAAGCCACTACTGGCAACACGCAGGGGGCATCTAGTACCGGTACGACTGGCACCGGAAAGAAGAAGGGTAAGGAGGTCATGATCACACCGGATCAGATCAGCTGCTTTCCCACCAAGCGTACAACTGTCCACAAGGTCATGTTCACAAGGATGAATCTTGTCATGGCAGGTGGATGTTACGATCCAGAGCAACGATGAAGAATCCATGGGGCATTTGGATCCACCGAACGCATATAAAGGAGGTTGAATCTGGTCGAGAGCCCTTTGTGTGCCAGCGACCACCCAGACATGAGCCATGAGAAGGATTTGATATCAAGATGGTTGACTTAGGAACTGACACAGGATGTATTAGAATTTTCGAGGCTACAAGCGTGGAGCTGTGCGAGGCGTCTTACACAGATGACAAGATTTCCACGCCAGAGACATTCCCGCCCACTGCTGCAATGCGATTAATGGAAGTGTGCAGGAATGAAGATGGTATGGACGAAAGTACCGGGCTGTGTCATCCACAAGCACGTTAATGGACGCAGAACGCCATCGATTTGCCGTTTTGTAAATAGCACAGCTTCCCTCCCATTGGCATATTGCAGCCAAAAACGGAAACAGAACACATTGCGCAAAAGATTCGGTAGTAGGGATATAGATCAATCTACAAGCCGATAATAAGTCTGAAGTCCACAATGCATTGCAGATCTAGGTGCGTGTAACCTTTGCGATGTGTAAGCCGAGTTGTGCCAGCTTTCATCTCTGTGTCGGTCTTGACAATCGAGGTCCCGTAGGCAGGGTAAGACTCGATACCAGATGGTCCATTATGGCAAGAATTAGCCATGACTAATGGAATATTACCTATCCAGTCGACACATCACCTATGAAATGTGAACAGTCCTCGGCGAAATTTATACCTGACATTGCCACTCCATTGAAAATATTGTCAAAGAGCGCCATATCTACGCCCTCCAGAGCCCAGTCGTCCGCGGGGGGTGCAACACCCACGACCGATGATGGTCCAGTACAAGTACCAGGATGTATAGACGTGCCTCCATTGACTTGCTCGCCAACCAATGGCCAGTGACACGCGGATTCTAGGTCTGCACGAAAGACGTCTGGACTGGTCGAGCGTAGCATTGTCGCAGGCGGACGGTTTGTCGACCTGGACTGGCCGCAGTGCTCAATGTCGACGGTTCCAGTGTTTGGCATGTAGATGTGTAACAAGCTGTCGTCTTCGCACAGACTCCCATTGCATTCGAGATCATCTTCTTTCACCCCTAAAGATGAACGCGTCTCGTAATGGCTGCCATGCGCAGCTTTGGCCTCGATGGCGAGGAGCGGCCGAATAATAATGGTCATCTTTGAGGCTATCCGGTCGCCGTTGCTTTCGACCATGCGGTCCATGCTCTCGAGCACTCGTTCCATGAAGCCGCGGTCGCTGAGGCGTTGGTGCTTGAGAAAGGCAAAGACGGCGCCTCTAACCTGATGCAAGTTGTGCTCGCCCGGGATGGAAGGCAGACATTGGGCCTGGATATGTGCTAGAGTGAGGACGGTACACGCGATGAAGGCGATAAATTCGATACCTCGACAATAGAACGACGTCGGGTCGGAGCCACGGATGGCCAAGTAGCGCACGAGTATCTCGCGGCTCGCCGTTGCGGCGGTGATCCTGCTCTGGTCATATCTTTGGTCGTCCGAGGGGCAGAGCACGTAGGGCAGGTGCAGGTGCAGCAAGAGAGTATAATGCGTAAACTGCGTCGTGATGCGGACCGTTTCGCGAAAGGCCTGCATCTCATCAAAAAATGAGAACGCCAAGTCTGGCATGAGCCACCACTGGGGCGGCATACACTCGGAGGCTTTCCGCAATATCTCGTCAACCTCTTGGGTTGTATTGAGATCGCCCAGGTTGGTCGTGTTACGCCGCAGTATGTGACCAGAGGCTACTGCTTCGAGGCGTTCCATTCTTTCTGCCGCTGTGCAACGTTCCAACGTGGCCGGGCCACCGAGCTCGCCGCTCTGAGTACAGGCCGGGGGCAAGCCGAGCACCAGCGAGAGGTACTGGTCCGACTGGTTCAGTCGACGCCACATGTGCTCCGGGTGAATACGGCGTCGGGTCTCGACACAAGCCGTTTTCGGCAGCGGCGCGTGTGCTCCCTGATGCAGGCCCATGACTTGTGCGAGGGTCATGGCGCGGCGTAGAACTACCCATGCTCGGCGTAGGTTTCCTTTGTTGTTCTCATACAAGCTATAGATCATGATACACTCTATACCTTCGACCGAGTCCACCAAGTCATCATCACTGACGACTAATTTGACTGCGGTGTCGACCGCCCGGGTCATGATGTTGACATGGCTGGTGCTGAGACTCGAGAGGCCTTGCAAAGAAGACGACGGAACACATTGCAGGAACGAAGCCAAGGTTAAAAGTTTATGTGCTAGTGCAACGGGATGAGATCCAGATGATGGCAATCGGAGTATTTCTCGTGGTGAAGGAGGAGTCTGAGTACTGAAATAAGAAAAGGGCTTGTCCACAATTCCGTGAAGAAGCCCCGAGGCCCCATGCGGAATGTTGACGATGATCTGGAGATCATGGTCACTTGGCCATGCCTCGCGAAGCGCATCAGATATTCGACTATAATTGTCTACATTATCCCCTCTTTGGTTTTCAGCTCTCGCAGCAGTGGAAGTTGTTGATTGTAGCGAAAAGCGACAAATCGTGGGCGACCCCGTTTCATCCTGAATTCAGACAGTTATACTAGACATGAGTGAAAGTCAAAGTAATGTATTACTAACCAATGTATCGTGTGGAGGCTCAGATTGCTCAAGAACTCGAACAGGCGCTGTAGAATTCACATGATGCGCTGTAGGCCAAGGCCTCGAGGGAACCCGGGGGTCTATTTCCATCTCGTTGGATGCAGACAAGGCAGTCTCGGATACGCCGCTGGTCCTCGGCTCGCCATCCAGTCGTGCGGTCAATCGCTCGATCAGCGCTTCCATTCGGCTCATCCTAGAACCCATCTCGCGCAGGCTCTCGGAATGTGGCGGTTCGGGATGGTCGGGCAAGTCTTGGCTGATGCATTTCGTCCCCCGGCGCTGGCACCCGTTGCAGACGGTGTCGACGGAAGAAGCAAATGCACAGCGTATTTTCCGCCGCTTGCATTCCCAGCAGCTGATCGTACCTCTGCGAATCTTCCTTCTCGATTGTGGTCTAGCCGGCGCCAAGGGAGACGCGTCCCGCTGAGAATTGTTTGCTTCTGCCATTCCAAGACCTGCCGTTACGGCCGTTTTCCAAGTATAGCAGAAAGGTTGCGGTTCTCATGGAGGCTCGAGTCCAGCGATGCGTGGCAATGTGACAATCCAAGACCTGAAGTCAGTTGCCAAGCGGTAGACGAAGCAAAGAGGTCAGCTTTGATTGGTCAGACCACTTCCAAGGTTCTTAGCTTCCGCCGCTCGGCGGAGGAAACCGTCCAAGTCGTCGGTAAGACTGGCCGACTTCTAGTTTCGATACCCACCAAACCACAAGTCATGTTCAAAGCACCACTATACTCTGTACAATCGAGCCTTTCTGACTTGTCCCTCGATTGCACCATCTGACTTTCATCTCACTATGATACCGACATGGCTCGATCTGGAATTAGCAGCCGCAAATCTGGGGAAATGCCGCGGCCAGTCTCCGGAGTCTTTCCGAGGCTGCACCCCTGAGGATCTACCATCACATTGCCGGGGAATAAAGTGCCTGGCTAAGCATAAATACCCAGGCATTACTTTATTTTCACGTGACATGTGGAAACAGAGGTGCCAAGTCATTGGGTCGCTGCAGTCGTCTGAGTTGGGGCAATGTTGCTTTGCCCATTTTAACCGGCTTCTGGCGATCACAACGACCGAAAAAGGAAGGACATCTGCTTTGAAACTTCTCGACCACAGCAAAACCCCCGACCAGTGTCACTCGGGAAGGTCTCATTGGCAACATCGCTGCCGCCAAGAAAAAGGATTGCGTATGCCCTATAACTATACCGTCGCATTTTCAGTTACCATACTCAGCCGCCGCTCCTATAGGGGACGATGGATTGCCAATTGGGATCCCACTTATCCGGGGAACCAGGCTGCATCAGTTGACTAAGCGGTCCGCCTCGATTCGTCGCATGATATTCACGTTGCCGAGATGAGAGAACGACGTGAATTTCACTCTCTTCGGAGTGCCCTACCGACTGTTTGCGGGCGACCGGCCTTGCCTCCTCACTGCTCGTCCTGTCATTGCCGCCCGGGGGACTCGTCAGCAGTATAGCACCCCTACTCTAAAAGGTACATTTGTAAATGCTTCTTCATCATTCAACATGGTTTGGCGCCCCACACCAGGGGCCGAGAGCCACATGGATGATGGGCCTTGCCGCCCTTGCAGTTGATGTAAGTGTGTTCAGGGCTATACTGGACGATCCGGGAATCCAGGCGTCTGACGAATACGGTCAGCGTTGTCACTATATAGAGCAACGACTCGGACTATCGTCAATAATCTTCCTTGGCTGTGAAGTACCACATTCTCTCTTTCATCCATTCACTCTTTCAAAATGCGTTTCTCTGCTGCTGTCGTCGCCTCTGTCGCGGCCACCCTGGTGGCTGCCCACCCGGGAGCTGATATCCAGCAAGAGCTCCGGGAGCGCCAGGAGTTCACCGCCAACTCGAAGCGAACCAACCTGGGCCACTGCGCCGCCAAGCACAAGGCTCGCGGTATCGAGGAGCGTGCCATTGAGCGCCGCAGCAACTTGGCCGCAATGAACGCCAAGCGTGGCATTCTCGCCCGTGACCCTTCCGACATCAACAAGACTCACTTGTCCGATGCCGACTTTGACGAGACCACTCCTCTCCAGACCGTCTTTGCCCAGGACGCTTCGTGCGTGCTCTCTCCTGAGGAGACCGAGGGTCCTTACTGTGGGTTGCTGATCCTACCTGGCGTCTGAGCGAGCCCGTTGCTGACTTCCTTGCCAGACGTCTCCGGCGAGTACGTCCGAGCTGATGTCCGAGAGGCCCAGGAGGGTGTTCCTCTGTACCTTGACGTCGCCATCTACGATGTCGAGACCTGTGAGCCCATCACGGACCACTGGTTCGAAATCTGGCGTAAGTAATCACCCTGCAATAATATTGAGTCGACCGAGCTAATACAAGGGGGAAAAGAGTGCAACTCGACTGGTGTCTACGCTGGTGTCGGCTCTGGTGGCAACTTCACCGAGGCGCCCGAGAACCTGAACAACACTTTCCTCCGTGGATTCCAGCTCACCGACGACGATGGTGCCGTCCAGTTCCTGACCACCTACCCCGGTCACTACTCTGGCCGCACTCAGCACATCCACGTCGGCGTCCACCCCAACGCCACCGCCCGCGACAACGGCACCATCTACGACCTGACCGCCAACCACGTCGGCCAGCTGTACTTTGACCAGGACCTGAGCGACGCCGTCGAGGTCTACTCCCCCTACAACACCAACACCCAGCCCATCACCACCAACGAGGAGGACTTCCTCCTGCTCGACGGTCTTGCGACCAGCGACCCCATCGTCCAGGTAAGCTTCCCCTACATGCATCCCTCTGTGGAGTCTGTAAGAAAAGTGCTGACACCTCAGTAGTACGTCCTCCTCGGTGACGATGTCTCCGACGGTCTTTTGGCCTGGATCAGCTTCGGTGTCAACACCACCTACACCCGCACCATCATGGATGCCGCCACCTACTATGAGAGCGGCGGTGTCTCCAACGGCGGAGGTGCTGGTGGCCCCGGAGGTCCCGGTGGCCCGCCCCCGTCTGGCTTCCCCTCCGGCCCCGGTGGACCCATCCCTACCGCTCCCCCGCGTCTGTAAGGGCACCAACCGGAGAGTCGGCTAGGTACTGATTCGTCTCATGGTCGCTACCTGCTCAATGAACAAGTTATCTGGCGGGCCGTACATCATGACTGTAGTGTACAAGAGAATTAGCGGTATGCGACTGATTGATTCTATAAGTCAGCGAAAAAAACAGGAGACAGACAAATTGCTTATTTATAGTAAAACGATCCTTGTGTGTATATCCTGTTTTTGATACCATGAGCATCATGCTCACGGTATTCCTTGTGACGATAGCCGTAGCTCTACATTATATTTGCAAATATGAAGGTTACCTGACAAACCAGGGTGATTTTTCTTTTGTGAAGCCATTACAAATGAGATATTCAGACTCTACTTGCAATCAATTCTTTGGAAAAGTCGCGAATTGATACACTGGCTTGTTGCATGGCCTGACTGATGATTTGTGCTGATTAATGAGTCGTGCTGCTTGCTCCGCCGCGCCTCGGGCCAACCGCCGAGATTCGGTCCAACGCCAGACTATAAGACAGCCGTTGAATTTTGAGAACAGGCATTTTTTTCGGATGGTAGAACTCTTGAATCTCTTGAGATCTTTGACAATATTTACATCAATCTCGTGATTGAATTCTACTCTTCGCTCTAGACAACTCTTTTACACGAAAGATGGTTCGAATCGCTGTGGCTGGAGGCTCGGGGCGTGAGACGCTACACTTCAACTACCTACACAAGTCCAACAGACGCTAACATGGCAAACAGAGGTGGCACGAGAGATTATCGATGAGTTGGCACTCACCAAGAAGCACGAAATCATCCTCTTGAGCAGAAACGTAAGTACCCATCGCAGCACGGCTCCTTCTGTCGCATCGCATCACTAATGGAAACCAGGCGCCGAGTGGAGAAGAGACCAGGTATGGTGTCACTTGGCAAAAGGTCGACTTTGGCAATAAGGAAGAGCTGGTGGACGCACTGCGGGGCACACACACGGTCTTGTCCTTCATACAGACCTTGAACGACAAGGACCACATGTCCCAGAAGAACCTGATCGACGCGGCAGTCACTGCCGGCGTCAAGCGTCTGGCTCCGAGCGAGTGGGGAAGGTATGCAGACCTTCCAGCCTGTTTGAAGATATAGTGTTGATCCTGCATAGTGCCAGAATAGACGACATGCCATTGTGGTCTGGGAAGGGGGTCATCAGGGAGTATCTTGAGAAGCTGAATGAGAACGGCCAAGTATGTCCTTCCAATCATTCCCAGGTGGGCGTAGACGCGATGCTGATATTTGTCTTTCTCACCACATAGGTCCTCGAGTATTCTCTATTCCAGCCTGGCATGTTCCTGGATTACCTAGCATCGCCGCATCAAACCGCAAGATATGTCACACCTCTCAATACCATGTTCGACTTTGAGAGCCGCCGCGCCATCACGATCGAGGGTCACGATCCCGTCATCACCTTCACCGCGGTCCGAGATCTTGCAGTTTTTGTCGCGAAAGCCGTCGAGTACGAAGGCGCCTGGCCCGTCGATGGAGGCATCCGAGGCAATAGGACCACATACTCCAACATTGTCAAACTTGGCGAAAGAATCCGAGGTAAGTTTGAAAGTCTAGTTGCGTTGCGGCGGGAAGCCTTACTCATGTGTAATATCAGGTGCTCCTTTCTCCGTCGAGAAGGTCAAGGTGGAGGATCTCAAAGCTGGGCTTCTCAAGACCTCTTGGGGTCTGCGAGCGAACCACCCGTCCATCCCGGCAGAACACGCTGCGGAGATGCTCAAGTCCGTGCTGATAGGGATTCTATTGGTCAGCGTCCAGGGCTCTTGGGATGTGTCGGACGAGTTCAACAAGTGTCTAACGGATTTCAAGTTCACCGATATGGAGGACTTTCTCACGGGTATCTGGGGATCAGAGAGATCTTGATTGCAACAGTGGATGACAAGATTTCGAATTTAATCATGGTTTCTGGATTCGTATCATTTGGTCTGTCGTGCCTTGGCCACAATAGTTCCATTCCCAGTCCAGCAATGAGTTTTATCGTGGCAGTCGGTGGGTGAACAAGCTATTTCGGATACATATTACATGTTTTAATAGAAACATTCGAAACAGTCCTATGTCAGAAGGAAACAATAGAAAGATCATTGTCCGGTTTTATGACAATCCGGCGTTTCCAACTCCTGATCCTGCTGTACCACAGACGGACGCCGGACACTGACAAACCGCCCCTTGAGAGCCGCCACTTCCAGGTCAACCTTACTAGGAGCACCACCGCGGTGGCCCTCGTAGATGTCGACGTAGTCACGCTTCTTGTTGCGCCGCTGATACAAGCTGAGGGCGCCGCGGCCGCCGCACATCTGGGCGCTGTTTCCGCCGCAGGTCATGTCGCATTGCATGGCGCACGCGGGATCGCTGGCGTCGTCGAGGTTCTACATGGCGCGATCAAAATTTAGTCACTGGCACTCGAGGACGAGTCGTCGTCGGCAAGTCCGCCATGAAGAATTTTGCGAACAAGCAATATCAGAAGGGCACGTGGCTTTGGCCGAGTAAGAGAAAACGGCAGAATACCGACCGAGGCTACCGTGCTCCCGCACCAACACTCGCGGCCGTACTCGAGCCCGGCATACGTAGATCCCAGGCCCTTACAGGTGTCAAGGCACTTATTAATGGTCATCTGGCTGCCGTGCCTGACAAGTTTCGACAGGGCGCGGCCCCGCACGGGCTCCAGGAAGCAGCTCGTGTAGGACCAGTCGGCGTTGTTCCTTAGGGGGCCGGGGCCCGTAAAGGTCGTGACGTTGAAGACGGACATGCGGTTCCAGCCGCCGCACATCTGCCTGGACTGGCCGGGTCGGTTGTTCTTGCAGTTCATGTTGCAGTCCGACGCCGCGCCCGGCAGCTTCGCCGCCGCCGGGATGTACCGGCCGCAGTAGCACTCGCGCCCGTACTCGACGCCGAAGAGGGGCAGATTGTTCTTGGTGCAGTACGCCGCGCACGACTCGATCGTCATTTCGCGGTCGGCGTAGGATGCGCCCGTCAGTACGCGCCCGGGGATCTCGACGGGACACCCGAGGTATTGCACGCCGTTGACCATCTTTCCGATTGAGGGGATACCGTCCCAATTCTGGGCGAGAGTGCCCTGGGCCGTCAGGACTACGGCTGTCACAGCCTTCAAGGCGAGAAATGAGCGCATTTTGGAAGGCAGTGAGCGTTGACGATTCTTGGAATTTGGCTTTCTGTTGCCAGTGGATGGCCAACTATGGAGTATCTAGTGGCAAACATGTCAAAGACCGAGGAGAGCAAAGAATCGAGCTGTCTTCTCAATCGGCCAACAAAGCCGGCATGACTTGACTTCAGTTACACCACAAAGGACCACGAAGGCCGGCATGCCTAGAAGTCCCAAAAACGGTGCTGTGACATACAACCAAGGCTAGTAGAAATTCATGACTTGCAGGAAATCAACTCGAGGTTGACAATTGGGGAGTGATGCCCTTGTTGATAGGTGTTATGACTGTAATTGTTTCCATCCATTTGGATGGGCGTTTATTAGGAGACGGATGAATAAGACAAAGGATTAGGCTAGGCCAAGAAAACATCAAGCAAGTAGCATTGAGGTTGAATCCAACCATGCTGTTGGAAACTATTATTCTAAGGTGGACAACATAACTTCCACTGAAGTTGTGAAAAGTCTTACGATGGAAAGATGTCCGTCATGTGCCCAGATACATCTCAGCCCCGAATGTAGGCAGCAGCTGTCTCATAATATTGAGCTCGTGCCCTCATGAGACCAAGGCCAGCGGTATCTGTGGTTTAAATATCGCGTAAGCACTTCGTACGGAAGTGTCCTCGAGTCCTTTGACCTAGAGTTGGAACGATTGGTGCCGTGGATCTATTCTTCTCAACTCCAGCAGAGGAAAAAGAAAAGTAATGTTAGCCGTACAAAGGACTAGGTCAGGGCGGTTGGGCAGATTTTAAGACCACGAAAGAGTCGACTTACATCAAAATGGCTGGAAGAACTCAAGTCAATTGACATAGCATACTGAGTATGCAACTAGAAAATAAGCCCTCTCTCGATCTATACCGGTAAGCAACGTTGCTCTAGTCTTAACTTTGAAGGCTATCCGCTGCGCTTCCGAAAAGTGTTCCTGCATCGCCGCCCCGAGAGAGATAACATCGCGCATCTGACATACCTCCCAACCATAAGTCTTTAGGCGTCATCGTAGAAGCTTCCTTTATCGTACCCGACATACGTCACAGGGGTCTTTCCATTATGATCGCTTTGAGCACAACACGGGAGGATCGTCATGCAAGCCGAACACGCCGGCAGAGCGTAGCCGATCTTGTCAGCTCTAAATTCCATGGCGCGGGTTTCTAAAACCAGACTGTCAGATGCTTCTTCTGCGCTACGACCGATCTCCGGCGTGCCTGATTGGCGCCAGGCCCGGAGTTAGCATTGAGCAGGAGCTTTGGGAAGCATTCACCTGGACAGCGCTTGTCTCGATACGAGGAGATGCTAGGGAGTTTAGGCCTGATTTGGTGTCATCCCATGCAGCCCTGTTGCCAGAAACGGTTCTGATGATGGTGTTATAACATTACACTCGGGCCGGATTGGGATGTCGATCACCCGGTGGCAGTCCTTATATGTAGTCTTGGTTTATGCCTTTATGATGGGCTTGTTGGCACAATACATTCACATCCTGTATCACCAAATCTACCAATAACATAGAAAAGACATCTACACAAATTATTTCCAAATGAAGTTCTCAACCATCACACTCGCTCTCGCGACCGTCGCCGGATCCCTCGCCGCCCCGTCTGCCGAACAGGTCCGTCCTTTCAACCCAAACCCCACTTCCTCCCATCACGACATACTAACCTCACCCTCAGAACCCCCGCGCCGCCCTGCCCGCCGCCCTCCACGCCCTCAAGCGCGACACCTCGGGCTCGGGCTTCGTGCACCTGGGCTCGGACAACGTGCTGCGCTCCTTTGACGCGCGCATGGAAGTCGTCGACGCCATCGGCCTCCGCTCCTCTGAAGAACCCGACCTGGCGAGGCGCGCGCCCAGCGACGCCGTCCTCGCCGAGATGCGCACGGCGCGGGCCCGGTCCGCCGACCAGACGTCCAAGCCGCGCGGCCGCGACGAGCTGCCGCAGCGCCGGCAGAGCCAGAGCTGTGTCTCCGAGTTTTGCCCCGACGACAGCTACTGCCAGGGCCTGTCGATCTACGGGTACAACTGTACCAGCTGCCTGATGGTATCGGATTCGATCGGAAACTGTCAGTCGTTTTAAAGAGACGAAAGACGTGCATGATAGCCCCCGAAGAGCAAGTCTACAGCAATGAGAGGTCTGGAGCCCATTTTAATATCGTAAGAGATGTATTGAAACAACAAAGATTGCACCGATTTTCATAATGTAGGATAGATGTGATCACGGCCGTAGAGTATAATTGGAGGGAGGGCAAACAACCGTCTCGCCAACACATTCATGCACAGTTTAAATTGCAATGTCATCGACTCAATTTCCTAATAAAGTGGTTTACCTGTAAAGACGCAATTATACATATTGATAATTTGAGGTATAAAGTAACTTAGTCTTCCCAGAATTCAAAATTCTGCATCTATCTAACGCCAACGATTCATATTGCTTCGGCCAAAGTACTCGGCGTACTATATTTCTTCCGTTTTCGAGAATGAACTTGACCATTGTAAAACCAAAAGATATCGCAGCCGCAACGCCATGCCTCCATGATATCCAAACTATCAGTAGCAGACGCCTGTAACAAAGGAAATGAAAACAAAATATATATGTTCCCGCGACATTCTCCGTAGAGTGAATCCAACAAGGCCTCCCACAAAAATATACCTGAACACGGCAACGCAACCTTTTTTTTCTTCCACTGATCGACAGAGCCGCCCTTGATTGATGATGCAATGTAATGTATCGCTATGCGTAAACCAGAACATGGGGAATAAAACTTCTACTTTGCATGAATCCAATAATGATGAGAACAGAAATAGATGATCTTGGCAGGCGCCTCAGCCTGCTGATGACACCAGAAAATAGAAATCAGGATGCCATCAGCTAAAGACTGGAGAAGTCCATCTCCGTATTCATCGGGTTCATACCAAGAGCGTTCATGCTGACGTGGTCCGAGTTGGTCCGCTGCAGCGCGTGGAACTCACCAACAGTCCGCGGTATTTGAGGTGTAGACTGTTGCTGTGCTTGTTGATGCATGCCCGCGTTGAAGCTGTTCGACCGCGGCGGTGACGTTCGATGCAGGATGTTGCTCATGAGGTGTTGAGCCATTCCTCCGTTCATGCCGTATCCTGGCGTGTGGTTTTGATTATGCTGTTGATGGTTCATCCCGGCCATGCCCTGTTGCTGGGTCATTGGTTGTCCGAGCTGAGTGTGCATCGCATTCGGCATCTGCCCCTGCAAAGGATGGTGGGAGAAGGCCTGCTGCTGCTGGAGCGCTTGTTGCTGGAATCCCTGGTGATGTTGCTGTTGCTGGTGCGACAGCTGTTGCTGAGACAGGTTCTGCTGCTGACTTTGGCCCATAGTATTCATGATGTCGGGGATTGAGTTGTAATCGGTCATGTGCTGCTGATAATCAACATTGTTCGGCGACATGACTGTCGGGGAACTGGCACCCATGTTGAAAGGTGTGTTCAGGTCAGCACCATGTGAGCTGCCAGAGTCATTAGCCATCTCATCGACCCGAGAAACGGGCGCTGAAGAGTACGGCTCTGGCTTGAATTGTGGCTCGGGCTTGCTGTAGTCACCCAGCACCATGCCGTTGTTGCCGAATCCATCAAAGATATCAACTTGCGCACAGATATTGTCAGGCATACGCTGAAGTTGGGGGTTAGCAAGGCGCGGCAGAATTTCGTGAACTTTGACGAGTAGCAAAGGCAGGAGGTGATGTTCTCCAGTGCGCAGAGCCGACACCAATCGGAGGAGTTCCTGAAGCTGCTGCTGGGGTGGGTTGGGCTCAAACGGATTGCCAGAAGACGGCATCATCGAGAGAACATCGACCACGCTGCAAGTGATTTCCAGCAGCTTGGCGGCCATGGGGATACCGCCCAGAAGTTCCGTGATCTGGGGCGACAGCTGCGATGCGATCGACGTCAGCTCCGGCGGGCCCATGGGGGCTCCAAACGTCATATCGTCGCTGCCAGGCGACATGCCAGGTAACTGGCTGAGATTCCAGGCCACTCCCTTCAGCCAGGTCTGATTGGCACTGATATCAGAGTCGGCACCGTACGGCAGAGGAATTTCGGAGAATCGCTTCTGCATGAGATTCACATGCTGCTGGGTCATCTCGTTGCGAGTTTTGTTCCAGAACAGCATGAACGTATCATCGAAGTACCGGAAGATGTTGAGGAGAAAAACGTGGTTGTTCAGCTGGTGAGCAAGAGGATCGGTAGGGTCGTCGGCGACATTGGTTGGCTTGATCAGACCAGGCAAAGACATGGGATAACCATACTTTAGTGTGTATGCACTACAATATTTGTCAGCTCCTGCTAGTGTTTTGATATTCAACAAGGCAGACAAACCGCTCCGCGATGAACAACTGCCAGTAGAGACGGCGTCGTCTCGAGCCCTCGACTGCATCGGGGTGGTTATAGCTCTCATCATTCGTCAATCCGAGTATGTGTGAGATTGTGGTGGCTTCGCGCAGCTGGTACCAAGCCTTGTCGTGCTGTTCCGTGGTGTAGTAGCAGCCGAACAAGAAGTAATTGGTGCATAAGCTGTTGAGAGTAGCCTCTCTCATGGGGTCATAGCCCTTGCGCACTCGGGTCGCCTCATCTATCAACAACTCAGAGGCGGCGATATTGGCTCCGGGCGAGAGGAAGAGCGGGTCATCGCCCGGGACGACGAATCCGGGCTGCAGAAGCATGAAGGCACTAAGAGATGCGACCATGCAGTAGGTATCGAGCTGCGTTTCCATGAACGGGAGTTGCTGTTCCAATCTCTGGCGGCTCAGAATCGGCATGATCGTGTACATGTTGGCGAAGAAGAAGTCGAGCGTCGCGTTGATGAGTTCGGGGGCCAAGATGCCGTGATTCGGCACCAGCGAAGGAGCGCATGGCGGGGCGGGAATGGTGTTGCCCATGCGAGCCTGAACCTTTGCCGAAAGGCTGGTGGCTCGTTGTGTCTCGCGCAGCTCGCTGATCACCTTGGCCCGGGACCCCTTTGGCCCCTTCTTTTGCGGGATTGCGTTGTACGTGCATGTTAGTTGCGCCGAAGAGCAGTTCCGGCAAGGATTGACGCCATCGCACTTGACCTTGCGGCGATGGCAGGCGTCACAGGCCCTCTTGACGGCCGTAGACATGTTGTCGACTCGTTGGGCAGAGGGCACCAGTGCAAGAAAGAAGGTCGACAATGCGTTGTCGACGACGAGCCCGGTATAGAACGAGTGATACCAGTCCTACGAGATGGCAGGTAGGTGTTGTAGTAGGATATAGAATAGAGTTTTTGTGGAATAGAGCACCGACGTCTTTACTCCACGGTCCAATTTGCGGAGAGACTGGAGGTGCAATGGGATGGCTGCGCTCGAATGTCGTTTAATCGGCCCGTCGCTGTTCTCTAGGCGGAGGAATACCTTTCATTGGGAAACGCGGGGGATTCGAACCGGTCCGGGGGCCTGGTTGGAGGGCAGATTTTCCTGTTCCCGTCTGCCCGCACCGAACATGCAAAGGAGCCGATGTGCTCCAAGTCGACTGAAGAAGCAAAAGAAAGATTGTCGCAGGGGCTCTTCACGATGACAAGTTGAGGGTTAGGTTACAGTAGGTACATGGGAGAGACGGACGGAGACCAGATGGGGAGAGGGAGGGTGGACACAGGCAGGCAGATGAGAGAAATGAACTGGGCAGAGTGTTCACGGACCACGCGGGAGAAGGATCATGAACAAACACAACCACACTCCAAGGCTCTGGCACACCACAATAGCGCTGCAGTAGGTACCAGAGCACACCGAATCGACCATCGGGGATCGGCTATCCCCACCTCTGGGAGGCGAGCCTAGAAAGAGGGTTACAACTCGCATGGCGACGCATCGAGCGCATATGCAGCAGCGAGGCACGATTGACAGCCGACAGGGGCGCGGCCGGGGCTGAGAGGCGTGTCCAGGCCTCCAGGAGGGCGTCACTGTAGAGCCGGGTCTGGTGCGCGAATTCGGTGGAGAGCCCATGAATAATAGCAGACTGGGGCCAAGAAACTGCCCACTCGCAAGATTCCTGTTAGTACAAGTTTCCGCATTACAGTGGGAGAAACAAGGTCGGGCCCGGCTTTGGACTTCCAAATCGGGTAATCTCACCATCGTCAGGGAGGCCGGAGCATTTGGAGGCTTGGGGCGATGGGTTTTAGGAGGGTGTGCTTTGAAACACCCATACCACTACGTATGTGATGTGAGGCATCGTTGCACGAGAGACCAAGAGGACGAGGCCAACTGTCTTCCAGCAACATACGCCGCATCCCCAGTGTCAACAGAGCTCAAGCCCTACTGTCCTACTAACGCAACCCCCGAGTGAATGGGGCGGCGGCAAGGATTCGATCTGAGAGAGCAGCAGCTTGACGGCGCAGAGTTCTGGATATGATTGGTCTCTGCAGTCTGGAGTTATTCCCCAACCAGGCAAAGTCAGCCAGGCTACCCAACGTACGGAGTACCTTGGTAGGGAACAACATCAGCTTGTCCGCTACCAGATGTAATTGCGCTTCTATGCGTCGTGCCGCTCTCTGTGCCAGTTCCGGTCGACAGACACTCGTCTGCTGTCAGATGCCAGGACGATAAGCATGGCCGTGCAGCATGCTTGGCCGTTGAGATGAGCCTCTTTCGTGAGAGACGGTCTATCGAGCGAATGATTATAGGTCTAGTGCTAAAGAAAAATCATTTCTAGACGACGGAAGCACTTGCTCCCACATACCGCAAGTGCGTAGTCCTAGGTGAGATCGGCAGGCACTACGGAGGAGATAGACCTGAACGGCGAGTCTATGCTGTAACCTAGGTTAGGATAGCAGAATGCCGACAACTCGAGATGAAGGCCCAAACGGCCATCGCTCGCTGGCATGCCGCACACTATCCATGTCTTGGTATTGTGGACAGCACTGATAAAACTCCTGAAAGACAATGCAAGCCTCACCTTTTTTCTGGCTATTGGAAGAAGTACGGGCGGTTGTAAATAGAACGGGAATGTGACGATCCATGGCGGGTTCGAGTCGAGTCTGTGCTGAAGCAAACAATAGATATCGTGCGACTGGAAGGAATTCAGCACTCTCGAAAAAGGGTGCAATAGGCGAGAAGAGGGACGATGATTCCGGTCGCCCGATGGTTGACCTCGCCAGAGCTTGGAAGGAGGCCATGAACCCCAAGGCGACATGTTGGATAACGATATAAAATGGTGATATTTGATATCGCTGAAGATCAAGCCGTTTGGCTGCTCGATTGGGGGTGTTCCTGATCTCAGCGCTTGCTGACTCAGTACATGTCGCCTATCGGTCCAGCGCTCGCCAGTCGTAGCCATTCGCCGTTGTCCTGGCATCAAGTCGAGACGTAATAGGTAATGCAGTGAAGGTCGATCATGCACATCAATGGGCATACCATAACCTCTACGGCCACTCGGCACGCGATAGATGGAAACATGTCTTTCGCGACCACGTTGAAGCACCTGGGGCCTGGGCAGAGTCATGTACCAAGCTTGGCCGCGGTGGTGCGGAATTGATGCCCCTGGCTCGCCTGGGCTGTCCTCGAGACGTGGCCGCTGGCGCCAGGCGCACAAACAATTTGAGATCTTTTTCTCTGGCTACAACGAGCTACCTTACCTCTAGCGTTCCCGGGGTACTGGAACGGTCTGAAGCCTGAACGGCGAGCTGGCAGGCTGATGTTCGGGAAGTGCCCGATGAGAAGAATTGGATCGACAGTCGACGAAATTTGCCGGCCAACAGAGATCCGGAGAGTTCCGTTTGTGATATTCCCGTAATATTTGTTTGGTGTCTTGTGGCATGACGATCCAACCTCGCAACAGAAAATGAGGTGCAGTTCCATTTCTATCAATCTCGGACGAGAGGAAGTGGTTGACCAGACTCTTTGCTGGGTTTGCCTGAGTTGCCACGGCTTGCGCACTGCGAAAAGTTCAATGGTCGACCCGCTAAAAATGGCAATTCCCTGGCTGGATACGGGGGGTTTGGCTGAAAAAGTTGATCCATGCGAGGCATGCTCCCTTTTCTGCCCCCTTCTGCCTTCAACCTTCAGCAGTCATCGGTACATACCCCAAATCCTTCCTTACATTACCTCCGATTCAGCCAACTGGGGGACCCCATCCACCTCCATGTCCTCGCTAAGGCTGCCGTCCGCCTCCAAAAATCTGTTGATTGTCGAAGGATGCGTCGAGTGGGGTCCTTGTTCATATTGCTTGCAGCTTTCTTGTCTTGTTCGACGTGTCTGCTCCTGATGATCACCAATGTCTTGGTGCAAAGACGGAACGCCAGGCGCACGACTCTTTTTTCTTGGTGTCTTCCATTGCATCTACCGCTATCCCCAGACAAGCCTAGCTGCCGCCAAGCCCAGTCCGACAATGGTCGACACATGAAAAAAATTCGCAGCGATCTTTTTAGCACAGCTGCACGTGCGGACAACCATTTCGCAAGTTCCTTGGGCCGCAAAGAGTCCTACCTGCCAACCTGCGCTGCTGGCTGCCGTGCTGCTGGGTGCATGTTGCACAGTTGGTACATCGCGGCATTATTGGTAGCAGTGGTAGCGGCAGGATTCGAACGGATGCGCTGGCCCTCATCGAATCACCACTCAGCAGCCGTATTCTGTGCCTCTGATCTACAGATTACAGGTTGATTCATCACAGTCAACGGGAAGGAAGACCGAAGTGATATTCCGTCATGGTATCAGTGCATTCTGCATACGACCGGACGGTAGGTTTTGTGCCGCGCATGCTTTGTTCAAAGACTTGAACAGTTTTATGCACCACGGCCTTGAATGATGATGCTATGGTGTCTTGGCCAACTCTCTCAGGATGAAGCTCTGCAAGCAGCTGAGGAGGAGCTGCAGGTAATAAGAGAGATCTCGGAACGAGCTCGCTGTTTGAGAGAGAGAGCTCGGAAAGAGTTGACAAAAGAGGTAAAAGGCATCTGGGCTCGCCTAGTGGTCCAAAGTTCAGGCCTTAGCATGCACTGCCGGGCCTCCATGATTAGCGAACCACGAGCCAGCCGGCAGTCCGGTAGCCCTTCAGATCGATCGCCGCGCAACCATCTCACGACTCCTCGTTTACTAACTAACAATCGGGTTGCCCGTCCGTCTGTCAGCCAGCAGCGCGTGTTTCCTTCTAGAAGTGGCAGCGCACACACTTGTGGCCAAGTCGCCTTTTGTTTCCCCTTTCAGCTTGTCTGATGGGCTCATCAGTCTTAGGTCATCCCGTGATCATACTCGCATTGGGAGACGCTATTTGCCAGTCTTTTGGCCCGTCTGCTCGGGGCCGAAATGCTGTCCACCCATTTCGAATTAAAACAACCGACAGTGCCAAAGTAGCACTCCCTACAAGGCTAAGGTAGTCGTTGGCCTGGCAAACTCCGGATTGGTGCTGGGGCCTTTATTTAGAGTAGACTGCTTGACTGCTTTGGACTGGTAAAGTGTACCAGTGGAAATGAAGCTATCGAGCTTGTTGATTGACTAACGGGCACGTGTTACACGCTCGCTCTATGCACGGTGAATCTGGCGTCGGGTCTGTTGGGCGATGTCGTGATCCGATCCAGGCACGCTGAAACCGTACCTGGAGTACACCGTGTGCCGTTTTCATCTCCTTGGGAAGACACCTCTGCACCTACCAGATGGAAGCAGTATGACTCCGGGGTGCTGCTATGCGATCTGATCTAATGCAATATGGACCGAAACCCATTCATGCGATGGCGATTGAGCCTTGTCGTCTAACATGTGGTCTTGGACAAGAACACCCGACCGCTCCGACCATTGCACACATGCAAGGGGGAAGAAGGACGCCATGCAGCCATCATGTTGTTTCTCATTTCCCCCATAAAAAGGAATTCGCTGCGCAGCGCAAACGGCTTTTGCGGAGAGAGAGAAGAATCCCCAGGCTTTTGGCACCCTGCTGGACGTCTGGCGTTCTTCTCCCCGCAGGCTAAGCTGTTCGTGATCACTTCACCCGCTGGGGGTCGGTCCGATAGCAGAAGGGCCCAAAATGCGACATCGCTTCGCCGCTGCGGCCGGAATACCATCACAGCATTCCCGAACGGGCTGGAAAGAGTATCATCGCTTCAGACTGTCCAATCTATAGTCGCATCCATTATGCCTGTCAACTGAGCCGGGCCAAGACAAGAAGCTTATATATGCGCCGGGAGGACGGTTCCTGCTGCCTGCAAATGAAAGACTCCGACGCTGTAGCAGAAAAACTCCGCCTGCGCCCCGACATGACGTTCGGGAGATGCCTTTTAAGAACCTCGACTCCGGGTTTTGGGCACCTCAGACATTCGGGATGGACTGCACTTGTGCGCTGCCAATTGCCTTGGTAGCCCTAGATCAACTTCAAGTGGTCATGTTCCTGCAGTTCAATTCACGACATGGTGCCTGGCTTCTGAATAGGGTCTAAGTCATGGTAAGGGCTTACGACGACACGCGGAGAGACTGTGCCATTATATGCCAAGACCCGTTCCAGGCCATGCTGGTCGTCGGAAGCTATGATGATCATGACCAAGAGCCCATCACAGCGTCGTTGCTAGGTTTGTTCCCGGCTTCTGGAGTAGTGGCATGATTTTCCAGATCGTCAACGGGCTGCTGCATATGATCCCACCTCCTAAGACATAGCAGGGCCGATAGAGAAGTCGGCTTTATTATTTGACTGTTAGATGCACAAAGGCACTCCAGACTTGATGGTGGCAAGCAAAGAAAAGGGGGACGAATGACCTTGAGATCATTCCTAGAGTCCTCGTCATCGTATCAAGACATCGTCAAGTAGATCCCTCGAGTATCAATGGCCACGTAAGACCGATGCTCTAAGACGTTCTGAGATTGGATTTCATAGACAAATCAGCGGGCCTCATCTCTACGGACGGGATCTGGTCGACCGATAAATCAAGACGATTGGTATTCGTAGACGAATTTGTTCAGACGATCCAGTGGACCCTTGGTCAGCAACGAATGCAATCCAAACAACTGTCAGGAGGGCTTTGAGGACCTTGTAGTCAGGGAACATTGAATCGAGTTTGCTATGGCCATGGAGTTATGGTCTCGAAAGTAGACACGGGCGCTTTCTTGTCTTGTCTTGCAACACTTCAAGTAGTTTGTATTCAATTGTGGCACTTAGCACAAGTCCCGAGACTCAGATGCCCGATGGAAAATTCACGAGTATCGAGTAGTGGACAATGTTATCTCTTCTTTGACTGTCTGTATTTAGGGTAGGAAAGTTAGAGCGAGGTTCAGGACAGCATCCCGTATCGAGATATAATGATTAGTTGTTCGTCTTGGATCCGCGTCTAAAAACGGGGATGGTCCATACGTAAATTGGGTGACTAGACCTTGTGACAATCAAGACATCCGCCTGCTTGTTGGTCCGAGGTCGTGGTGTAATTCAGCATGCATCATGCAGCCAACATCAAGATCAAATATTATCAGACTAGCGTCAAGTAATTCCCAAGTCCGGCAATGATCTCTCTTTAACGTTTATAAAAAAACTTTGGCATTGGTACAAAAGAAACCTAAAGTCGCGAAAACCTTTCACAAGAAACGGAGTATAAAGTCGAAGCTGAGGCTGGAAAATTAGCACAGCTCATGCCCCTATTAGAACGAAGGTTCGTAAACTTGGGCTGGTTTTAACTAAGTTGATTAGTTGGTCATAGGGCCAGAGCAGCCAATGCACAGAAATCATTTACACTTCCTGCAATGGAGTAGCACTATCCTGTTCAGTCTTCTTCAGTCCCGTGCCAGTGACAGTGTGTTCTGTGCTCAAGTGCCCCTGTCTGACGAACACGCTGGCAACAACTCCTGCAAATGCTACCGACGTGAACAGAATCCATACGTTTCTCATGGCCAAGCAAATTGCCTTCTCGACGGCTGTTTTCCAGGCTTGGTCTTGTATGTCTCTGATCAACAAGATGTTTGCCATGACATTGCTTCCGGAGAATTTGTTAATCAAGTCTCGGGGCAGACCAGCGCTATATAGGTAAGGTATTTGCTTGTTCATGGAGCTCTGAAAGAGACTTCCACCGATGACAACTGACAGAGTGATGCCGATGTTTCTGATAAAAGAGAGCGTTGAAGTGGCAGTCGCCACGTCTTCCGGTCTGACTTGGCTTTGGATAGCAATAATGGGCGTCTCGAATAGTAGTCCGGAGCCCAGTCCGCCAATCACCTGGTAGCCGATGATTCGGGCGGTGCTGGTGTTTATATTGAATGTGATGAACAGTCCGAATCCGAGACACAAGAAAAGCGCACCTGCCCACACAATCTCCTGAAAGCGGCCAGTGCGGTGAATAAACACACCACAAGCAATACCAGAGACGGCAGTGGTGATTATAAACGGTAAAAGTAGCAATCCAGACTGCAGGGGAGTGGCTTCAAGTGAGGATTGAAGCAGCAAAGGCAAGTAGTATTCCGCGCTCATAAAAGCCTGCAGAAATGAGTTGGCTGAGGCAACGGAATAGGTTTATTGGGTGTCACTTACAAGTCCATGACAGAGAGCCAGTAACAGGATGGCAACGTTTACGCCTTTGGCAAAGATGCCCATGGGCATTAGAGGGTGCTTTGCGATCTTGACCTCGCTGTAAATAAATCCGAAAACCAGGACGCCACCAGCAGCCAGCAGAGCAATGACTTTGGCCGAGTTCCACGGGAAAATAATGCCGCCAAAATCCAATGCGAGCAGTAACATGGCGCCACAACCGAGAAAGGTGACGATGCCAGCCCAGTCTAATGCCTTCAGGCCATCCTTGAAAGATGTGTGCTCGTGTTTGACATCCAGGTGATAAATGATGATGACTGCTGCCAGACCGGAGATGGGGAGGTTGATCCAAAAGCACCAGCGCCAAGTCGCCAGTGAAGAGAAAACGCCGCCCAAGACAGGACCAGCGCCGCCAGCAAGGGCCCAAACGCCTTCCGTCAGGCCTAGGAAAAGGCTACGCTTTCTTAGACTGAATAGATCACTGATACACACGTGGACAAGCAGCACGAGGCCTCCGGACGCGGCTCCCTGGAGCGCTCTGCCTGCGATCAGGGCATCGATGGTTTTCGCGGAAGCACAGACAGCGGAAGCGACCGAGAACCAAGCGAGAAGAATGACGAGGATGACCTTTCGGCCCCAAATATCGGACAGCTTGACCCATATTGCGCTTGTCGTTACGCTCGCGAGCAGAAAGGCTCCTCCGATCCAAGTGTAACCAGCAGCGGAGGAGAGCTCGCTGCTTATGGTCGGCGCGGCGGTTGCAACGATACTGACATCTAAAGCCGCAACGAAAAGAGAGAGCTATTAGGAAGTGGATGGGTACTTAGTAACGCGTGTATTTCCTTGTGATTGTGGCCGGCAGCTTACAAACAGCGCCATCACCACGGTATATTGCTTGAAATTCTGCATCGCACCTGTTGTGTCTTGAGTACCATCGTCGGCGGGCACAGGTGATTCAACCCCGTCTCGCGATTCTCGGACGATGTCCGCATGAGCCATAACGGACGGCATGCAAACCGTCGCGTCACTCTTTTCGGATTTCATTGTAGTGCTCTTACTAAGACGTGTTGGAAGTCAGAATGAGAAGAAAGAGAAGGAAACCAATTTGAAAGTATTGATGGCCCTTATGACTCCTAGCCGTCCTGAAGTGGGTCAGTATTAGGTAGCGCTTCCAAGATGGCGGCGAGCGCCCCTAGTCCCCCGCGGCTCCCCGCGCCTTCCCCAGGCAGCGCCGCTAAGCTGCAGTTCTGCTCTTATGATTTATCAATTATTAACAATCGATACATATTCTAACTCGCTGAATTCAGAGGTATATATTATGACAAGGAGTGTGTAGATTGTTGGGCCAACTTGACTTGTGAAGATGGGTACCTACCTATGTAAGACAATCACAATCAAAAGCATTAGGTTAGATGAGTACCTACTTAAAGATACTGTTCCAATAATAAGTACGACGTCTGTATAAGGTCCATTTTCACATATACCTAGGCAAGATCGTTTGATCAATAAATTACAAGATCTTCCGAATATGAGCTACAGTCTCTAATTTTTAACCCATCCGAGAACCGGTCACCCATCATACCACGTATCCAATACTCTCCTACCATAGTCACGATACGTGTGCTCCGCGCCAAGGTCTCTGTCTGCCCGCTCACTATCGTAAAAGTTTCAGCTCCAGCATCCGGACATGGTCTCATGACATAGGGAACACGACAGCCTTGGACCTCGAATGTCAAGTCCCCAATGGTAGCCGCCTGAGGGGCCAAACCGATGTGCCCTGTATCCGTGATAAAGAATCTTCGTCCGTCACAGGTTGAAGAAGGCAATGTGCACTTAGTCTTTGCCGCTCCCGAACTGATCACCAACTCCAAGAAGTAACTCTGCATGTCTTTGCTCGCGGGTCTGGTGGCCTCCATCACAGCCTCTAGCAGAGAACTTCTTGTGATCTTGGCGTGTTGATGAGGGGATGCCCGGTTCGCAATTCATCGACGAAATGTCCTCGTCTCGTGAAGTTGAGCATTGGCTATGCATTGATGTATTCAGCGCAAGATGATTATCTCCGAGTAAAACAAAGGTGATGTGCTTACGTTTTACCTTTCGAGGACTTGCGGTACTTCGAACCAGTAGGCATGTCGATGAGCTGCGTTGTAGATGAGTTGCGTTGCCTCCAGACGTTCTCGATGGCCTGCAGTAACGATGAGAAGCAAGGACTACGATTCATGTAATTAAGATATCCTAATGAGCTGGCCATGGAGACAGTGAGACGAGGTTCAAGATATAGATCCAATGTGAGGGACGTTGTGTGCGTTCTCCATCGTTGCGATTCACATCTTGGGGGAAACCCATCAGTCGCGGAACACGTTTTGAGCACAATGCGGCAGAGGCAACGCCTGTGTAGAGAGACTTGGTCGAACCAAGTACGTCAAAAGTGAAGCAATAATTATGAGTATCCACAGACTGAGTATGGACGCTCGCGAATTGTGTGCATGCCATTGAACCACCGTCAGACACTATGTGTTGTTGGGTTTGGTAGTGTTCAAGTCATGACCGTTTGGTTATTGATTCGGCATGGCGTGTGTTGATGATTGTCGAACCCCAGTCGTGCCCACCTACCTGCCTCTACACATTATGTGTTGAGATGGATGCCTGTTTACCAATGAAAAGCCTACCGACACTGCACAACACAACATGTGGGAATGGAGTGTCCGGATCAAATACTATCAGATAAAGCCAGGCCAATAGAAGAAGACATTCAAGATGCAGGTTTATGGATTGTTGCCTAATCAAACATATCGCAATAGATACGATCACGGTATGTGGTTCGAGGAAAATAGAGTTTTTACAACTTGTGTGACCAGGACGGCTGTAGCGTACAAGAGGCGCAGCGCTGCATTGGTGCCTAATTGCTATATGAAAGCCATTGCTTCGCCCCTTTCGCAGCCTTGGCACTGCATCTTTGGGTATCAGTGACGTTTATTGATCAACTATATTAGTATGCTGTTCATATATTCTGAGTCGTAGCCACTGTTTTCATGTAACATGGCGTCCGGGTGTCGCCTTTAACGTCAAAATGAACTACACAAGCTCAAAGACCTACCCAGGTCCGGCCTTGGACGCCGAGAATGCGTTCCGCTTGCTTGAACTGCAAGCCGGCCAGATTGACGATCCTGTCACCATACGACTGCTGGCTTGCTCCTTCGGCACTGTACCATACGAAGCCGTCTCTTATTTCTGGGGTGATACAGATCAGAAGAGCGAGATCAAAGTGCTTACAGATGGAGACGACCATACTTGTACCGCAATGTCTGTCACTACAAAGTGTCACAACGCCTTGATGACCCTTCGGAAAACCCATGAGCCTCAAGTCTTGTGGGTCGATACAATATATATCAACCAAAACTCAGCATCCGAAGTCAGGCATCAAATGGGCCTCATGGCGCAAATATATGAAGAAGCCCGTCGTGTCGTGATGTATCTTGGAGAAAATGCCGATAACTGTGATGCCGCCATGCATTGGATTCGTAAATCCGTGCTACACTCGTCGATCATGTCTGCAGCTCAAGCACTTGCTGATCCTCCGTCTGCTGGAATCAAGGGACCTAGAATGGCAATACATGAGCAAGCAACACGAGAAACCAGGCAACGAGAGGAACCCCAGTCCGATATGTTACCTGAGATTCTCAAGGTTCTGTGGGAGTCTATGACGAATAGATCTATGACATTCGGGGTCATGACATTCGGGAAACTTACGGAAACCCACGTCATCACCGTTCGAGCCTCCAAATGGATTCCAATGATTGTTAAGCTCTGAGTTGCGACGCATGCTAATTGGAACCGCCGAGATTGAAGGTCTTGGGCACCCAGTGGCGCATAAAGTATCTGGGATTATTGGCGGACCGACACATAAGACTTCAGTGGTGGAAAATGGTCATCAGGTGAAGACAGCAGGTTATAGGGAAATGGGTGTGCAGGTCGACTTGAAGGACAATACGCGAGCCTGTGGAAGAGACCCCAAAATCTTCCATTGGTTTCTCAGGAGAAGCGAGCATGGCACTCTTAGAATCCGAGCACTGGGAGGATTCTAGCCAAGTCTCCACTCCGTACACATCTGGAAGCTCCCAAGAAAGCGGTGCCTTACAGTCCGCCGTGTACACCAAACAGGCCGGTCTTGTGAGTATTCGAATCGAGCAACTCTCAATCTTTAATCGTGGCACTACAAATGCGGAGCTGACTGAAGCTGAGGATAGCCAGCCCGAAGATCCTGAAAGCGAACAAGACATTGGACTTACCAATTCTCGACCGAGTGTCGTTCGAGATGAAGATAATAGCCAGTCCTCAGGAAGTCATGCGAAAGAGGCATGTTCATCTACCAACCAAATCAATCGTACAGCAGGCAGTGGAGACAAAGAGGGGGGTGGAGATGAAGAAGATGATATACGCAGAAATATCCCGCCTAAGAAACGTAAGAATACAAGTTGCCCTGAGAAATTGGTCAGGTATGCCTGTCCTTATCAAGCATGGAACGCTATCACATTCCAGAACTGTCGTAAGTAACTCTCACCTAGTGCAGTCCCGTATCTCTTGTTGCTCTGCTTTCCGGGAAGATTTTGGCTGTCGACTGGCGAGTGTCCACAATATTTGTGCCTTTACAGACACTACGAAGTGATTACCTTGGTGCTGAGATCAATTTTGGTAGTGAGACCGGGTCCGCGAAACCCTAACGGCGGGTGCATGGGGATCAGTCGACTTAGGTAAGTTCGAAGTTGACCAATTCTCTTTGCAATTCTAAAAGCTTTTCAAGGCAACATTTGAGCCGAAAACATATGCGATCCTATCGGTACCAGTGATGTTGGGGGTCTTTCGACACTCGACGCAGAGTAGAGGAGCATGAGGCACAGGCGGTTCAGTGCAATTCCAGACCCATGCCCGAAGATGAGATTTTTATGAGCGCCGAAAATGAGTCAGAAATCGAAACTGCTTGCCGTTCTGTGCCCGATGATGAAGCGTGGTGGAATTTGTTTTGACTTCTGATACCAGACATGCATGGTCGTGATATCAAGTCGCTGAGCCCTCCATACCGGCCTTGTAAGACTGCGACGCTTCAGCCTTTTCCCTCTCCCCACCTCCCTTTATTTTCCTTTATGGTGGCTGACAATAATTTAGACTATAGATACCGGGGGTCGAGTTCTATGATCCCCCCGGTGACTTTGTCAGACTTCTCCTTTGAACCTGTATCGCAAGCAACACCGCACAGAGAAGACTCAATGCCCAATAGGTTCGTACATCTGTTCTTATACCCTGCAGCTTGCGCAATATTTGTTGCCACGTGCGTTCAATCGGCCATTAACACATATGTTGTAGCATTGATAGTTTTCCGAATCTATTCCCGCAACAAGAAGACTTCCTTCTCGATGGCCCGAGTACGAGGTTTGAGATACAGCCAGTAGCTTCGCGATCTCTGTCGCTGCCCCTCTACGAAGTACTTGACGACAGGGAAGGGCCCGGCAGCGAATATTCCGTCTTCCCAGGCGCTGTAGACACCAGCAACAGTACCGCTACCCGGCTGGATTCAATAGTCTTGGACTCATCTTCGTCTAACAATAATCTACTGCCTTCACTCACATCCGCAGTCACGCATGATATCTCGGCATTCTCGGAGCCATCGGCGGTCAGTCAAGCACAGCTGCGAAGGAACCATGAGCGCCTCAGGGAACGGAACATACGAACAGAGGCGAATTATGCAGAGCTCCGTAGAGCAGCGCACGGTACGATGGAAGACCTGATGCACGTCGATACCCTTGTTGAAGAACTGCTCAACTCAGAGAACTTGTCGGATGTTCTATATGAGAAGCTTTCAAAGGTGTCTGCTGCATTGTTTTCGGCGAAACAGAAACTCCAGTGAGGGCAGATCGCACTGTATTGAAAGCGGTTCTAGTGGGGGGAAATGGCCAGTCTAGGTTACAGAGAATGGAAATTAGATCTATATACAGATGAGATGTTAGAACGTGCTGGATTTGAGGCATGCGACGTAATCGAGATACAATCTTTGTCCTTTCAAGGGCAATAGACATCGAAGTGATCGGTCGGGGTCCGCAGAGTTATAGCACCATTGATGGTAACCGCCTTGCCGTCCTGCTGCAGTCCGCCTCCAGGAATGTAAACGCGGTCGAAAACACCAACTCCCTGGGTTCCATGACGTGGCACAGCCATAGCCGGCAGTTCAGTCCATGTCTGCGTCTCGGTATCGAAAGCCTCGACCTGGGGATAGACACCAGTGGCAGTATCGGGGTCTCCCTCTCCGCCGAAAGTGTAGAACGTCGTGCCTACGAGACCTCCCATCAGGCCTCCGCGGGCAACAGCCATGTGGCCTGTGCTCGTCTGCCAGCCGCTGGTCACATTGCTCAAGTGCAGTTCAAAGACTGTGTCACGCAAGTTGGTCTGACCGTAGCGTCGTCCACCGGCAATATAAAAGGTATCATCGAGCACGACACCGGCAGCGTGTTGTCGGCTCTCGGGCAGTTCGGCACCTGCCATCACAACTCTCCGCCACGCGCCCGAAGTGACGTTGAAGGTGATGACGGTGTCGACGGTGTCCTGATATGTCGCCTGCAGCACCGTCATGTCGCCGTCGAGATAGATCAAGTCGCCGTGAACGATGGTAGCAGCGCCGCCCCTGGCCGTGCAATTTGGCATGGAAGGCAATTGAGTCCAGGTGTCTGACGCGACATCATATGCGTACGACTCTGAGGCTGCCACTCAGTTCAGAGGAAGCGCGGGATCAGCAGGGCCATTGGTCAATCCACCAAGCAGGTACACTGTGTTGCCGACGGCAGCGACATTCGGATGATTGACCGCGTAGGGGGCTGGAGATACAGTGCTCCATCTGTCAGATTCTATGTCGCAGAGCTGGAAGATGTCGGTCGTCTGCGTGGTGTTGACGCTCGTGGGAACAACACCGCCGAGGATGCCAATGGTGGTGTTGCCTATGGCAAAATCTGCCTGCTCTTGCCGGGCAATTGTCGGGATAGAGGTCAAGTTGACCCATTCTCCGGAGACACAGGGCTGCAGGGCTGATACAGCGACATCCAACAGGCTAAGCAGAGCCAGCCCGGTGATGCGAGATTTAGAAAAGACATGATTGGCTTCTTGAGGATCCTGAAAGGGAGTTCTGAAGGAAATTGTTGAATAATTGTTATAAATAAGATATCACAAGTAGTTGAGGATACCAGTCAACATATATATGTGTATGATCACTTGTAAATATCAGGCCCCTGACTAAGATTATCAAGATAGCTGAGGCTGATTGTTCAACATGCAGGTCCTGGAGTTCCTGCATTAAGAAAGAAGGTCTAGACGATGCCGTTCCCAAAACCTGCACCACAATCGTTCGTTGCAAGAATGAGTAGAGTGCACGGCTGGTAAAGGCTATACTTTTACTGCCGAAACAGCATTGACGGTATAATTGCTAAGGTATCAGGTTGCGTTCAACATCAGCTATTGGTACATAGTCGGCCCGTTCGATAAAAGCGCAACGGCCAGAAAGTCTGACGATCGGTCTGTCGGAAATTATTAGCAACAGAGCAGCAAGAAGAGCAGCATGCACAGCACCGGCCATCGGCCAAGCAGTCGCATTCTTGATGGACACTTGTGGAGCTGGCTGGCTCGGTAGCCATCCGAGCGCGAGGACCGTGGTCGATCGATTCCTCCACTTTTCAGGCATCTGCAGTGGAAACAAACGTACGGACTCCACAGACATGAGGAGATACGCGAGCCGACCGAGTATAAATCCGACATGAGATATGGCTCGGAGACAGAAAGGTATTTACTGCCAGCTCGGCAAACGGAATGGGAAGCTCTAATAAGTCAACTCAGCTTATATCAGCTTATAAAAGCAATAAAACCCCAGAATACGCTGCCGAGGAGTTTATGCGATCATTTCGTGAGGCCTTGTCTCAAACCGTATCGTTAAGACTATAGAAATTCGGTATGATCTCAGACTTTGCGAATAGTTCCTACAAAAGTCATACGCAATGCGCTATGTGAGAAATGGTAACTTGGAGAAGCTTCAGAGATGCATAAAGTCTGGAGAAACAACCAGTTGTATCGTACGATGAGTTCATGTGATACACTTGATGAACACGTTGGCACACTTCGTTTTAAACCGTTCTCCCGGCAGTACATTTGTTCATGAGATGAAACCACAGCGATCGATTACCCAACGGCACGAGCTCATTTCCAGTCATCCACGATTCCATGGCGAAAGAAGTTCTTGACCACAATGGTTGAAGCTGCAGCAAAGAGCCCGAACACACAATTCCATGTGTCTCGAGAAAATAGGTACTCAAAGACGATTGAGGCCTAAAGTTGACAGTAGCCATACATGGATCAGTGACGGGCCCTGTCGCTTGATACATCATGGGCTTGGTGTTGTGGCTCGGCCGATATCGCGCAAATGAACCACATACCATATTTCATGAGCTCGCTCTGCCACCATCACCACACACAAAGCTTAAGTCCGAGATGGCACCATGATGTGCAGGGAGGTGTCGTGCGGTTGGTGGTGGGGGTCCACAGAGGAGAGTATGTGGGATTAGAGTCGTGGACGACGATATTCATAATCTACGAAGTATGTCTGGTACGGAATATATTCACAGTAACATACACCAAGGGGCGTAGACCACACGGTCGCAAATACCGGAATGGGCCCCCACACAGGCATTTTCTTCACTTCCACTTCCCCAGACACGGCACGTTTTAGACTCTAGTTTCTAAGAAGAGGCGAGTGGATAATGACAGGCTTGACGAGGCCGTTGAGAAATTTAACTGATTTAAGGGCTGCAACAGAGCTGGCTAAATCACCTTGTGCACCAGCGAAGAAAGTGAAGTCGTCGGTCCTAACTGTCTGGAAAGTGGTCGTGTATGGTAGCAGAAATATTAATCTAGGTGGGTACCTAGGTAAGCTTGTTATAGTATTGGTTAATTAAAACGTTGGTTGGGTAGAGACGAAACTAAATAGGGTACCCAACTTAGGTGGGTTAGATGCTGCTAGGTTAGGTATATACACAGTAGTCTGTATTCCCATCCCACCTGGCGCATGTTTGTTTCCCCCACATAGGTCCTTTGATATAGCGACATAGATGCCAATCCCCCACATTGTGGGGGGCTCAGCAAAAGGAGCTTTATATTCTCGGATCAATGTGCGAAAAGATTATACACGCCCGCTTAGTCACTCAGCATACCTGCTTTGATCAAGATGACTGGCATTCGGGCCAGGAATGAATGCTTTGAGTCTTTGATCCACTTGGCTCAACAACAAGAACCATAGCCATAACTGTGTCGAAAGAAACCACTCCGAGTACACGGCGAAAATCCGAGCACAATGACGCTTCTGACCCTTTCCATCGTGCTGGTTGTGACAGCTGTCGTCCTCGCAGCAACTTTGCTGGTCCAGTACCGCTTCAACTCCAAGTACCGATTCCCGGAGTGGTTCCCGGATGGCCAATCATTGGGAATGCTCTGGACGTCCCCAGCCCGGGAGGATTCTGGGGACACCAGATGGCGAAGAAATACGGCGAAATGTAAGCCAAAGCCAAAGGAGACCACTGCTGCAGCCGACGTCGGGAACAACGCCGCTGCTGATGACACGTACGCATAGGTATACCTATAGATTGGGCGGCAAGAACATCGTCTTCCTCAACTCGGCCCGCGTGGTGCATGATCTGATGGAAAAGCGAGCCAGCATCTACGCATCACCCCTTTTCGCCCCATGGCTCAAGATATCGCGTCTGGAGGCGCGCGGATGCTCCTCATGGGCCATACGCATAAGTGGCGTGGACAACGCAAGATCATGCACTCCATTTGGAATAGCCAACAAGCCGAGAGCAAATTTGCCGACTTCCAGGAGCTCGAGTCTAGGCATCTGGCCCGGGACTACCTGCACACGCCGGAAAAGTACCATTCGGCCAACCAGCGCTTTTCCAATTCGGTAATCATGAGCGTCATCTTTGGGAGGCGCTGTACGCTCGGCGACGAACAGCTGACAACGATTCTTAACTTGATGCATGAGTTTAGTCTACTTCTCTTCAAGCCCAGCGCTCTCAACGTTTGCGACGGACTGACTTGGCTCGCGCGTTTACCCAAGCCTCCCCAGTGGTGGCGCCCATATGGCGAAGACCTCCTGCAGCGGACTCTGGCGTAAGTAACCGAGTCTCTTTGGGCTCGCACACAAGAGAGCATGTGCGCGATCTCCTGCTGACAGATTTGGCAGCATCTACCAAGGTAAAGTCGACATGCTCAACGAGAAGATGAACCTCGGCGTCGCCAAGCCCTGTTTTTCTACCGCGCTCATCGAAGGCACCGCCAAGAAGGAGTACAACCTCACTGATACGGAGAAGCTGATGATCTTCAGCACTCTGTTGGAGGCGGGAAGCGATACCTCCCGCACGGCATGACGCAGATGGTGGCGGTGGCGGGGGCGGATCCCGAGTGGACGGCGAGAGCCAGGGCAGACTTGGACGCGATCTGCGGCAAGAACGCCGAGCGCCTGCCGACCCTGGCAGACCGGGACGCTTTCCCGTACATCACCGCGGTGGTCAAGGAGACCCTCCGATGGCGGCCGTTCATCCAGACGATTAGCAAGCTGGCCATCATGGCAAAGTGAAGCAGCCAGAGACGAAACGATTAGGACGGGGAATTACTTGCCCTAGGGCGTTCGGCATCGCGGAATTCCAGGGAATTGGCTGTGTCCTCTGGCTGCTGCGTTCTGAAGTCGTGTCTGTACTGCGGCCGTCGTCCATGAGCTGTTCTTGGTAGGCGGAGCATTTTCTTGTGTGGCGGCGCAGCACGTCGGAGCGCCCAAAGCAAGAGCCGCATCCACTACAAACATTCTCTTTCCTGTTCTCATCTGTTCCTTATAGTCAGTCGGGCCATAGCCAGGGGGGAGTGGGTGGACGAACGTGAAAGACAGTGGCGCCGGAGATGCTCGGCGCGGGTAAAGACACGGCTACATGCCTGACAGCGATGAGTGCGTGCCTGTGGCTGGAAGCCCTCGGTCATGACTGATGGCCCAGTAGCTTGGTGATACTGAGTTTTGTCTCCGCCCTCGCTGCGCGAATGAGTACAGGAATCTTTCTGCACAGGCTTCAGAGAAAGCAATGTGGTCTCGCATGTTCTGATTAGTTGCGGGGGTCCGGAACTTGGAAGCTGTCTCTCCCTGCAAGCGTTCCCGGCCCCGCAGCGGCAAATCCAGAGATTCTTTTTTTCGTACATATAATAACCGCAGCGGCCACTGGGTAGGTAGGTACCTAGGCATACTACAAAGTTGCATCCGGGATTTGGCCAAAGTCTAACTAGGTATCTAACAATAAGAACTTTGAAAATTATTATATTCTGCCCATTTTTGTCTTCTTGCGATGGGGGTGGCCCACACTTGATAATATCTGAACTACCTCCATCTTGTCTCGCCAGCCCCGTCCCTGTTATCTGTTTTATTAACCGTCAGTGCCGTCCCTTTCTCAACGTATCTAAGTAGGTTAGGTTAGTGGACTAAATGTCCGTACACGGACCGGAACATAGCCCGCAGCCCGCGATACTGAATTGCCAACCAAGGTAAACCCGCGGGAGTATATCTTTTGCATTTATATCGCTTTTTTAGTGTTCAATTGTTGTTGTATAGTCTGAACCAATTCTAACTCAATAGACACGCCATGGCCATTCTGCTCATATTATGTCAATTCCTACTTGTAGGAGCATTGCAGAATCCAATCATATCTGGGTAAGCACTTGATGATATACTCAAGCCCAGTACCTCAATTACTGCTGATTATCAGTAGCTGGAATCCTGATCCATCCATTCTCCACGTCAATGGCACCTATTACCTGGCGACCTCAAGCTTTGAATATTTTCCGGGCACCCCCATTTATGCTTCTGTGGACTTGGCCAACTGGAATTTGATTTCGCACGCACAAACTAGGCCGACTCAGGTTCAATTATACGGCACGCCGACCGGTGCAGGTGTTTGGGCGCCCACATTATCTTACCACAATGGCCTCTTCTATCTCGCGTCCATGAGCAGATGGACATATGATCCAGTCGCACGAGTTTGGCCTCGTGTCATGTTCATGTCGTCGCCAGACTTGATCACCTGGTCCGATCCGATCTGGAATGAGCCTTGGGGCATTGACCCCAGCCTTTTCCATGATCCCAAGACGGGTAAATCCTACCTCAACCTAATGGCGCCGAACAACAACAAGGATCGGATTTGGGGAATCTACCAATGCGAGGTAGATTTGGAGTCTGGTGATTGCTCGGGGCCGTATAGAAGCCTTTGGAATGGTACGCTTGCACAAAATTCTTCCTCGCGCCTCGAAGGACCCAAACTGTTCTTCAAGAATCCATACTACTATCTTTTGGCCGCCGAAGGAGGAACTGATGATCAGCACCGATCTACCGTTGCCAGGTCCAATTCTCCGGAAGGGCCATGGGAGTCGGCACCAAACAACCCCATCTTGTTCAATGGGCGTTGGGGCTTTGACAATTTGACTGTACAATCCACGGGCCACGGCACTTTTACAGAGACCCCCGATGGTGAATGGTTCTGCTCTTTTCTAGCACGAAGAAAAGTGAATGGATCATCTCCGCTAGGTAAGAATCCTTCTTGGTCGGAAGACAAACCTGCTGCCATATCACTAAACGAATTCCTCTGTCTAGGACGAGAAACCTTCCTGACAAGCGTGACCTGGGAAGACGGCTGGCCGATACTAAACAACAATGAACCCATTACTCTCAGTCAAGACATTAGGAATTTGTCGGCTCAGAAACTTCCTCTGGAGCCTTTTGAAGATGAGTTCTGTGGGAGCGACCTGGATCTATCCTGGTACCAGCTCAGGGTACCATATACACAAAACTACGAATTAGCATCACAAGACCACCAGCCATTCAAGCAGCATAGTTTTTCTGGGCAGTGCGGTCTCATGCTCAAACCCAACGTCTTTGGTCTAAGTGACAGAGACACTCCGTCGGCACTGCTGCGCAAGCAAAAGTCGTTAAACATGACGTTCTCGGCGACCCTCCTGCCTTCAGACACTCCGCTGAGCCCTCGACAGGCGGTCGGGATATCTGCCTATCTGAGCGAGTATTCCCATCAAGACCTTGGCGTCAAGGGTTGCGCGAATAGCACCGGCTTGTGCGTTTACTCCCAGCTCATGATGAACACGACGACAACAGTAAGTCATTCATTCCTGCCCCGTCATCATCACAGAAGCTGAACGAGTGTTTAGGTAAAAGAGGTCCCGCTTGACGGACACAGTATTCCACGTGATTTGACGCTACATGTTCGAGCCAGGCCTCTCTCATACTCTCTTGGATACACCATGGGAGATGATCCAGTAATCTGGATAGACGAGATACCTTCCAGCTGGTTGGCATGGGCGCCTTCTGGCTTTTATGTGTTTTCCGGAGCAAGCTGGGTCATTTTCGCCACTGGAGGCGGCGAGCCCTGGGCACCTACAGGTGCCACTGCAGGGTTCACAAAGGTTCGAGAAGAATACTTTGAAGAAAACATGCCGGATTATGATATCTGGTAAAAGTTTCCAAAGGGACATTGAAGACCTCTGGCATTTTAACATAAAATATGCTGTTCTAAGATTACAATATTACATTGCAATAATAATATAAAATAGGACGAATCCTCGAGTCCGTGGTACGACGAAAGCTTCTTAATGCGATGCTTCCTCGTGCTGTGCGAATCACGAAGGGAAAGCTGTAATCAAATATGTTGTGCGGTCGCTTATGTATTCCTTTCAATATTCTTCGGCTGGTAATGGAGTGCTTTCCCCTCTTCTTCTGTTCTCATGAGCTCCCCAAGTCTCTGTCTCCGATTCTGTAGCTGGGACTTCTTCAGCATCAATACGGCATGATGATCCGCCGGGCCGGCATGAGGTGAGAATGGCTTCGCTCTTTCTGCCAATGCCCCTCATTGAAGAAGACACTTCTTGTCTACGCCCATTCAGACGGCATATAATGGCTGCCGGGGAATTGGCTCAGAGGCGATAAGGAATTGAACTACCCGGTCAGGACTCAGACTTATGGCGCTCGTCGCCGTCGTATACATGTGGGATCGCACCACCAGCCCCGCCACTTCTGCGATGACACGGCTTTGTACCTCAAACTTGGGACGTTACCTGCGAATCGGCGTTTCATTCGGGGTTTGAACGCCTTCTACATCTCCTCGGTCAAGTCGGTCAAGTCTTGGAGTACGGACCGATCTATCTGATCCACTCAGGTCAAGTCTGTACCAGCCAAACGACCTGCAGGTAATACTGATCAAATAATTACATCAAGAGTCTTTAGCCAATTATGACAAGCACGTGTAAGATACTCGGGGGTTCGAAGCTGACCGAAGAAATGTGTGGGCGTACAAAGTATTCCCGGGCCTGGAAACTGCGTGCGGGAAAGAGACCCAATATTTTATGTAATGAAGTCAAGTTAAGCATTCCTCCCAGCCTCACCGACCTACAAATCGGATTGACAATACCTGACGGTCAGGTCCTGACCGGTTCACCGGACTTAAAGTTCGGCATATTCCCGATATTTCTAGCGTACCGATTGTCAGCACTGCATAGACGAGTGTCAAAAGAGCCTTGCCTTGCACCGGGATAAAGATGTGCCGAGATAAATTGTCGGCGACGCAGATACGACTCCAGCCCACCATCTCTTTATAACACGAACCAGTCATGATATCAGGCGGAATTGGCCTGATGTCTGTTCGAAGGAAACTGGAGCAGCCTTACTTAAAGACTTTCCAGCTTTGTGGTAGAAGACTCACGAGGCTATAGCCTTGATCTTGGCCTCTTGGCAATCCCTTACTGGAAAAGGTTGCGATGTTGGAACTACACCACAGTATAAGGTATGCTATTAAGTGATTCAAAGATGAAGAGCTGGTATCTTCATCCTATGCGAATCTATGTTATACTACTGTTGGCCAACAAAGCGGTTGACCACATTCTCAGATGTAGTAGTGAGGCTGCCTATAGCAACGAAGTGATGTAGCCCATCACATCGACTACTTATGGTTAAACAGAGAGTATCGAAAATAGTTATTTTCAGCCTGTTGTGAAACCAATATATCGGCTCATACCTAAAGCAAGTCAGATCATATATTATGATCCCGCATTTCTAAAGCATCAAAGTGCAGAAGGGCAAGTAGTATTGAAGATGCAGTTATACCACCGATCAGCGACATGCACTGCACCTCCAGCGAAGGAAGCGGTTATTGTAACAGAAGCATGAATCTTTCATGCATGGATCCTTCATGAAGCAGTCTTGAATTGGAGTGAGGAACAAATATAAAAGCCGTTCCATTTCTAGTTCAAATTTTGAAACTTGCCCATCAATCCAACTCAAATCCTATTTTCAACAAACCGAAAAGAACTCAATACACACAGCAAAGCATGTCTTCGAGACTCAGTACTGTCATCGGCCTCGTGTTGCTGCCATGGACAATGGCATACCCTGTCACATACACGGCTGTCCCAACATTCCCAGCACTTGCAACTGTCCCTTTCTTCCCATCTCCTCCTACAAACGCGAGCATTACACACCTGAATGAGATCGAACGACGATTCACTCCTGGAAACTGCGGCGTACATGTTCGACAGTATCAGAAGAATGAAGGTCCTGGCGGCAACACCGCTGACTATCGCTTCGATGTTTACCTCTACGACGGCGCCCAGGCGTATCTCGGTGGCTCGGGGACGGTAGACATCCCTGGCGGTAGTACTGCAGACATTGGCGCTTCGGGGTTGCCATACTTGCTGCTCGTTACCGCTGGGTATGTCGATGCTGATCCTGTCACGTTTGCCTACGCTGGTCAGCATTGGTCAAGCAACGCTGCTCAATGCAGTGTTGGAAAGTACGACAGTGGACATCGCGACATGGATTGCGGCTTCAGCTGCTGAGTGCCCATGACATTGTTTAGTTTAAACTTGCATGTCTGGTCCTTTTCTTTATTTGTCAGGCTATGCCTTTCTCAAGTTGACGATGGCAGCCGGCATTGAATACCTTATGGCGATAGCAGATTTCTGGACGGATCTCAGAGCATGGCGGCCAATCAGTGATAAGACACTCTGTGATACACACTCATTAATACATCAAGTTTAAAACTCAATCGTTCATTATCACGATTTTATACTTCATCCCTTGCGCACAATCGTCGGCTCCTATGATCTATACATTGGAGGGAGGGTAGAGAACTCAAGACGTACAACACCGCACCGGAGATACCCCAGTCGTCGAGTAGGCACTAATCCAGCGTCGTGCAAGCGTGCTTTAGGACCCCAGCAGCCTATTGGACAAGTCCAGAAATAGTCCCTCCGTCTTTGCACATAATCGGAATGGAAATAATTCTTGTATTTGTTATCAAATTCGTGTTGAGTAGACGCAATCTTGCATTTACGTAGAAAGCACGGATCGAAGTGATTGTCCCATGTTATTCATAAAGTACTCTAGAAGCTCACCTACAAGTCCTAGTCCTCCTATAAGATTTGTATCATGATCTAGTGGGCAATGCAGTTGTCTAGTACTATTATAAGCCGCTTCGCCCAATTAACACTTGTTCATGCCTCTAGAGGTGCCTAGCAACGGGTTTAGTAAATATGACGAGGAACTGCATGTAGATAAATTGTGGTCATGCCTGACTTACCTCCTGTGCAGCCTTCGAAGCAACCAGCGGGCACATAGCCACCACGGCTTCCCTCCCGGTACCAAACGCTAGAGCATTATTCAGCGTTTTCAAGCCTTCGTTAAAGATGTGTTGGATTCGATTATCAACTCACTTGCTGTCACCACAGCCACCAGGCTCCGTGATCGTGTAGCAGGAGAGACTCAATGTTGTCCCAGGCGAATAATAGCCCAGAACCTGATCAGCAACGCGAGCAGTCTGTCGATACGGAACGGGACCGGATCCACAGCTGCTTCGGATGTTGCAAGTGATGGTTCCGCCGCCCAATCTCACTTGCGGCACCGGGGCTGGTTCTGGGGCCGCAAAGGCTCCAGAGAGAAGAAGAAGTGTGGAGATTGAAAGGATGGATTTCATGTTTACAAAGTTGAGTGAGATTTGTTGAAGTGAACAAGCTTATAGTTATCGTTGCGTTTTTGCTATAAGGGACTGAGGGAGATGCTGCCTTAAATACTTATAAAAAATATAGAGTTGGACTTTTGTCTACAGTGGGTATCACTGTTACCTGCGCCATACTCGCACATGTTTGACCCGTGTATCTTTGTGAGACTACAACCGCGCCAGCAGCTTCAGCTTTTTCAAGGCCCTCGTGGCTTTCAGAGTCCAGACTCGACGTCAGCCATAAGGTTTATGAGTATGCGGTGTAAAAGTCTTACCACCTGTCCGAAAGTGCCGACAATAGTAAATAATGGATAGTACATCATTAAGGTTGAATCGCTAGAGTTTCTGGCCAGGAGGCCTATACAAGCCTGATTATAAAAAGTACCGCTTTCTATTACATCGTCCATTAGTTTTATCTCCGTCCAATTCAGGGTCCTACGCTGAAACACGCATGACGGCAAATACGATGAAGGGAGGGCGGAAGATATCACGTAGATAATACAGAAATTGTTTTTTTTTCTACGTTGCCTAGTACTGTCGTGAAAAGCACGAAAAACAAGTCCTAACAACCCACTGTCTTAGAAGCGCTGCTCCTGCTCCGAAGCCCGAGGCCAAGGTCTACCCAGTTCAGACCACATTCCAGGCTCAATTTGTGTCTCCTGAAGTTATCATTCCGCTCCAAGTTCGTGCGACAGGTAGCTGACAAGCACAGGGAAAGACAAAAGCTGTAACACAGCTGAAGACACGATTATCCCGTGGCCTGGCTAACGAACATATCGCCATACAGTGGGTATAGTACCCGGGCAATCTTGTACTTGTGGGGATTGGCATTCTCCCCATAGCGATTTCACGCAGCCAAACATTTTCCGCCTTTCGCCCAGTTGGTAAGGCGTACAGCTCAGCCACACTCACTTGTTGCCGCTTCTCGCACCGACAGGTATGCCAGTTCCGCGAGCCTAGACCATTGAAAAATTCCACTCCAGTCCAGCCCGGCGTTGCAAGTGACATTCTCAAAGAGGTATCAAAGACAAGGCGCATTTGGAACAAGCAGTGGAGTGAAGTTCAGATTCTGGTGTCCCACGGTAGAAGGAGTTGTCATGAAGATTGGTTTTCCATCAAAGACGGCGTCTGAGACCTTCTTGAGACAGACAAACGCCATACCCTCAGCGCGGCAGTATCCGCCGGCACCTTTGTCAAACGGCTTACACTGGCCCGTAGGGCTGAATAAGATGCCGGCGGAATAGTTCCGCATCCACAACATATTGGTCATGGCATGGACGCCTGCGCACAGCGGCGCGGTGGACAGCAAGTTGCGGCAAGCGGCGTGTATGGCCACTGTCGACGATGAACAGGCCGCGTCGATTATCGCTGAAAGACTTGCTCCGCCAAAGTAGTCCGGTCGCCTCCCCAAGATGAAGCTTCCGAGTCCCCCCCCTTCGTGGTAAAGGGTGTTGGCGGGCTGCAGGTAATGTTGTGCTTATAGTCGGTCAACTCCACGATTGCCAAGATACTTGCCCACATACATCTTGTCGCGAGTGGCATCACTGTTGGTAGTTTCAATAAAGTAGTCCGATTGCCCAAATGGCTGGTAGGCACCCTCAAGACATAGGACTCTAAGAATTAATGGCCTGAGGCTAGTGTGGACTCTCGTTGAAAAGTTTGTGACCAAAGACATCAGAGTCACGGATGAAGTTGACATTGGACTTTTGATTCAGATTTGTATCTGCTTCTTCACGGTCCAGACACGATTGCCATTCCACGTAAGCAGGAAACGGGTCCTGTCGGCCGCTATTTTTGTCCCTTATCATCCAAACTATCCAATTAAACACAATGTTCCGACTACCAACATAAAGAAGCTCAAGCCCGTCAAGGCCACAGACCTCGTGGCTGTACTGGTTTGTACATGAGCCTTAAGTGTAACGATGCTGGTATCCCCACTCGACGACAGGCATTTGGTAAAGTTTGTGGCGAGATCCTGATCGCTTGAGCTCTGCGCGACTTGACACCACAACCAACAGTCATCTAGCGGATTGACGGGATTCGGTGCGCAGCATATCTGCATGGATGGGTACGACGCGTTCGAAATGATGGGAATCAGCACATAGCTGACGTTGGTGGGAAATTGTAGATTGCTGGGAATGTAATCGCGATCTCGGAAAACGTCAGAGCAGTTTGATGTCGCCATGATGAAGGTGCAAATGTCTGGGAAAGTTGATGTATTCGTGATAGGTTGGTCAAAGTACCATGTGAAAAATGCGTATTAGCCATACAATAAAGTATACAGTTTTCATAAAATCAACGCTGAATAATCGAAGAGATTGCTGTGGTATTTATCTACACGTTGTTCCCCGCTTCATTTCTTCAACAAAAAAGATTACTGGGTATGAAATCCTTTTTTTTTTTTTATCTCGCTGGCATACTATAATGAGGCTATTCGCCAATTCCTTGTACGCTAGATTTCTTGGCAACCAGGGAGTTTGCGCTTTTTTCTCTTCAGCTTCCTACGCCCCGGCCCTGGTCTTCTTGTCTTTGTAGCATATGATTATTATTTGATTTAGAAGGAAAAATATACAGTGCTTGGTTTTCGGTCAACCAGGGGGCTTCGAAGATCCATTTTGGTTTATTTGAATTTGTCAAGTCATTCACCAGGATGAAGGGAGATGCCTAATGATCATACTTCCCCAGAAGTTACTTGCATCAGGCGTGGCCATGCTCAACGAAATATCTCGCACCTGATTAAATATATGCGCGTCAAACAACCTCTCTTGATCCTGCTAACTAAAGGTCTGGTACTTTGATCCTTTGGGAACAGTGCCAGGAACGCTGGGCAAGATCAAGGGACCCACTGCGAAGTCCGAGGAGGAATGCATACCCTGTAGCAAATGACAGATTCAAAAGTTAAAAATGGCTTGCCAAACAAGTGCCAAGCGTGTAAGTACAAGTATTCGGTTGTAAGTAAGCGATATTTACCGATCCCCAGCTTATCTATGGCAAAGCGACGGAATGCCGAGTTTTCTAGTCTATGGCCGCATCTGATTGATTCTGATGGATATGGCATATATATCAGGACCCAAAGCTTTCGTCGCCGTAGAAACAACGCGGACCTGCTGCTCTGTAAAGCTTGTCATGCCCATGGTCTAATATCAATATGCCGGACACCAATAGACCAAGGATGAGTGAAATACAATTCTCTATTCGCTATCCATGAGTTAACAAAGGCCATTTGCCCGTACAGTTTTCTAGATCATGACTACAGAGTTGAAAGGTTTGCGATTTATACTTCATCAGAAACAAATGGCCGTCATATGGTCAAGAATTCGATCACCTGTCTATAGGTACACTTGTTTTTATCAATGGTGACGGCCCTTCTTTCTCTTGGGAAGATACCTGACGTGCTCCGCGCAGTCTGTCTGATCGCCCTTGAAGCTGTCCCGGGCAGGGACGAAATCGCCGCCCTGCAGGCTGCCCTTGACAAAGTAGACGTACCAGGCCTCGTGCAGGACGTCGTGCCGCCTGCCCGAACACTTGAGCACGACCTTGCCGCCGCTGAACTCCTGAAGCGTCTTTTGTATCTTGGACAGGCTGAACGTCTTGTGGGCATCGGGCTCGATGCCGGCCTGCGACAGCGCCACGAACGTGTCGAGCATCTTGAAGAGGCCGAAGGCCCGCGTGAAGTAGTCGACGACCTCGAGGCCCGGCGTGTAATTGGACTCGTAGCACGCCGGCGCCAGCGTGTTGATGCAGGTTGCGTGCTTGTTGTATTCGTGGGCTCACAGGTGAGCATTACCGCCACTGATGGGAGGCAGCCGGTGTCAGCTTCACCGCATCATTCGTGCCTGAGAAGCCCGGTCATAGGTATCAACTTACTACTTAGCTACCCAGTATCGGTTCATGTGCTCTAGGAGCTCCCCTTGGTCGTAGTGCTTCAGAATTTCTGTAATGTTATTGAACCGAGGAGCCATGCCGCAGAACTGGTCGTAGGAGCCATCGCATAGATCGGGCCTAGAAGTAAACAGACGCCGGTCAGTCTTTCACTATTTTTATGCAGTATGTCCATCTCTTTTTTGGCACACGAATGCCGCCTGAGGGCATGGGGAAGCGCTCACCAGAGGCCATGCAAGGTCCAGTCCTCTTCCGAACCTCCAACATGGATCTCCTCGTCCCAGAACTGGGTAAGAAGTAGTCTTCCGCCCGGGTAGATGAAGCAGCAAGAATCTCCGGCGGTCTGATTATGACAGCTCACGGGCACGTCGATCGGACATGTTCCCGCGCCGGAGAGCGGAATGTACGGTGTTATCGCGGCCGAAGCATGGTCGATGGGCTGGTTTTCGGCAGCGGGCGGCGCGACTACGGAGCCGAGTGGGTTCGGGAGGTCGGAGAGCTGCTGTAAGGGCGCCTGGGAGAACAGGTTGGAAGCATAGGTGAGAAGAGCACGAAGAGACGTTGACGGCGCCATGGCTGCATGTGCTACATGAAGCCTGGATGATGCGAGATCTAACCTGGATATCTATGAAGAATGAAGAAGCGGTCTGTCCCTTCAAAGGGATAGCTGGTTGAAGGGGTCCAATGCGATCAGCTGCCTCCATAGCGGGCGGATGACCCCATGACGTCGCGCGTAGGGCTGATTAGCGATATCGATAGCGGGAAGTTTGGCGGCGGTAGGGGAATGCAGCACTAGAATGCAGGGGTCGAGCGAGACTAGGGGTCTTGGCCAGTTGCATCGAGTTGTGAACACTACAGCAAAGCACGGCACGTAGTATTACGGTTACCTACGTACGCTTCATATTATTCAATGTTGTTTATCAAGAATGCAGCTTCGGATGCATGCGGGGCAAGGTTCGTAATGCCGTGACAATTTCTACAGTCTAAAGTCTAGGGTATCAATAACGCTGTGTCCCCTTCGAAAGCAAAATAACCAGTCTTAGTTTGGTCTGGAACGCCTCTCCATTATGCACCGAATCGCCCAGCAAACCCAGCAAACCTTTCAAATAACGTCCCAGTCCATAGCGTCCGCAATGAAGCCCCAGTCTTCTTCGTCTTTCTCCCAGTCCATGGGATTAACAGGGCTGGCGTCACCTCGGAGCTGCTGGATATGCATCTCTGCAACCGTGTATCCCTGATCGCATCCGTCAAAGATGGCCTGTAGGATCTGCTCCAAATTGTACGCTTCTAGCGGGGCTGGTGTATATCCGCTCTCATCTGGGCCAGTATCTGCGTTTTTCCAGCGATTGCGCAGCTGCTTGGCTCGGAAGAGTTGCTTAATGACTGGCCCTTGGCCAAGAGCTTGGTGCAGTGGGTTATCTGGTCTTTCTAGTGCCTCGAGAACGTTGGCGTGGAATCGGTGGGAACCATGCGGCCTGCCGTGGGTTCTGGAGGTGTTATGGGCACTGTCCATGAGGCCGGTAATCTCGATGCCGAAGACGCCCATGAGGTGAACCAATGCTCGCTCGATGTGCATATAATATCTGGTAGACAATAGGGTTAGATGATGCTTGAACAGAGAGGAAGGGGTTGACAACAGCTTGAGGGGATGGACTCACTCGTAAAAGTCAATCTTGAAGTGCATGGCGTCCGAGGCTGCATCCTCAGCCGGGCGACCGAGGCAGTCCGTAGCCATGTTGTATCCTTGGACGAGGAACGGCAGCTTCCATTTGAGACGGGCGACCAGCTTAAGGTACCGGTCCAGTTCCCTCTCCGGCGAGCCCTGCGGTACTCGTGGGTGGTTGGCTAGAGACGGACGCGTCGCTGAGATCGAGGTTGGCGGCTTCGCACTCTGCGGCTGCGACCATGTCCTAGGCGAGCTCCTGGGGGCAGCCGACGCCCAGCGAGATTCTTCTAAGCCCATTGTGAAAATACTCGATTCCAAAGTCCAAGAGGGTGGTATTGCATATTAGGCAAGTGTGGTGTTTGAGCGAGCGAATGAAGATATAGTCAACAATGGACAATGCGCATTGTTGTGAGGTGTATTGTAGGCTGATCAAAGGATGTTCTGGAGTCGTTGTTGTCGGACTCGTCAATCGGCGGATACGCGAATCAGTGGGGCAACTCTAAAGCTGGTTCGCGACTGCCTCAACTGCATACCTCGAGGTATATTCCGGTAGTCGCACTGATTGAAACGACTGCAATTTCAGCAGTCAATACGCACTCTTCCCTCAGCTGAAAATGTTCCTTCCCATTTACGGAGTCGTGATTGCGCTCCAATGTAGGAAAGCTTTGAAAGCTCCTAACCTACCTCTTTGCCAGTCCAACCAATGGCCGCTTTCCTGTCTAGCAGTGGCTGCCGAAGTAGGCAGGCAGCTTCCACGAGCAGAGTATACCATTCTACAAGAACGAGACGACACAAATTGATAGGAACCATATTTGCCCCGTTTCTACATACACCCGCCATCCAAGACTTTGAATTTCGAATGCTATTTTATTCTGGCCAGCACACAGAGAAATATAGGGAGCATTTGTCAAATAATGACTTACCCATAACTTGGGCATGCACTCGAGAACTCGGGAGTGCTGGTAGGTAGGTATTGACGACGTACACATTATCACTTACCTCGGACACAGTCAGACATATATCAGCGTAAAACAGATAAAATTAAAAACAGGAAATCATTGTTTGTTATCAAAGGAATGTCCTAATGTAACGAGCCGGCCGGTCCAAAATTCAAATGCAAAACTCCCAGTGCTATGCTACTACTCCGTAAATCACCAAAGCAACCATGCAATGCAATCACCTCTTCGTCACCGCTCTCACCACTCTAGCATGTGTAAGAGACGTAGAAACCGTTGTTGTCATCCTGCTCGAGGTAGACGTTCCTGTACTCGTCGGAGCCGGTATCCTCGGGTCCCTTGTGCGTCGCAAACTTGAGGTAAATGGTCTCGGCGCAGGTAAGTCCCCAAGAGCCGTGGCCCGTGGCGCCGATCGAGGGGCTGTCCCAGTTGGTCAGGTCCGGGCCAAACTCGGTGCTCGTGACGCTGGCGCCCTCGACCTCGCTCCAGGAGACGCCGTCGGTCGCGTCGATGCCCTCAATCTGAAACACCGAGACCCGTCCGTTGCCCGTGACCTTGAACGAGCGGCTCGCGGCGTCGCCCTGCTTCCAGCCCAGGCTGCAGCTCTTGGCCTCGGCCGGGATGCCGCTGAAGACGCCGACCTGGTTGATGTCCATCGAGCCCGAGACGACCTGGAAGTACTTGACGGCGGAGCCGGTGGTCTCTGGGTTTGCGGGCACGACGACAAACATGTCCCTCTGGTCGTCGGTCGTGGTGCCGTTGGTGCAAGATGGCTCAGTAGGTGTAGTCGACGAGCAAGGATCGTGGTCGAAGCAGCCGTCATTCTCTCCGCACTTGTAGTACCAAGTGCCGGCTGCACAGTCTTGGTATTCTCGAGTCTCTAGGCTGCTGGAAGTGGAAGGAGAAATGCATGGGTCGTAGTTGAAGCAGCCGTCGTAGATGCCACACTTTGAGTACCACGTTCCCGCAGCACATTCTTTCCATTCCCTCGCTTCGAGATCGTCGGTTGTCGAAGTGGTGGGCGGCGCAACACAGGGATCATAGTTGAAGCAGCCGTCGATGGCACCACACTTCGAGTACCAAGTTCCGGGTGCACACTCCTGCCACTCTCGGGGCTTGACGGACACTGGCGGCGCAACACAAGGGTCGTAGTCAAAACACCCGTCGTAGATGCCGCACTTGGAATACCAGGTTCCAAGTGCGCACTCTTGCCAGTCGCGAGGCTTGACAGCCGTGGGTGGCGCAATGCAAGGGTCATAGTCGAAGCACCCGTCAACGACACCACACTTCGAGTACCATGTGCCGGGTGCACACTCCTGCCATTCTCGAGTGTGCAGGTCGTTGGGACTCGAAGCCGTAGGAAGCGCAGAGGCGACGGCCAGAAAGCCGATGCTTGAGAGTATGAAGTTCCGGGCAGCCATTATGCAGGAATTATGTTCGATGAAATGGATGTAATATGCTAATTAAGAGATGTTTATGCGATTTGTAAAATGCTTCTTTTATGTTCTGCAAGACAGGTGAAGGTGGTTGAATGATGTGATGATAGAGAAGTTCTTTTTACAATCGTGGGGGTCTGAAGTTATTATATAGGCGACCGGTGATTAAGAGAGCAATGATTATTCTAGGCTTTCTTGAGATCCAGTGCCTCCAGTGCTGACACTATTTTGAAGCTATTCCGACGGAAGGCCGCAGCGCATCTCCATCACTGCCCTGAGGGAGCTCGCATACGAGCAATAAGCTCGAAGCCATATTGCTCCGTTCTGATTGGTCGCAAGGCCACAAACGGACAATTTGCCGGAGGCGCAGCTGCACTCCGGGTCGAAAAGCCCCGAAAGGCTATTACCGTTAGCGAACAGTTGGTGGTACGTTCCATTTATCTTACGCCAAGCAAGATCTCGTCGGCTGAAGTAGTCCAAATATAGAGTTGGCCAAGCCGACCGCGTAGAGGCTGGGAGTACTTGGCATAAGGCTCACATCGGTTTGACGATTGAGGCATAAGGGTCTGTTGTGTTCCGAAAGTAGCAAAAACTTTGAAAGGAATAGGCAATTGATGGTAGCGGTACAGCAATTCGTGCAACGTGCATCGGAATGGGACGGGCATCTATTACTAGGTTAGTCTTCACTGCCGGGATCTCAATTTAGAGTTGAGCACTCGGCAGGGTGCAGCAAGGCCAAAAAATAGGAACGGGTACAACGAAGAGTTCATTGGAATATACGCGGAAAGCTATAGGCCTCGGATATGTTCGAATAGGCAGAAGCAATCGGGACTAGAAATCCTTCAGCTATGATGTTGAGGCTATGGTTCAGTGTAGGTTTGATCGGTGCTGCTTCGTCGTCGAACGGATTATTCATGCTTCGAATGGCCTAGGATTCAATGATGTTAAGCGTCACGATGGCTAACAATTTGATGGTATATGCATGATGATTGGATATTGCAGAAAAATATCCATTCAGATCTAGCAATACCCCTTTCTGAGAGTGGGCATTCTGATGCTTCGGATAGTAGAGTAGAAACTATCGTCCTCTATTAAACTCATGTCACAGCGTGTAGACTCCATCTGCAACTTGCAGAGGGCTAAACCCCGGGGTAATGCATGTACTGGTCGGGGTGATTCTCACCATGCGTCGACGGTGTAACCTATTAGATGTGGCTGGTCTAGGCTATACGGTAGGTCTGATCTATCAGCCACGTTTGGTAGTTGTAGTCTGCGAGAAGATTTACGAAAGTTTCACTTGCAGTGGCCAAGCTGTGGTACCATTAATAAGATGAATACTGTCGCGCCATCTTTCCTGATCATCATGATTCGTTCCTGATTTTCTTGAATTGACTTCATCTTTATCATGTGACGGCGTAGCGTTGCGAGAACTCAGGACTTCGAAGTCCCGGTTGCAGAGCATGGAAGTCAATGCAATCGCTAGTATTTAGCCTGTGGACTGCGAGAACTTGGAAGAGTAATGCCAAGCCGCACATGGTAGGGGTTAATGGTCTTCATTTTCGGGGGACTCGTGCGAGGGAGACAGGCTTTAAAGGCTGACTCAATATTGACCGATACAGCCAAGCGCTGAAGTCCTGTCGATCTAAATATTTTTATTGGACCCAGGATCATCATGGCTGTGACATACAGTCAATACACGTGGATTAGCATTGCATGCGGCGGCATAGCCGTCCATGCCTGTCAGCACCGGGGAAGACTTACGTACAGCCGGCATGGTGATCTCAGGTATGCTGGAGGGTGCGAGCCGTGATATTCTATTGGATAGATTGCATTATGGGAACCCTTCATGCAGTGGTTGTGCCTGATCTACATTGATGAGTGCTCTCAGTGATGTCGACGGCCTCGCGACCGTATAAAATTCTTCAGCCTTACTGAAATTGCTACGAAGAACTGGTCGGAAATCCTTATGATGTTTTCTTCTGTTATACTACGTCGGTGATGGGTCTGGTGAAACTGATGTTGATCACACTGTCATAAGTAGGTATTGATCGGCCTCTGTCGCACAATACTATGTAGCGAGATGTTTGATTCTTTGCTATCGACATATCTGTAGAAAGGGACTCGGACAGAATGTGAAGAGGACAATGACAGACGGAACTTCGGAAAGATGGACCGCGAGAAAGTCGCCTGCAAATTGCTGATCTCAAATGTGCTATGAGTTTATGAACAGGAGCGATGATTGACCACGATATCATGGGCATCGTACGGCAGCTAGACACTTCCAGGCGCAACAGAAACACCCATAAGATCAAGAAAGATGGACATCATCATGTTCTCGATTCAACATGAAACAACAAGAAGATTTTCATGTTCTTCGCGCGCACATCGCACCCAGACATGCTTCAAATAATGACATCCTCTTATCATCTGGAACATGACTGATAGACATGGGCTACATGTTTCGTGGCAAACGCCAGCAATTGCCAATGGACCATTTACACTCTACCTACTCAACTCATTTCCGAATTCCGAAATCATACTTGAGGACCAAGTAGACGCTCAAGTCTCATCAGAACGCTTAAGCCTCATCAGGTTTCCGGAGATAGCGTCGACGATGGAAACCCGGTCCTTCCAGATGGTGCTATCCGGAATCTGACCGGTCAGAAAAACAATGCTAGCATGTTAGGCACCGACGGTAAACAATTAAAAGCATCAGCCGAAGAGCCCGCCAGAAAAGTAATTATTTTCTGTCATTATCTATGGCGACATATCTGGACACGAGGGGCCTGCGGTCATCAAATGGCGACATTCGGAGATATCGAGCAACGAAGAGCTCTAATGCGACCCTGACGATCAATCTCATCACGAAATCGCACAAAAAGTCCTCCCAACCGCGCCAGGCCCAAGCGATCTCTTCGCATCAGCCTCGGCGACAGTGTGGTCGTCTGACGTCGAAAATTCTTGTTTTCTCACCGTCCTCTGGATGAATCGGTCGGCCGGAGGGGTTACAGTTGGTGAATCACGACATTCGACGACCAATGATACCACTGTTTATCCATACTCTGCTCTCTCATTTCTCTCCCCCGCTACTCGGGCAACATGGCTGTGCTGTGCATTCGGCATGCAGTGCTCGAGCTTACCGGCGCTCGTGCAGCCTCGTGATTCGCGGGAAGTTTCTCGTTATATCATCCTTGTGACCTCACCCGACAGCTTGGGCTGCAGATGCGCCAACCTCGAGGCTTTTATTGCTATTATTGCCGGGACAGCGATCCGCGGTTACTTGCAGGCTGCAGCCTCCCCCCGGGCGTCGACAACGATCTCGGGTTGACCAGCTCCAACTTATATCACCAATGGCGGACTGTCAGCCTGCAGGAAGTGTGGGTCGTGAACAAACGTCAGGTCGCTCAGACGAATGAATTGCATTCCAGCTTACTGAATTGGGAAGGTGTTTCGGCAGTCACAAAAGCGCCTCATGGTGGGTACCACTGGGTAGAATTATATTGATTTTGAAGTACTTCGTGCGCAAGTGAAAATAAATGGTCAGTATAGGCGACTGACTTTCTATAAGATGGCTCTGGGAATACGATCCAGATGTGCAAGTCAAACACTCTGTATAACTCCAATCCATTCGTGGTCATTCAAGTCTGGTGAAATTCACGGCATCATATCAAGAATCATAACTGATATACGACCATCATGAAATCAAAGTTTCAAGCCTTATGGCTATTATTCACCGGCATCGCCCAGGCCTCGTGGTCGCTGGATGACGGTCTTACTGTTACAACAAACACTGGCATCTACACAGGCCTGATAGCCCCGGACTACGAAAATGTCAGAGAGTTCCGCAGCATCCCTTTCGCACAACCGCCGGTGGGCAAGCTTCGATGGAAGCCTCCCGTCGCCTTGCCCGCCTCCAAGAAGCACCACTACGCCTCTAGATATCCCACCAACTGTCAGCAATATCTCCCCAGCTCCCTTTCTCTCTGGAGCACGGTGCTCACCGACTACGGCATCGACACTTTGAACCAGAGCCGCTCTGCCGGAGAGGTGGCACAGACGAGTGACGAAGACTGCTTGGCTCTGGCCGTATGGACTCCGGCCAATGTAACAGCAGACGCCAAGCTGCCCGTAGCCTTCTTCATTCACGGCGGAGCTTTCGTGCAGGGAGGCGTCGACTCTCCCTACCTGAAGCCAACGAACTGGGTCAGCCGGAGCCAGAAGCACATCGTAGTCTCGATCAACTGGCGAGTCAATATCTTTGGCTTCCCCAATGCCGCGGGCCTCGATCAACAGAATGTAGGATTTCTCGACGCCCGCCTCGCCCTGGAATGGGTCTACGAGAACATTGACGCCTTTGGCGGCGACCGCGACCGCATCACATTGTGGGGCCAGTCAGCCGGGGCCGTGGCGTCTGACATTGTTGGATTCGCATTCTGGGAAGACCCTCTGGCCTCGAGCTTGTTCTTACAGTCTGGCAACGCGATCAGGCAGTTCGCCAGAGGAGATAATGCCCTGCAGACAAACTTTACATTTGTCGCCAAGAATCTCGGCTGTGACTTTGCGGACGACCCGGATGCCGAGCTGGACTGCATGCAGTCGGTCCCTGCCAATCTGATCACCAACTTCGTAGGCCAGTACGGAGACAACAATACCGAACCCGGACTATACTTTAGGCCGACAGTGGACGAAAAGGTCGTCTTTGCGAATTACACTGCCAGAGCCAAGGCTGGCTTCATCCCCAAGATACCGGCATTGATTAGCACAACCGCCAACGAAGATGCCAGTCTGATCGCATATCCCGCAGACAATCTGGTCGCGGGTCCCAACGAGACGGCTGTCATTGCTGGTACCTTGGCCGCGTTCGTGTGTCCGGCCTATTATGGAACCAATGTGCGAATCTACAACAACTTGACAACATACCGATACCAGTATGCGGGCAACTTCTCCAACATCTCGCCGTACTCGTGGCTGGGCGCGTACCACGCGTCCGACATTCCTCCCATCTTTGGCACCTATGACTTGCACGGGGGATCGACGCCGATCGAGGTGGCGGTCAGCAAGATCATGCAGAACTACATCCTCGCCTTCATCTCCGACCCCTTGAACGGTCTCAAGAACCTCGGGTGGGCGCCCGATAACGTGCTGCTCAAGGGCACGCTGAAGCGCTTTGCCGCGCCAGACGTCGAGGAGAAGACGGTGCAATCTCTGGATGTGGACAACCCTTGTCGCGGCGTGGGAAAGTATGACCCGAGCCCGACTTAGAGATTTTACAGGCGGCTGAAGCGGACAATGGTCGCGCCAGCCAAAGTTCCCAGTCATTCGTTTTTACCTTGCATTTACAATCTACTGAAGCTACAAGCTTCATTTATAGTCCTACTGCCTATCGGCGCTAATGTATAGTCTTAGCTATAATACGACTCCACGATCAAGAGATACAAATCTATTCTGTATAAGTCATAATGTTTCCATGAACAATCTGAACTATTTTTCTCTTTCGAAAATACATCTATACTTCAGATGAAAAGTGAAAATCTCTGTTTATTTATTCGATTATTACGCTCTCGGGCACGCCGGGCATTCGCACTGAAAGAGGTGTTACAGCCGACTCTTGTCCCTGTTCACCTCCGCACGCAACAGACGCACTAATTGCGTGCTCAGCTCCAGCGCTCCGCACTTTGACCTCTCCCTCCACGGCAAGGGAACCTGGGGGGGCTGATCCTCAACCAGCATCACTGGAATCACAAGACGCCACAAGCCGCAGAGAATAAGACGCATATACCAAATCTTTCCCCAGACCCAGTTTCCTTACGGCGCACACTTGATTCAGCCCTTCCGCCATGACCATGGTCACCCAAACCTCGGCGCCGGCCCCACAGGACGACCTCAAGACCGTCGTCGAGACCCGGAACCGGGAGTGGCACTTTCACATCTACTTCCTGCTGCAGTCGCCCGCCGAGAAGGCGGCGGCCCTCGCCCTGCGCGATGCCGTCTTGAAGCTGCGCCGGGATGGTAAATCCTTCGAAACGCTCCCAGAAGGAATGATTCACTGATATGCTGCTCCAAGGTGCGTTCGTCGCTGTCCCGCTGTTCAGGATCAACGAGCATCCAAACGGCCCTCATCCCGCCGGATCATACGAGAGTGAGTATAAGCCAAATGCACATATACTCCAGCACAGAAATATTAGAAACCCATCTGCTCAGAGATTGGATGCTCATCTGACCCCTCCATCCTAGTCTGGGTCCCCGACTCCTCGTTCTCAGACGTCTTCTTCTACCTGTCAACAAACCGGGGGAACCTGAGGTGAGTGTAGATCCGGAGTATAAGTCTTCAGCTCAAATCTACAAATCCCTCGCCTGCTCGTCTCTGGCACTGATTCACACCCCCAGCATCCTCGTCCACCCCCTAACAGCCTTCCAACGCCGCGACCACGAGCTGCGCAACGCGTGGATGGGCACGCCGTGGCCCATCTACCTCGACGTCCTGCCCCGGGACGGCGAAATCCCGTTGCAGTACCCGGAGCTCGGCCTGGGCTGGTCGACGTCGCCCGAGCACGAGGTCTCGCTCGAGGAGAGGCGCAAGCAGGGCGCCGAGGTCGAGGCGCTGCTCGCCGACGACCCCGAGGCCGCGCCCGCGCCCGAGAGTTGAAGGAGTGCGGCGTTGCTGGTATACTATACTATATTTGCAAAAGTCTCCGTACGGACTACGGAATGTGCTTTGTTCAAAGGTTTGCAAATCTGCCGCCTAAGAGAAAGAAATTGAGTTCGGATGAACTTTTGGGAATATACAATTCTTTCGAGACTTTTCGTGTTATTTCTGCAAATTTTTTTTTTCATCTTGCCGGAAAAAGAAAAAGGCGTATCCTCGCAGACGCGACCTTGGTACGGAGACTTTGGTTTTTGTATCTGGTATCAATAGCAATAGCGAGGCACACTGTAAATCAATGCTCTGAATTTGTTGCGAAATGATATGCCGAATTTTGCCAGGCATGAGCGCGGGATGCGTGTCACCTTCACTGTATCTCCATTGGCTTTCCAAAAGTCTTTGAAACGGTCATAACATTCTCATGTGTTCTGTCTATTCCGTGGTATCTCGTGCTCAGCACCTTCTTTCATGTCATGTTCGCCGGATATCTTATTAATTCCACCTAAAAATACAAGAACAAAAAACTGGTTGTCATAGTCATCGTGGTCATGACCTCTAATGCTTAAGCGCGGCATTTGGCAGCCTCGGCTGCCCATAGCACCTGCTCTTTCTTCAATTCTCTCTTTGCGTACCAAAATGTGGCGGCCGTCCAGATACCAGCCCAGACGAACGGCACGCTCCAGCCAACCGTGTAAGCCGCGTCGGTGCTCAATGTGAAGATCAAAATCGTACACAGGACAGCACAGCTCTCAGCCCCGACAGCCCAGAAGATGCCCAGTCTTCTCAGCATGGATCGGAAGACGTGACTTGCTTCGTAGCGCTTGTCGAAAGCCACGCGGTAGTCGGTTCCGCCGGAGCCATCGACGGCGCAGATGTCCTCGATCAGAGAGTAGATACCAGGGCGCAGTTGCGACCCTTTGGGCACCGACGAGATGCGAACCGGTGCGGGAACCTTGAAGTATCGACAAATATCGATAATGAGAAGTAGACTGCCGAAGACGTACAGCATGGTCGCAAGAGGCATGGACAGAAGTCGAACATAGGGATCATCCTGCACGGAACCGACAATCAATTCAATCATGACGATGATCCATGCAAGTGTGAACATCCAATGGAACCAATCAAGATACCACCTGTGTGCTCCAATGACCTAAAAGCGTGTTAGCATTGTCGCGCTTGGGTATCTCGTGCCACGAGGGTAGACCTACTCTGCAGGTACTGTTCTTCTTGTACAACCGCCAGAACCGCACAAAGTATTCCAGAATACTCGCACCGCCCAGCGCAGCCGTCACAATACTGAAGACAGTATTTGCGCTGAGTTTCTCGTTGTCGGGGTTGCCCGGACCGACACCGTACCACAGACCAAAGTACAATGCGATTGGCATGACCACCGAGTCGAACAAGATGATAGACCAGAAGAGAAAGATGGCCATCTTTCGTGTTCGCAATGTGTATCCTAGCCTGGGCGGCTCGGGCTGGAATGGCGGAACAGGCACTTGTTCACCGCCGCTGGTTGTCACGGTCGGCTCGACCATGTCCATTTCCGTGTCCTCCAGCGTCTGAGGTAGTCCGGAACTCCGCCTCCTCGCCATGGCCAAGCTTGGCCTACCATAGGGTCCATCATATCTGCGGTCGAACTCCTCGCTAGCACGCGCTCTCTGGGTCGAGGTTCGCGGCTGCGGTTGAGGCCTATTCAATTGCAAGCTCGTCCGCGGGTGGGTGGGCATCGGCGGCGACTCAATGCCATCATCGACGTCTGTATCCAGCTTGGAGACGCCATCAAGACCGACGGGCGCGCTTTTCGTCTTCCGATCGTCGAGCATCTCGCTAGCGATTTGTGGTGGTTGCTCGAGGGGCGAGCCGTTGTCGTCGGTGTAGGTGCGACCTGAAGCATCCGCTAGTGCGCCCTCTCGCGTCGTCGTGGTATTTGTGCCAATGTCCAGGTCGTCTTTGACGACTGACGGCTTCTCGGAATTACCCGAACCAGCCGGATGCTTATGAGACATGTTGATTGATGTTGGAACGATCGTTCATGCCACTCTGTCTTTCTATTTGAAAAGTGGCTGTGTTCAGCAGGTGTGCCGTCTGCTGCCGAGGGATTGCAGCAGAGTATCGAATGTCAACAAGCCGCGTGAAATGCAAAAGCAAATGCAAGATCCGCAGGAAGGACTGAGAAATGAGCAGGCAATAATAAGTCAGGGCAAGCGCTGTTAGGAAAGATGGGTGATGCTTCCTGACGGGATCTAATGTATTCCCCTGTTGTGGTCTAGGTTTTTTCTGTAGTAGTTCCGTTGAACAAACGTCACGTCGTCTGGGCCCGGACTGAAGTTCCGGTTTCTCTGGCGTCCCCAAGAAAATGAATGCTCGGCGGTGATGTCATAACCGTTGGATTGGTACTAGGGATGCGAGCAGGCACGGGCCAACTCACGGCTTGAAACTCCACCATCTTGCCGATGCCCTACAACTAGCTTGACTTTACAGAGGAGAAGCTCGCGTAATTGCGAAGTAAACGAGAGATGATCGCTTCTCATTTCTTTAGGATATTCTCGCTTGAACCATGATATAATACTCGAAAACAGTAGATTTTTACTTGTAAAGCTTTTTGATCCATCGTGTTTCAAAAACGTAGGCTCAGTAAACAGGACCAGGGCTGACAGGTCGTTAGTGCAGGTGTATGTGCGCTAAAAGCTGATTTATTAAGGACAGCGATCGGGAACGTGAGATGATCTCAGCCCAGGCGCTTCGGCAGCGCGGGGATCACCTCGCCCCATTTATGCAGAACAATCTTGTCCAGGGTATTTGCGCATTTTCTTAGCACACCTCATACCTACGTCTGTCCTCTACATGCTCCGTATTCTTACGAGGTACACTAATCGAGTTGGCAGTCTAGACTCTATCATGGGTATATGTATCCGCGCTCCTGACATGCCACACTAGAGAATACTCTGAGTATTTGCAAAAGTCAAGAAGGACTCTTGCCAGCTAGATGACTGATGCTAAGTACATCCTTTGTAGCAGCATACCAGTCGGCGACAGGCCACATTGTAGGTGAGGTATCTATCTAAATTGATAGTTTAGAAGCGTTGTTATCTCTTCGGAGAGTCGTCTGCGCACGTAACCTGCTACCAACTTCGTGTGTTTCGTGCAACCGAAGCAACTGCTTCCCGAGACAAGGGTGATAATTGCGATGACCAAAGCCTGAAGGTGCCTTATCATCAGGAGTGGTTTTGCAAATAGACCAAAAACAGCACCCTCGGGTTAATATGTTTATCAACGTCCTTTTCGAAGCGCATGTTGGTTGCAACTGTATGTTATGGACAGCCATTTCGAATATCCTCTTTGCTGGAATAACTGAAGTTAGAAGTCGAACACTGATACTATCTAACGTAGTCTGTATGCTGAATCAACGTGCCTACCAACGCCTGATGAGCCTTGACTCTTATGTCGAGAGAAAACCACCATTGAACGAAAAAAAAGTTGGTGTGGCTCTAGAACTCCTCAAAAATGCTGAAAACGCCCAAAAGCACTGCCTGCGATGTCTTCTAAATATGTCGTTCATCGCCCATGACTTGCTCATCAGAGTGAGCTTGGCACGACCATCTCACCTACCACCACTAAGGCTCGCCAAGTAGCCGTGCCGTAACATCACCCATGTATGCCTCTTCCAGACGATAGTCCAGGCCATCATTTTTGTCAATACCAAAATGCAAAAAGGCCTCGACGACACGATCAACATCGAATCCCATGTTCACAAACGGGTCTATCAGATTCTTGTGGTAGCCCCGGTATCTAGAGTCCACGTTAGTAACTTGCCCGTAATGAATATCTGCATGCTGAGTCCCAGTACCTGGCCACGTCTATTTTCTGAGACTCCACGTTGGCTGCAGGCGAGTCTGCTGCGCCAGCATTTTGGAACTTGAGATTCGGGGGAGCGTTTGCGTATCGGACAGCCCACTCATGAGCCTTGGCCTCGAAGGCAGGCTTGTTCGACATTAACATCTTGGCTACTTCGGCATCTTGTGGGTCTTTCGGCTCTGGGCTCTCGAGTAGCGACTGGAGGGACAGCAACGTCGACTTGATGGTGAGCACTGGCGACCAGGCTGCGGCAAGCGTATCCAGACAGATGGCGCCCTGAGAGAAGAGGCTGTCAGTATACATCGGGCAAGCAGGCTGGGGAGCAGAATAGAAGACGCACAGTTTGACTGCTGATGTTGGGGTGCCAGATTTTGGTGTCGAATTTCATGACGGGAGGGCGGAACGGGTACTCGTTCGGAATCTTGACATCGACAATGAACTCGCCGCCTTCGTATGATGTGCCGGGAGGTCCTCTGATGCGAGCCTTTAGATGCGTCATGTCGCCATTATCGGACGACGCAGTGATGCCGCTCCTATCGTTATCCTTCACAATGTCGCCCAGCTCCTTGGCTACTCTCCTTGCTCGTGAACTCGCCATGACGTAGGGGAATGCTCCTCTTAAGAAAACTGCTCGGGATGATCGATTTCTGTAAAGCTGCGCGGACAAGAGCAGACTGTTGTGGGACGTGTCTGCCTTGGTTGTAGACTTTGTTGCAAACGAAGCTGTGGACGGACGATTGCGTCGCGTGTGCTTGGCTGAAGGATATGGAGGGACTGCTATGGTGGGGAAGGCGGGCTGTACTCTTTTTTAGGTCAGGCAGTCTAGACTCTGGAGAGGGTTCCACCGGGATTATGAAGAACTGTGACTCGTGAGTGTTAACGGTGATGAAGATATTTCGAGAGATAATGAATCGATCGTGAAATTTTGGATAATTCCGTCGGAAACCTAGAGAGAAGCTGGGCACAACGCTGGGGCAACTCTAGGACAAACACCACAGAGCGCCACGGCGCACACCACTCCCGGGCGTCAATATGCACATAAGGTAATCTACATAACATTACCTCATGCGACATTGATACCTAGGCTGCACTCGCACCGGTCTGGTAGGCGCCTTGCGGTCGGTATTAGGTGACGACCACTGCAGCAGCACCGGAATCATTAATGATGCTATTAATCGACCCTCGGCTGCTATCTTCTGCTTGGCTTCATTTACTAATCACTGGGTAGCTACTGAGACTTTCATCCGTACAAATATCACGAATCAGACACATCGACCGGGATTGCGATTTCCACATTTGCTTTGATGTTGCTTGAATCTGTGAGTCCCAAGCTGTGATCAATTGCATGTCACGTTCGTTTGTAACAACATTACCATGCATGGCTAGGTAGTTGCGTGTCTGTAAGACATGACATGGTAGCCACATCGAGTAGTATGGTTTTGCAAATTGATAAAAAATCAGTACATTACAACTAGAATCCCTTCGTGGACTCAGATCTTAGGATTACTGGTGGTATCTAGTTGAGAAAATAGAGCTGCCATGTCGATCTGTACCGATGAGTCGTTATTATATTGGTGCGAGATTCACAGTGGGTAGGTACCTGTACCACAGGTACGACCTGTAACATAAGGTTCTGTGACAGTGCTATCAGGCCTTCAAGGTTCACACGCCTCCATGTTGCAGTGGACCTGGAGGTGGCCAGCGCTCGGCTTTTTCCTTTTCCCTCTCCGCCAAAATTTCTTGAAACGGAACGCGATCGATTGGCGGGCAGCTTCAACCCCACCAAGAATTCTCGACGATCTGCTGCAGATTGACTCAGCCAGACTTAAAGCAGTCTCAGCAACACCTGCATCACCTTGTTCGGTCCTGTGGCCTGGAGAATTATTTTGAAGAAAAAGCCATCACCTGACAGAAAGAGCACGGGTCCTGCCAACGGACAATTGGCGCGACGAAGCCATGGCGACAACTACGATGACCACCACCATCCGGAAGAAGGATGCTGGTCTCGCACCGGAGAACGAGCGCTTCCTCCGCTGTTGTGCCGATGTCGCGAGCGCCCTCATTGAAGATTATGAATCGTCCAAGGATCCCAAGAAGCCGAAGAAAGATATCAATCTCAACAGTTTGCGATCCAAGCTCGCAAAGAAGCACAAGCTTGCCGTCCTACCACCACTCACAGCCATCATCGCCGCCGTCCCCGAGCACTATAAGAAATACATTTTGCCAAAGCTGATCGCCAAGCCCATCCGATCGGCGTCCGGAATCGCGGTTGTTGCTGTCATGTGCAAGCCGCATCGCTGCCCTCACATTGCATATACCGGAAACATTTGCGTGTATTGCCCAGGTGGCCCCGATTCCGATTTTGAATACAGTACGCAGTCATATACCGGATATGAGCCGACATCTATGCGAGCCATTCGCGCTCGTTACGACCCCTTCGAGCAAGCCCGTGGTCGTGTCGATCAATTGAAGTCCCTGGGACATTCGGTCGACAAGGTTGAATACATTATCATGGGAGGTACCTTTATGTCGCTGGCCCCATCCTACCGCGAGGAGTTCATTGCTCAACTGCACAATGCCCTGAGTGGCTACCAAACGACCAACGTTGACGAAGCGGTGGAGGCGGGCGAGATGAGCAACAGCAAGTGTGTTGGTATCACCATTGAGACGAGACCAGATTATTGTCTGCAGCCACATCTGTCCGATATGTTGCGATACGGATGCACGAGACTCGAGATCGGTGTACAGTCGCTGTACGAGGACGTTGCCAGAGACTCGAATCGAGGCCACACGGTCGCATCGGTAGCGGAAACGTTCTGTCTGGCCAAGGATGCTGGGTACAAGGTCGTCTCGCACATGATGCCCGATCTGCCTAATGTCGGCATGGAGCGGGACATTGACCAGTTCAAGGAGTACTTTGAAAACCCAGCATTCAGGACTGACGGTCTCAAGATCTACCCTACCCTGGTCATTCGTGGAACCGGCCTTTACGAGCTGTGGCGAACGGGACGTTACCAGAACTACACGCCGAATGCGTTGATCGATCTTGTAGCAAGGATTTTGGCCCTGGTCCCACCGTGGACTCGCATTTACCGTGTGCAGAGAGATATTCCCATGCCCCTGGTGACTTCGGGTGTTGAGAATGGAAATCTCAGAGAGCTTGCACTTGCTCGTATGAAGGACTTTGGCACTACCTGTCGCGATGTGCGCACCCGCGAAGTTGGCATCAACGAGGTGAAGCACAAGATTCGACCCAATCAGATTGAGCTCATCCGCCGCGACTACACCGCCAACGGAGGTTGGGAAACCTTTTTGGCGTACGAAGACCCCAAGCAGGATATTCTGTTGGCGCTCTTGCGCTTGCGGAAGTGTACTGAGAAGTACACATACCGGGAGGAACTTACTGGCCAGCAGACCAGTATGGTGCGAGAGCTCCATGTATACGGTACGGCTGTGCCAGTACATGCTCGCGACCCGAAGAAATTCCAGCACCAAGGCTTTGGCACTCTCCTCATGGAGGAAGCTGAACGCATTGCCAGAGATGAACATGGCAGTGAAAAGATCAGCGTCATCAGCGGAGTGGGAGTTCGAAGCTACTACAAAAAGCTGGGCTACTGGCTTGATGGTCCATATATGAGCAAGTGGCTAGACGGGCGTAAACAGGAAGACGCATGATAGGATGGCAGCACATTCCTTCAGAAGGAAATTCAAGTCAACGACTTGACTGAAACGCTCACCCTTCTGGCGGGCAGTCTCTGCTCTTGGTGCACGCCAACTCAGTGACAAGATGCCCCATATCTAACACGACCGTTCTCCCCCGGATCATGGAGTATACGACATGACGATTATGCAGCGCATAAAGACACCATGTGGCCAGACACATCGTTTTTGGCGATGCCACGTCTTGCGGTCGTGATGGCCCAGTGTTCGAATCCATCATCAGGAAACACATTCGATGGGTCGACATGACCATGCCGAGGCACAATGGTAACCCTGAGCAGCTTGAATTCAACGAAGTGATGCGCACGCTTCGAGCTGTCGAAATTGTTTTCCATCCCTCTGTCCTGGAAACACAGCAGATAGAAAAAGGGAACAGGACCTGTCTCACCACATCCTCATGTGTTGCAGTCACAAACTTCAGCATAAACCTGACGACAAAGTCCCCAAAACATAGGGGGTTTCAGAACTTGCCAGCAGGAATAACCGGTGCTCAAAACATATCTGGGATGGGTACCGGACTGGATGGAACAAGGACAATAAAATACAAACGCCATTAGGCACATTTTCTCCACACAACTACGTTCGTATGTCAACTTGTTTTGTGTCTTTCGTATCGACTTGCCCAGAAGCAATATAGCTTATTGAGACAAGCTTAGTCGTATCGACTTGTCTTACAACTCACTATTCGCAGACAACTGCGACTGTTCATTTCCAGATCCGAAGTTTGGCTGACTTGTTGATAATGTTCTGACTATCATCGGATTCAGGGTATGAACTTGGAGTCAGGGTATGAACTTGGAGGTTTTGGAACCAGTCTATCATTCTGCCAATGGTCTTAAAATCCACGAGGATCTTGATTCTATTTCAAGACACTGGTCCCACAAGTGTCAAGGCCGACACTATCCATGGTTGCCATCCTGTGGGACAGGATCCGGAAACAGTAAGAAATTCCGGTATGCTGTGTATCCTTCCGCGGTGTCTTGGTTCAGCTGCGTGCATCCCATCTCCTGACTAACTTCAAACGAGCCTTCAATATCTCGGAAACTCAATGTCTCTCATATCTCGATACAAGCAAGGAACTTCTGATACTGAGAAGTCCTCCTTTCTTTCCCACGTGGTAGAGAGCTTGCTCACGTCTCCATGATAGCTTTCGGAAAGATCAAGCTCAAGTACCGCTTCTCGGACGAACTGATGAGGGGAGGGAATAGCGGCTCGGCACCTTGGCAGAGCAGCGGTCATCGTCCAACTGCAACGCACCGCTCTGGCACGCCTCTCGATAGACCCCTGCGTCAACTGCTAATTTTCAAGTTCATAGTAGTAGGCGAGATATATTGCGCAAATTGCATGCGTTCACAATGGTCATCTCCGCTCCTGGCACAGGCCTACATCAGCAATGGAAAGCGTGTATATATGAACATCATGGACGCTCTCAACATGGACTCGAGAGATCACGTTCCTCATCGGTCGGTCGTTCTCGGCCCACAAAACCTTTCGTCTTGAGCACTCGCCAAGGCTATGATGAGGTTCGCAAGCTGGCTACTGAGCGTTATCTTGCTCATCTCGGGCCACGTCCAGGGCGCGCCTGAGGCCGACTTACCCATCACAGTGCGCACGGCAGATTCGGTAGCATCAGACTGGTCTGCAGTATACTACTCGAATGGCTCATCGGCGCCACTGCTGATAGGAAACGACAAGGGCGCCGCGTCTGGCGGTATACGCGCCTGGGCCTTGGAGGTGTCCAACGGGACTTTCTTACCGGCGGCCGCGCATCAAACCCCAGGTCGCACCAAAGCTCTGACGACCGTCTATGGCGTCGGAGATAGAGATCTGGTGGTCATCGTGGCTGATCCGGATTCGATCGTGCGGGCCTTTGATGCTGCCACCTTGGGCGTGGCCGACGATTCGTTGAAGACGGTTCTTGGAGCATGGTCTGCACTATGCACCTGGAGAAGCCCGGCCAGCGGCGAACAATACTTGTTCCTCTTTGGAAAAAGTCAGGGAGTACAATTTCTGCTGCGGACTTCAGATCACGATGAGTTGGAACTTGTCGAGGTCCAAACTTTTGAGACTTTTGTCGAGGCCTCTTCGTGTGCAATTTCGCAAAGGGACGGAACGGTCTTCTTCAGCACGGATGACCATCCCATCGTCTACACGTTGAGTGCCAAGGAATCTACAGAGACACCCTCGATTTGGGCGTTTGGAGGAGCAACTGATGAGATCACGGGATTAGCTGTTTACACCGGCCTCGAGGAAGACTACCTCTTTATCGCGCAAAAGGATGTAGTGGAGGTGTACGACCTGGCCTTTGAACTCCTCGGGACCCTAACTTTGACCGGCGACGAAGATATAGAGATACAGGGGCTGAGCTTCTACCAGGCCGCGACAGACAAGTACCCGGCCGGCGCGCTGACCTACGCGCTCGAGAGCGGTGCTGGCGAGGGGTTCGGCGTCAGCTCGCTGGAGACAGCCTTTGCGGTACTCAACCTGACCCTGAACGCGGCGTACGACCCGCGCGCCAAGCCGTGCGAGTCCGTGTCGCCCATCACCGAGTCCTGCAGAAAGAGCGGCTTTTACCAAGAGAACGGCTCCTGCCAGTGCTTCGCCGGTTACGCGGGCGATGTGTGTGCCTCGTTCACATGCCGGGAGGACTGCTCTGGGCACGGGTCGTGCATCGGCGCCAACACGTGCGCCTGCGAGAGCGGCTGGGGCGGTCTGTACTGCGGCTTCAAAACCGTCGCGGCCACCGAGGAGACGGACGCGTTCGGCGGCGACGGCGACGACCCGGCCATCTGGATCCACCCCCAGGACCCGGCGCTATCCAAGATTATCACGACCATCAAGTCCGAGGAGGGCGCGGGGCTCGCCGTGTTCCACCTCAACGGCACGACGGCGCAGACGCTGGCCGCCGGCGAGCCGGATAATGTTGACGTCATCTATGGGTTCAAGGCAGGGAATAGGACCGTGGACTTGGCCTACGCGGCGTGCCGAGACGACAATACTCTATGGTATGGGATCTGACTACGAACAACAGTGATGAATTCTTCGAACTAACAGAACCACGCACTAGCTTATTCGAAATCACCCCGGACGGCACCCTCGCCGCCATCGCAGGCGGCTCGCAGCCCACCAAGGACGGCTACGACGTCTACGGCACCTGCGCGTACCGCTCGCGGCGCACGGGGCGGCAGTACCTCTTCGTCAACGCCAAGACGGCCGAGTACCTGCAGTACGAGCTGACGTGGTCATCTATGGAATCGGCGCTGCAGACGACGCTCGTGCGCAACTTTACCGGCGGCGCCGGCGGCCAGGTCGAGGGCTGCGTCGCCGACGAGGCCAACGGCTGGCTGCTCGTGGGCGAGGAACCGCGCGGCCTGTGGCGGTACGGCGCCGAGCCCGACGATACCTCGGCGGCCTACATGATCGACGCCGTCGGCAGCGGCCACATGTGGGCCGACGTCGAGGGCGTGACGCTGGTCGAGGGCGTCTCGGCGGACCGGGGCTTCATCCTCGTCAGCCAGCAGGGCGTCAGCGCGTGCAATGTCCACCGCCGCGCCGCGCCGCACGAGTACATCATGACGTTTACTGTCGCCGCAAATGAAGTCAAGGGCATCGACGCCGTGTCCAACACGGATGGCATCGCGGCCGTAGGCGCGAGGCTCGGTCGGGATTTTCCCTATGGAATATTTGTCGCGCACGACGATGCGAATGAGCTGCCCGAGGGCGGTACGAGCGACCAGGCTAGCTTCAAGATTGTCAGTCTCGCGGACATCTTGGGCCAAGAGCTGCTTAGCGACATTGACCCGGACTGGGACCCGAGGGCGTATTGATCTTGATGTAAAGACACGCGGCACTCTAAAAGGACAAGGCACATTTTATAGTCTATCATGAACGTATGTATCGAAATCTATATAACTAATAACCACGAAGCTAGGTACACTCAAAGATGCAGATACAAGCCAAAAGACTAAATCCTTCCAACTCAGACCAATCAAAAGATGTGCTTCGAAACGAACAAACTTGTTTGTACATGATGCCAAATCAAAAAGAGGGAAAGGAAAAACCATCAGATATGTACAGTACAAGTACTTCCAGCGCAAATGCAGTGAACAATGCAGAGATGAAAACCCGAAAAAAGGACTCGTCTGACTCCGCTGAAATGTGTTGGCGACAAAGGAGATGAGGATCATTCTTTTTCATCTTTTCTCGTAAACCGGTTGGTGATCGGATCAGAAGTTGATCATCTTGCTCTTGACACAGACACCCTTGGCCAGGCTCTGGAGGGAACCGCTGGAGAGCAGCTCCAAAACTTGCAAGGTGGCTTCAAACTCCCTGGTGATGAAGTTACGGATCTCAATGGCGACGAGGGAGTCGAGAGGGTAGTGGGACAGGGCGCGGGTGACGTCCAAGTCCTCCTTCTCCATCATCATGACGGCGGCGCACTTCTCGACCAGGCCATCGCAGACGACCTGCTCGGCCTCCTCGAGAGTCTTGGCCGCCTTGGCAGCGGCATTCCACGAGATGTTCTTGTTGCCACCGGCAGCGGCGTTGGCGGCAGCCTCAGCTTCGGCAGCCTCGCGCAGGTGCTTGCACTTGGCGTCCTGAGTCCAGAATGGCTGCTGCTCGGGAGTGATGCGCATACCAGTAATGGTGTGGTTGTTGCAGATGGCGCCCAGCTTGCCACTGATGGCAGTGCCAAGGAGAGCAAGCACCTCTGCTTCGCAGATGGAGTCGCCAGCCAAGTTCTTGGCGACTTCTGCGGCCTTCTCTGCGTCCTCGGCCAGGTAACCAGTGTCGGAAATGGCAGTCAAGTCGAGGGACGAGGCGGGGAGGCCGCTGGCGAGACGGTACTGAACCAGGGCGTTCAGGAAGCAGTTGGCGGCGGCATAGGCGGCTTGGCCACGGTTGCCAACGGCACCTGCAACCGAGGAGATGGCCACAAAGAAGTCAAGCGGAGCATTGACCAGAGCATTGTGGAAGTTCCAGCCACCCTGCACCTTGGACTCAATGACAGAGGTGTACTGGTCAAAGGTCATCTTCTCAAAGAGCACATCGTGGAGAACCATGGCACCGTGGATGAGACCACGGACAGGCGGCATGCCCTCGAGACCCTGGTTGACGAGGTCTTCAACATCGGCTGGGTTAGCGACGTCACAGCGGCGGACCACTACGTTGGCGCCTTCCTGCATGGCCTCGTCGATCAGCTCCTTGACCTTGCCAGTGGCAGATCCAGATCGGGAGACGAGGACCAAGTTGCGAGCGCCACGCTTGATCATCCATCGGGACATGCTGCGACCCAGACCACCAGTGCCACCGATGAGGATGTATGTGGCATTGGCCTTGAGGAGCTGGTGTGGCCTCTTGGGAGGGGTTGCCTGGATAATGTTAGCTGGTTGCACGCTAATGCTTTTTTCTCTCGAAGTTCTTACCTTGACAATGTCATCTGCGTGCGGCACAACGACCAGCTTGCCGTGGGCGTTGGAGCTGTTCTGGAGGCTCTTCAGCGCCGCCTCGACTTGCGAGATCGGGAAGGTCGTGATAGGCGAGGGCGGGGCGACCTTGTTGTACTTGATGAGCTTGGAGACATCAGCGAGGACTCGCTGCAACAGCTTGGGCTTCTCAGCAGCCAATGCCATCATATCGACAGTCATGAAGCTCGAGTTGTGCTCAAACTGGTCCATCTCCAGCTTCATGCTGGTCGAGGAGATGCGAGTACCAACGTCGATCAGACGGCCGAACTTGTTCAGGCAGTCCCAGCTCTCACGGACAGCATCGCCAGCAAGGCAGTTCAGCACGACATCAACACCACTGCCGTTAGTGACCTGGCGCAGAGACTTGCCAAAGGTGTTGTTGCGGCTGTAGAAGATGTGGTCCTCGGGGATGTTGTACTGCTCCATCAGAGACTCCTTCTTCTCGGCACTACCGACGGTGACGAAGACATCGGCACCAATCATCTGTGCCAGGGAGATCGCGGCCTGGCCCACGGCACGAGCAGCAGCATGGATCAGAACGCTTTCGTCCTCTTGCAGACGGCCAAGCTCGATCAGCGAGTAGTAAGCAGTGCTGTAAGCCAGAGGCAGGGACGCACCAGTCTCGAAGGACATGTCAGTGGGTATCTTGAAGGCGAAGGTGGCCTTGGTACGAGTGCTTGTAGCAAAGCCACCGTGGGTCATGGCTGCAACACGGTCACCGACCTTCAGATTGGCAACCTTGCTGCCGATCTTGGTGACAAGACCACTGGCCTCAACACCAAAGTCGTCGGTGGCCAGCTTGCCGTGAGCAGCAGTGAGGTCGCGGTGGTTGAGACCGATGGCCTTGACCTCAATCTCGATCTCGTCGGCATCCAGCGGCGCCACTTTGCTCTCGTCGTCGACAAAGTGCAGGGTCTCGAGAGCGCCGACGTTACCAATCTTGAGCTTCAGCGATCTATCACCTTGGCCGAAAGGAGTTGGCTGAAGTGCGGCAGAAGCCGTCTCCTGGTGGACAATGGCATTCATCTCGGGGTCGTTGATGATGCGGGGTGTGAAGAACTTGCCACCACGCTGAGAGAACTCCATCTCGCCAGTCGATGAGCCGCCGCTGAAGACAGCCTGGAAGACCTTGAGGACAGCCTCGGTCACCGAGTCTGCCTCGAGCGGTGTGCGACCGTCCAGGTCAAGGGTGGCGAAAGGCAGCAGAGTCTCGGAGCGGATGGTTCTGCTGACACCAGTGATCATGTTCATGTCGGGAGAGGTTGCGTTGTCATAGGCACCACGGACGACCCAGAGCGCACCCGAAACCTTGGTGAGAATCTGTTGGAGCGCTTCAAACTCATTGGACTTGATGTTTGAAAGGAAAGCCTTCTCAATCTCGGGCAGGAAGATGGCCAATTTGCCTTCGGCATCAGGAGCAGTGAGCAGTGTAGCCATTTGTGGCATCTTGCCAGTGAGCTTCTCGAGGGTTCCTGCCAGGTCGGTAGCAACCTTGCCCTGGAGAGGCGTGTTGGAGTGGATGATGATCACCTCCGACTCTACAGGCTTGGGCGGCTCAGCGGGCTCGGACTCCAGGATGGGTTCCCAATCCATCTTGTAGCAAAGCTCCTTGTGCTCCTCCTCATCAGTAGCCTCATGGTCAATGATGGGAGAGATCGTGAGATCCTCAATGCTGATGAGCGGCTCCGTCGGTGCGTCCTTGGACGTGACAAACATGGCGATCTTGGTAGACTTGGGAGCATCAGTGGAGAACTGGCCCTGGGAGTATGCATTCAACAGCTGTCCTGGCTCTTTGGTAGCTTCAGTGATCTTCTTGGAGATCGTGATACGCTCAACCGCTGATGGCAAGTAGATAGTGTCGACAGAGCTGCGGCCCCCATCGGCAATTGGCCAGTACATGGAGATGAGTGACTCGAGGAATGCAGGCTGGAGTACCGCCGGCGACACGTGGTGGTTAGGCATCTCCTTGGCAATATCGGGAACGATCAAGTCAGCCTTGGAGCACTCGTTGCTTGCCGAGACCTTGCTCATGCCCTGGAAAGTGGTACCGTAGCCAACACCAAGCTCAGTCAAGGTTTCGTAGAGCTTGTCGGACGAGACTGGGGCCGATGCGGCGGCTTCAACACCGGCAATGGTGGACTTGATGCGTGCCTCGGCCTCCTCGCTCAATCGGGTGTCATCGACACCGTTGGACTCGTGGTTCTCGACTGCAATGAAACCCTTGCAGTGCTCTTTCCAGCCTTGAGCCTTGCTCCATGAGCAGATGCGGAACTCATCCCAGGTACCCTGAGTGCTCTCTTGGTCGGGTCGGAGAGTTGTAGTCATTTCGACATCAGCATCAGGGATGACAAGAGGCGCAATGACGCTGACATCACGCAGCTGATACTTGTCAAAGACTGTCTCGGCAGCTGCAGCTCTCTGGGCAGCAGCCTCAATGGCCATGGTGATGAAACCAGACATGGGGAACACAGTCAGGGACTGGACCTTGTGGTGCTCAAGCCACGGGAGATCCTCGAGGCGGACAATGTTTCTCCACGTCGGCTCGAGATCGTTGGAGTAGTGTGCAACAGTTCCCAGGATATCATTGCGCGCAGCACTGCGGTGCTTGTGCTTCTGCGTCAATCTGGAGTCGTGCCAGTACTTGGTGGACTTGTTCCATGGGTACCGGGGCAAGTCAGTAAGCAGCTGAGGTGGCGTCTTCTGATCCTTGGGGAAGTTGACGGCGTTGAAGTCAAGAGTGAGCCCCTTGGTGAAAAGAGTGCCAGCAAGAGCCAGAGCCGTCTCAACGGCGTCCTTCTTCCTGCCAAGGGCGGCGGCGTACGGAATCTTGGGTGCATCACCACCGACAGCCTGCATGATCTGCTTGATGGGACCCTGGAGGGCAGAGTGCGGGCCGAGCTCGACGAGCATGTTGACACCAGTGCGGTGCTCACCGATAGGTGCAAGCATACTCTTGACGGCCTCGCTGAAGCCCACAGCGCAAGTCAAGTTCTGAACCCAGTAGCTGGGCTCGAGTTCAGACGCGTCGCACTGCCTGCCGAGCAGAGAAGAGTGGAAGCGAACATTTGTAGGAGCAGGCGCGGGCAGGTGACCAATTGCTGCTTGGTAGTCCTTTGCGAGCAAGTTCATGTGGTGGGAGTGGTAAGCAGTGTCAACGAAAAGCTTGCGGTTGAAGGTCTGCTTCTCGTCAACAATCTTCTTCAGCTCATCAATACCAGCTTCGTCACCAGAGATAGTCAAGCTGGTTGGCGAGTTGTAGCAGGCAATCTTGACCTCTCCCTCCTTGAGGCTGGCAATTAGAGGCTCAAACTCCTCCTTGCTTCCACCAACAGCCATCATGGAACCGCGCAGGTCGGGGTATCGTTCCTTGAGGACGGGGATGAGTCTACCACGGTGGTAGGCAATCTCCATGCCAGAGTCAAAGTCAATGATACCGGCAGCGTAAGCAGCACCGATCTCACCGCTGGAGTGCCCAGTCACAGCCTCGGGGTAGACGCCCCAGGTGCGCAGGAGATCGACCAAGGCCAATTGCACGGCCGTGCAGGAAGGCTGACTGATGTGAGCGGCACCGACCTGACTGGTCTTCTCGTCTTTGTTGAGCTCCTCAATGAGCGACCAAGAAGCACCAATTGACTTCAAGACGGCATCCGCACGATCGATGGCGTTCTTGAAGACGGGGTACTGGTCGTACAGCTCGCGACCCATGCCGTACCACTGAGCACCTTGTCCAGTGAAGACGAAACCAATGCGGAGGGCGTCACCCTCCTTTCCGGCGCTGTAGTTGCCAGAAGAAATGGTCTCAATCAGATCGAAAGATCGTTGCGCCGAGATTGCGACTCTGTGCTGCAGAAGCGATCTGCGCTGGCAGATAGTGTAGGCAAAGTTGCCCATCAAGTCCCTCTGGAACATCTCTGGCCTCTGTTCCAAGTAGACAACCAGGTTTTTCAAGACGGTCTCAAGTGTGTTCTTGTCGTTTGCAGAAAAGACAAACAGCTTGCGACCGGGGTTGTCATCCTTGAGGTCAGCATCGTCTCTCGGGACCCTGGTAGCGAAGGGAACCTTCTCGAGAACAACGTGGGCGTTGGTACCGCCAAAGCCAAAGTTGTTGACACTGATGAGTTTCTTGCTTCGGGGCCACGGTCTCTGCGTTATCGGGACCTTGTAGTTCCACTCCTTCCAAGGGATCTTGGGGTTTGGTACTTTGAAATCGTAGTTTGGCAGAACGAAACCACGCTCAAGCATCATGGCCGCCTTGATGACGGCAACGATACCAGAGGCACCCTCCAAGTGTCCAATGTTGGACTTGAGAGAGCCCAGGAAAAGAGGGTCTCGTGCAGATCGGCTGCCGAAAACATCGTGGAGGGCAGTCGCCTCAATAGGATCACCTACTCTTGTGCCCGTTCCGTGAGCCTCAATGAACCCGACATCTTTCGGGTCGAGGTTGGCGTTATCGTACACTTGCTGCATAAGGTCCCCTGGGAAGAGCAAGTTAGCATCCCCGCAATGAATTTTGCAGTCTGCTGGGAGAACTTACTCTGCGCAATACCGCACGGCATTGTGATACCGGGAGTTCTTCCGTCCTGGTTGACTCCGCTTCCGGCAATGATAGCTTTTACATGGTCACCGTCCTTGAGAGCCTGTTCCAGTGGCTTGAGAATTACTACACCACAGCCCTCGCCGCGACCGAAACCAGTTCCTCTGTTGTCGAATGAATAAGACCGGCCCGAGTCCGAGAAAAGTCTGAAAGAGGCAAATAGTGAGCTTTCATCCACGAATGGCAGAATTTCCAAAACGACTCACCTAGACTTAGCGAAGGAAATGTAAAATTCTGGAAGCATGTTGAGATGGCAACCGCCGGTGATTGCCATGCTGGACTCTCCTGTCCGCAGACTCTGACACGCCAAATGCAATGCAACCAAACTGGAAGAACAAGCGGTATCTGAAGTAAAACTGGGACCTTTCAGGTCAAAGAAATGGGAGATTCTGTTTGACTGCATTCCGTATGCGCAACCTGGAGAGCGGTCAGCGATGAGATGACAAAAGGATCGATATTGAGTTCATATCCAACTTACCTGTCGCCTGGTGCATGGGGATGGTGTCCGAATCACGGAAGAGGTGCGACTCGTACTCTGGGAAAGAACCGCCGATGAACACACCGACGTCCTTGGCCACAATGGATTGCTTGGGAATACCGGCGTGCTCCAGAGCCTCAAAGGTACCCTCCAGCAATAGACGTTGCTGAGGGTCCATCGATATAGCCTCCTTCTCCGTGAGACTGAAGAAGGGAGCATCGAAAGACTCGAGGTCAAAGTCCAAGAAGTGACCGCCCACAGGGTTGGCACAGCCAGCCTTTCCAGGATTTGGGTGGTGGAAGGGCGCAATGTTGAATCTCTCCTCGGGGATCGTGGAGTAGCCACTGCGAGCTCTCGCCAACATCTCCCAGAACTCTCCCGGGGTTGCAACATGGCCGGGCAGGCGACATGACATACCAACGATGGCAATGGGCATCTGGGGAGGTGTTGGCCGTGACGATGTCGGTGTCGAAGGGGTAGTGGGCGTTGGCGGGCCTTGGGATGAAGCCTCGCTGAAGTGTCCGTTTGTGGTGCCATTGGCATGGCCATTTGTCGATCCGTTGGTCATCTCGCTGGCTTGGCCGTTGACCTCGCCATTGGTCTGGCCGTTGGGTTGAGAGGCGACTCGGATCGTCAGGTCGTTCACTGTGCTCGTGGCACCCTCGCCGTTGGTGGCTGTTGGCGCCATAGCTGCAGTCTCTATGGTTGATTTGAACGAGTGATGTGGTGGATTGGAGAGAAAAGCCTCTTGATCACGACATCGAAAGTGAGATATAGAAAACTTATATGGCATCCAGCTTGTGGGTCGGTAGCAGTCCGGCTTGGCTGGACATGGACCCCTTTATCTCTGTATATGGCAGGCGCCTAAGGATTGACTATCAGCGTCCTGGGGTCCTTGTGGTCGGGAAAATGGGTAAATCTCTCCGAGCTCAGAAAGGGAAGGGAGCAGTGAGTTGAGCGATGGCCTTTGGGGCGTGGGCTGATGGATCGTAGACCGTGTGATGGCTCGCTCGAGTGTATCGGGAGCAGTAGCAGTCTTGGCGTGCTGCGAGGCGAATGAGACGAAACCCACCCTGTACTGCGATTGGCCACGTGCGATTCATTGGCATCACTCTATTTCTCGAGGACATCAAACTCAGGTACCTGCAGCATGGCTATAGAGACAGCCACTTTGGGGAGCCGCTTAAGGCATGACATCAAAACGCCGGAGCTGGAGCCCGATTTCGGCAAGAGGTCAAAGAGGTTGCGGACAGCCGGAGGTATAGAATTGTTCGAGATGCCCACGAGTTTTAGAGTTGCAGTACCGGGATGCATGTGGTATCTTCATGGATGATTACATTAACCGAGAGGCATATCCCATCCATCTCGAGTTGGCGCCCCCTTGAGATGATCAGGGTTGATGGGCGCAGAGGCTTGCTCGCACATTTAGGCCGGCTGTCCTGCGCATATAGGTCCAACGAGCAGGGGTGGGCGGCCCTCGCAACTGCGATTGGCTGCATTGGTTGCCGGCGAGCCAGGGGCGCGATATGTTGTGATCATGATCAACTCTATAGTTGCTTTTTGATATACAGCTAGTCAGTATGTCGCGCAACCAATCAAAACCAGAGACAGAGGAAACATGTAGACAAGCTACATTTATCGAGGGTAGCTTGGCAGTATTAACCATAGTACGTCGATGTCTACTCAAGGTGCTGGTAGATTGTAACCACAATTAGGGTATGCATTGTGTCCATGTCATCGGCAGCAAGAAGACTTGTGACATCACGATAACGGGAGCGGTCGCTTGTGAAGAAGGGTGGAGTTGGGTTGCGCTTGGCGGCGAGGTTCGAAGCAACACAGCTGATAACAGACAGGGTGGCTCAGCACGCGTCGGGTCGCCATTGATACATCGTATGACAGAGGATGCAGTGCTGGTTTCCGGAAAGGTAAGTCCTGGGATGAAGAGGGCGAGGGCCGGAGTTTGCGTGCATGACGGCGTCGGGTTTACATGTGAATGAAGATGGTTGGGGCAGAGGAAGAGAAAGATTGGAAGGGTGGTGCAAAAAAGCTTCCATGCATCTCGTCTCGTCTCGTCTCGTTTCTGGGCCTTGGCGGGTGTGATACGTCAAGTGGTAATAAGTGGGTTGACAGAATAGGCGCAGTCGCTACTTCCTCCTTGCCAGTCATTCACACATTCGGTCAGTGTGCACTTCATCGCTCCTTCTCGGCGAATGCAAGCAGTACTTTTAGGTGTGTAACTATTGTCTCGAGATAGACAGATACAGCATTGATGGCAGTGTGCAGGGGTGGTGGGGACGCCCTGGGAGGCGCTGGGGGCCAACTTGGAGATCAGATCTCAGGGAACGTCACAGGTCGTTCCAGGCGCCAATTCGCGGTATCCGACACAAGCAATCTAGCCGGCCGCGCTCCTCGGTGACGGTTGTCGGTACTTGGCGGCCAGAAGCCCGTTTGTGGGGGTGGGGACTGCCGATTGTAGGGGTTCGTTCTGTTGTTTTAGTGGCTACGTTTACCTATCTCACAATTACCCAGGAACGGTACAGGATGCACCATACTGATAGATATCTCCCTGGCAATCAAAATGGACAGATTCTAGTTGGCTGGCTGGTCCATCGGTCATGATTTCAAATGATCGCCCCGTCTCCCGTTGGCAATCAAGAACCTAATCGTACGTTTCCATGGTTCGCAGGGGGTGGATGGGTGAACCGTCAACGTTGAACACGGTGGCATTCAAAAAGTATCCAAATTGAAACGATTAAACTATAATATCAGATGGGTGTTATCACATGTATCTATCACGTACATCTCATCTTTTCTCTGAATTATATCCTCCCAGAAGGATGTAGTGTTCTGTATTCCATTTCGCCGTGTCTGGTCTCTGTTGCTTAACCGTCCGAAGTTTGTCACCTTCCGATTGAGTACGGCCGGGGTTCGTCGCGGTGCTATTCCCCTAATCGCAGGCGGCCGGTCACCCGCTCCATCCCTCCAGACTCGCTTGTGTCCCCACCACACCCAGCCAACAGAGCCTCACATTACACTTACCAGTCTCGGCGGGCGCCCCCGGGAGCAGAGTCCTTGATTCGACCTCGAGTTGTCTGACAAGGTCGATCCTCTCTGCCAATTACTGACAAACGTGGCGGGCTGGCCTGGGCGCTGCCTATACCTCAAACCGCGGTATTTGCCCAATGCTGGCGCCTCGCCGCCCGTTTTCGATACTCTGACACAGGAACATCCGTGTAACGGCTCGTCTCCACATTCTGTTTCCAAACTGCTACAATAGGCCCGCTTACCTGCCCGAGTTTGGATGAGTTGGCTCGGGAATCTAGACTAAACCCGACAAAACCGTGGTCACTATACTCAAATCATTCAGGCAAAACCCAGCAGGTGAGTGAGTGAGTGGGCGCCTCTGCGCTAGATTTGGTCGTTGAAACCAGAAATGAGAAGACATGGCAAGTAGATTAGGTACACTGACTTTTCGGTTTGTTGAAGACACCGTTTCTTCAAGTCCACCCGACCTGGACTCTTGGACCTCTGAATATACATAGATACATTCCAGCCTTTGCAGGCACCCCGAACCCTGGCTTGAGCTTGCATGTGAATGAATCAAAATATCTCCTCGTCGCCCCATTTGAGCTGAGGTTGAAGCTGAATATCGCTTCACTGATCTGCCGTTCTCTCAGTCGTTGATTTTACCTTTCAGCTCGGTAGTCGGCAACTCTGCAGCTCAACACTTCATCCCGTCTTGATCTTCCAAGACTTTTCAATCTCCTTTCGCCATCTGTTTGGCAGCCGCATCGTTCTACTATACCATCCATCATGAAGTTCCTCTGTCTACCCGGTGCTTATGGCAGTGCGGAGGTGAGGCCATTAGATTTATTGCCGAATTGGATATACTTATACTGACTGGATTCCCAGAAATTCAAGGTGCAATTGGGTATGAAATATGAACAAGCTCAACCGCGCTTCTGTTGAGTTTGGACTGACATTTCATTTTCTGTAGCGCCGCTCGTCAAGGAGCTGACCTCTGACAACTCTGCCGAGTTTCGCTTCATCGATGCGCCATGCGAGGCGGTCCCTCCCAAGGGCTTCGAGGACTTCTTCGGAAAGCCGCCCTACTACCGATTCGTCGAGCCTGATGACAAAACGAGCGAGGAGACCGATCCCCTCTCGCGGATTCGAGATTTCCCGGAATGTGATACCCCCGAAGAGACCATGAGAGAGCTCATGAAGGAGGGCGTGGCCAGTTGCGTTTTGAGCACCATCAGCGCGATCCAATTCCTCTTCAAGATCATGGAGGAAGAGGGCCCCTTTGAGGGCATCATTGGGTACTCCGAGGGAGCTACAATGGCTGGCACCCTGCTTCTCGCCGAACAGAGGAGAAAGGAGCTCGAGGGCTACGAGCCCATGATCAAGTGCGCCATCTTCTTTGCTGGGTGGCCGCCTCTGGATCCTCAGACGTTTGCCATGGTCTTGTCTGACGAGACGGAAACCATGATTGACATTCACACGTGCCACATCAGTAAGTCCAAGCTTTTGTCTATTTGTTTCGTTCTCCTCCGTACGCCTAGTCAAAAGTAGGGTATGCTGATAGGTCGTCTAAAAGTCGGTTCACTGGACCCATACGTTGGTGGCTCCTTGGCACTGTACAACGCATGCGACCCTGATATCGCTTACATGTTCGATCACGGCAAGGGCCACACCCTGCCAAGAGATGCCGCTGTTATCAAAGAGCTGGGTGACGTTGTCAGAACCATGATCACTGAGTCCACGGGACCCAAAGAAGATTAGACTGTGATGCTGGAATGTTCTGTCTCGGTCGCATAGTGTAGGTAACATAATCGTTTGGCGTTGATAGATTGCAATGATAAGTCTTTTGATTTTGCTCCGTTTCTACTTGCCGAAGACAAGAGGCGACCTTGAGTGCATATCCCACGCCCGTCACTCTGGCATTCTATCTAGGAACTGGTTGAATATGATCTTCCAGATGAAGTACTAAATAGAAATGAAACGATAGACTGAATATATTGGATCGACAACCTTAATCTACCCGGCTCCCGTAGATACAATAATCTCAAGATTTCCCCGTTTGGTTCATCGTTGCGAACTGGTAGCCGTTCTCAAGAGCTGCGCGCGCGCTGATGCATGGTCCATTAGCCGGTTCCTCGTTCCAGTACGGTTCATCAAAGAAGTAGGGGGCGCGTCGGAACACCAGAGCTGATCGTTCCGAAAAGGAATTGCTTGCTATTTTGTTTCTCTCAAACAATATAGTCATAAAAAGCGGAATGAGGCTTTCACAAGGGCATCGATCCAATTGAAGAGCATGATTATACGAGCCAAGGTGAGCATGTGTTCGGTTTTAAGTGACGGAAGTGGAAAGCCAGAGTTATAGCCGTCACATTAAGATTGTATAGGGAAGCCCGTGAGGGACCCCTGCATTCGGCAGTCCGATAAGGGTGATCGACGCGCGCCCCGGCCATACGCTGACCACATACTCCATAGACATTCGCCAAGACGTGTAAATGCCAAGACGCCAGTGAATCTTTTTGGGGGGAAAGCGCAATCAACACGAAGCGCAACGTTCCTGCAGACAACAAACGAGAAGGCCATTTCCGGAGGCATGAACGGCGAGCGGGCTCAGCGCGCCTTTGCCATGTTCCCGCATCCCCGGCTGCTTTTTCCCAGTTCCCACATCTCCATTCAGGCGTCAGGCGACACAACAGATCCAGCTTGCACATGGGCTCTCACAAGGCTTTTCAAAAGCCCAGTTTAATATCCACGAGCGGGCAGGTGGGCCGTCCACTATGGATGATGCAGCCCTCGATCTGGGTCGGGACTCTCTTTTCCCTCTCCCAGGTGCCTTAAGGTAAACCAATCGCCCCCTGGAGCAGTTCTCTGCTCCTCTGGACTGTCTGCTTTCACTCTTTTCCCAGGCTTTGCGCCCAAAAGAAGTTCTGGACTGCCAAGACAAAAGAGAAGAGAGAGTGAGAGGTTTCCTTTCATTCGTCCCCAGTCGGAATAGCCACTTCCATTCATTCGCTCGCTTGGCACAGGCATGTCATAACACAACTTGCATCGACCATGCAACATGGAGTTTACGGGACCCGATGATCGGCCCAGCAGGGGGAGACCAAGACAACGGCAGGCCATTTACAACCCCTCGCCAGTTGCATCTACTTCGGTACATGCAAGAAAGATTTCTGAGCAGTCCTTTCTTTCCCTTAGTGATTCCAGTACAGAGACTCTGCACGTATCCGAGTCTGAGAGAGATCCACCGCCCAGTGGTGGTGATGCTGTCGTCCATGGTACGAGGACTCCAGAGCCGTCGGCCTTTCGGCGGAATATCTCGACGGAGAGGCTACTCACATCCGCTGCCCCGTATGCCGGGTTGTCGGCGCGGAGGGCTTCTTTCTCGAGGCCGTTCTCCCCGGACAGGCCACCACCACACCCGACTTCGCCGTCGCTAGGAGGGACCTCGACGGCGACGACGACGACGGCGACGTCATGGCTCAAGCCACCGCCGCCCATGGTGGACGTTCACCTATCGCGGGACTTTCGTCACAACAATCCCAGAGATACAACGATAGACATCATCGATGACTACCTTTCGCCGCGTGACTCGTTCCGGCCAAAAACAAATTCAGTCGTTTCTAGGCTGTCTGTCGAGTTTGCGCCGGAGTCTCTTGGGTATTCCAGGGCTTTTCGCGCCGTCGAGCCTCCTCCAAGAATGTTCTCGCAGAGAAAAAGAGCTCGCGATTTTAAGAGCCCCCTATCTCCTATTGAGTCCGACTCCGGGATGAGTGCGTCACCTACCACACCTAAGCCTCTGCCGCCACTACCGCCACTACCATCACCTTCACCCGTTCCATCGACGCCGGTCATCAAAGAATCTCTTGTGGAAGACGAAGATGATGCAACCAAGCCGCCGGAAGAGCCCAAACATGTCGTGCCTCCGACTGACGCCCAGGATTCAGTGCCGCAGACTGAATCTCAGGATTCAGTGCCTCAAGATGAACCAAAGGAGATTGTTGCTGGTGTAGGCGGTAGGGGCAGAGGTAGAGGCAGGGGAAGAGGTCGGGGAGGCAGAGGCGGTCGCGGTGGTCGCGGTGGCAGAGGAGGTGCTGCAGTATTGCCGGATACTGAAGGGGAGGCCCCAGCTGATGGCGCGCCTGTTGCAGCCCGTGGCGGCATGAGAGGAAGAGGAATGAGGGGAAGAGGTAGAGGCGGCAGAGCAGGGAGAGGTGCAAGAGGCGGAGCTCAAGGTGGCGCACTGCTTGCGAATGATGCACCCAATGAACCGGACACGCCAGCCGAAAAGGAGAAAGATGACGAAAAGAAGGATGAAGCCAAACCTACTGGTGAGCTCAAGGGAAAGAGAGCGGGACAAGTGCCACCCGGACCCATGAACGACCCCGCCAAGAAGAAAAAGATGTTAAAGGCTCAACAGAGTCAGACTTTCAAGGATTTTCTGGTAAGTGAAGAGAATCTTCGGGGTTTCTCACTCATACGCTAATACTAGGCAGAGGATCTTTTCTTACACCACGCGGCGGGATCGGTTCTTCATCGCCGTTGCTGTCTTTGGCGCTATAGGAGCTGGATTGACATACCCAGCACAGACCATTGTCTTTGGAAATATGATTGGTGAACTCACTTCAAGCAACTACGTTGGACAGACCGCAGATGAAGTGACGTCTTATATGACCCATGTCATTCATCAGAGCGTGTAAGTAGGTGAAGCCCAAGAGGCAAATCTCGTGCTGATCAATTACAGACTTTATATGGTGTACATATTTGCCGTGAGATTAACGTGTGGTTATGTTGCAACCGTAAGTTCTTACTGGTTCTTGACTGGATGAAATTCTCTAACATGTAACGCCTAGCTTGGATTCAACGTCATGAGCATAAGAGTTGCCTCAACACTACGATTGGCCTATCTGAAAGCCCTCTTGGGGCAACGTGTGTCATTACTGGACACGCAACCGCCAGGTCAGCTGGCAGCCATCATCACGAGCACAGCAAACACGATGCAGACCGGCATATCCGAGAAGTTTGCGCTTCTAATCCAAAGCGTTTCCTTGATCATCGCTGCTTTGACTAATGCTTATTACCACAGCTGGAAGCTTGCCCTGGTGACGAGTAGCGGTCTCCTACTCATTATCATCTGCTATGCACTCACCACACCGTTTGTCGTCAAGAATCAGAAAAAGGTCGAGCAGATGAACATCAGAGCTTCAGGAGTGGCAAGCGAAACGTTCAGCGCAATGCGTATGATCGCTGCCTGTGGCGCCGAGACGAAAATGGTCAAAAAATATGAAGACTGGGTTTCAAAATCAAGGGCGGTCGGCCTGAAGATGTCAAAGATTGCTGCTGTGCAAAAAGCCACAAGTATGTACCACCTCCAAAAGGATCACGATGGGCCAATCACTGACATTTTGTAGTCTTTTTCAGCGTTATTGGCACTTTTGCCATTGCATGTTGGTACGCTGCGAAGATGATTGTGGGCGGAGAAATCCCAAACAATAGCATCCTGATCATGCAAGTAGAGTCGTTTTCCCTTATTGGCCCGACCGAGCTGACAAGTCACTGTTTAGCGTTCTGATGAGCATTCTCATGACCATCAATGCGCTTGGAAACGTCGCCCAGCCTCTATCTGCCACGTCACGAGCAGCACATGCGGCAAGAATCCTGTTCAACGGCATTGACGCACCAAAGCCCAAGCAGACGGGGAAAGTAGCGCCCGAAGTCAGTGCGGCGGAGAGGATCGCGATTTGGAACGTCAATTTCACCTACCCTGTGAGACCAAAGCACAAAATTCTTGATGGTCTGAAATTGGTCATTCCTGCAGGAAAGGTCACGGCCATAGTCGGACCTTCTGGCTCGGGCAAAAGTACAATAGTCAATCTGGTCATGCGTTGGTATGAGATGGACGGAGCTGCGACTGGCAACAAGCTCGTAAGTATTTCCTAATCCGGTAATTCCTTGCTTGGAAATGGCTGAACTCACGTTTATAATAGGTGCAATACTTCCGAAACGGCAATGTGAGGTGCGGCGGAGTACCCCTGTACGAGATCGACATGAAGTGGTGGAGGTCCCAAATTGGCCTTGTCCAGCAAGAGCCTTTTCTTTTCAACGACACCATCTTCAAGAACATTGCTCACGGATTGATTGGAACTGAGTGGGAAGACGCAGATGAGGAGAAAAAGAGAGAACTGGTGAGACAGGCCTGCACGGAAGCTTTTGCCGACGAGTTCATCTCTCGGCTTCCCGAGGTAAGTTTATCATGTCAAAGCTAATACGTTTGTATACTAAATCGACGACAGGGCTATGACACACCTGTGGGAGAGTCTGGCGGCAAGTTGAGTGGTGGACAGCGCCAACGACTCGCGATCGCGAGGGCCATTGTGAGGCAACCCAAGATTCTGATCTTGGATGAAGCAACAAGTTCCATTGACGTGCGGGGCGAGAAGGTGGTGCAAGCAGCCCTGGAAAAGGTCTCCCAGGGTCGCACTACCATAATGATTGCTCATAGACTCTCAACGGTGAAGAATGCGGACAACATTGTTGTCATGAGCAAGGGCAAGGTTGCTCAATCGGGAACTCATCAACAGCTCATGGCCAAAAAAGATGGTCCCTACTGGCTGTTGACACAAGCGCAGCAATTGACGCTTGGTGAGGACAAGCATGAGTCCCACAGTGACTCTGCAGATACGGCTGTCTCTGACGATGAGAAGCGAACCATGGACCTCATGGAGAAAAGTGAGGGGAAACGAGACACCCACACGACTAAGAACGACGAGCCGTATGAAGAGGAGCCCAAGCCCAAAGGACTGGCCAAGTCTTTTGGTCCTCTTCTTCTGGAGCAGAAGAAGCATTGGGTATGGTACTGCATCATGTTCTTTGGTGCTGTCATGGCTGGAGCCAGTGCACCACTCCAGGCGTATCTGTTCGCCTCTATGCTTTCATCGTTCAATCTGGGTCTATGGTACCTGATCGAGCTCGCCAACTTTTGGTGCTTGATGTTCTTGATTCTTGCGGGATGCGTCGGCATGGGATATTTTGCGCTGGTTTTTGCTTCCACGCGAATCGCTTTTGTAAGTTCTAATGACTGTTTGTCAATGACCGTTGCTAATGGGAGCCAGATCATAACAAGCTCTTACCAGCTCGATTATTTCAAGAATATGATCAGGAAACCAGTATCCTGGCACGACAAGGAAGAATCAAAGGAGGGAACTTTGGTACAGCGACTAGCTGCGGACTCTACAGCCCTTCAACAGCTGCTTGGCAACAATATGGCGTTTGTCACCATCGCCATCCTTAGCATCTCTGGCTGTATGGCCATTGCTTTCTATTTTGGCTGGAAACTGACCGCCGTCGCTTTGTCCTGCGCGATGCCACTGGCTATTGCTGCTGGTTTCTTCCGCTCCCGTGTGGAAAAGAAGATGCGGAAGTTAAACACTAGGGTGTTTGCCGAAAGCGCGCAATTCGCGACCGAGGCCATGGGCGCCATTCGCACCGTCACGGCTCTAACTCTCGAAGACACAATCAGTCGGAATTATGATAAGATGCTGACCGACCATCTCCACATGGCATACAAAAAAGCCAGGATAGCAACGCTCCTCTATTCCGCCAGCGAGTCTGTCCCGTTACTTTGCATTGCTTTCATTCTTTGGTATGGCGGTGGCCTCCTGATCAGTGGAGAGTATATTTCGTTCCAGTATCTGGTGGTCTACTTGGCCGTTGTGCAAGGCTCTCAAGGAGTCGGTCAGTGGTTGAGTTTCGTTCCTAATTTCTCGCAAGCGAGACTAGCAGCCAATCGCATTCAGGAAGTGCGAATCAAGGAGATCGACCCGGATACTGGTATACGACTGGATAACCGTGTCCTTGATTGTGTCGACTTTGACAAGGAAGACGACATTATCGGACCCAAGATCGAGCTACAGGATGTTTGGTTCAAATACCCTACTCGAGACATGCCGGTCCTCTCTGGATTGGATATGACGATAGAAAGCGGCCAGTTTGCTGCTATCGTTGGCCCATCTGGTGAGTTGTACTCTTTATGAAACGAAATCGGTTAGTTTGAACTGACAATATACCAGGCTGTGGAAAAACTAGCATCATATCAATCCTGGAACGGTTTTACAGCATCAAATCTGGAAGTGCCCACATGGACGGTGTCAACATTGAAGACATCAACATACAAGATTATCGCAGGACCATGTCGCTCGTGGCCCAAGAGCCATTCATGTTTCAAGGCACAATTCGCGAAAACATTCTCTTTGGCGTCGACACGGATCGCATCTGCTGCGACCACGAGCTTTACCGAGCGTGTCGTGACGCCGAAATTCACGATTTCATTATGTCCTTGCCCGAGGGATACAACACCAAGGTTGGTTTCAAGGGCATTCTGCTTTCTGGTGGTCAGAAGCAGCGCATGTCTATTGCGAGAGCTCTGATTAGGAACCCACGCATGCTTCTTCTCGATGAGGCAACTTCGGCGCTCGATTCGGAGACCGAAAAGCTGGTGCAAGGTGTGTTCGAGCGGACCAAGAAGACGCGGACTATGGTTGTTGTTGCACACAGACTGGCGACGATTCAAAATGCCGACGTCATCTTTGTTCTTGGGGAAGGAAACGTTGCGGAGAGCGGGACACACGCACAACTCTTGGCCAAGAAGGGCGTTTATTGGAGCATGTGCCAAGCGCAATCTTTGGAGTAGGAACTCTGATAGACGGTCGGGGCCGCCATTTGGCAATGCGTCGTTTATTTTACATTTTGTGACAAGAAGCTTATGTACATTTATGTAAGAATTAGACAATAGACTAATGAAGTCAAATGAAGAAGAAAAAGGTTACAAAATGTGCTTATATGCAATGCACGACATATTGTTGTTACATTGATGAGTGATGCAGCTCAAGATCCAGATTCACTTTCAATCTGCATCGAGATATGCTTTCTTTTTCAGAACGACTCGACAGTTTTGATTTTAATCAGACAAAGCTACCATTAAGCGTTATTCTCCGACCCCAGAGCATCATATATGTTCTTGTCATCGATATGCTTCTCGCGGCCCGCACCACCGGTGCTGCCGGCCGGCATACTGTCCATGGCCTCGAACTTCCTCTCGGCCAGGTATGCCGGGTCGGCCTCGGTGCCGTACTGGGTGAAGCTGGCATTTTCGCCAGACAAGTCATTGTCCTCGTGAAGGTTCCTGCCGTGCGGGGCATTATGGCCCGGCAGGCGGCGGCGGCGACCCTCCTGCTGCTGTCCCGACATGTCTGACGAGGTCTGGCTCTCGAGGGTCTGCGCCCCGCTGCTGTGCCCCGCGGTGCGGGCCGAGGAGGACGTCGTTGACGACTGCGTCCCCATGGAGCGGTATGTGCTGCCGCTGGTGTTTGCGGCGGTAGAGCTGAACCCCTCGGATACCTCGTTGGAGGACCGGAAGGCCGCGGACTCGGCGGCCAGGGAGCCCGGCTCGATGTCGCCGACGCCCTCGTGGGTCTCGGGGGCGCGGCGGCCCAGGTCGACCTTTTGGCCGTGGCTGGGGTTCTTGCTGGAGGGGGCCATGGTGATGTAGTCTGGTGGTGGATGGGAGTGGGTGTACCTTTTGAGAACTGTGGATGAGAATTTGTTTAGACAGTAGAGCAGAACAAGTAGATATGAGGAGACTTGACTGTATTAAACTAGGTATCCAACAGCTTCCCCTCAATTGTGCTTCCCGGCCTTATATAAAGACGCCGGACAGCTCGAGGGGAGCTTATACGCCGAAGGAAGCTCTACGCCATGACATCATGGCCTCTGCCCACGTCACGGCGCCTTTGCGCAGAAGCTCGGTGAAGTCATCAAGCAGCGCTAGGTGACTGTCATGTCTTTTTTGTCTTTATGCTTACGACAGAAGAATGTCGATGAGTTTCGTTGCTGTTTGTTTGTGCAGGAAGATCCGGTCCTCCCAGAATTGTGGGTTTGTACGGAGCAGAAGCAGCGTGTATGATCGTAGTAGGGAGCGTTCGACGCCGGAGCTTTTGGTCCAGCTATAGGTACATGTGGGGAGGTGACATGGGGGCGGACACTCTTCTCCTATCATTTATACAGATTTAATGCACTTGAAGGACAGATGAGCAGGGAACAACAAGAGAAACACGTGATGGTTGTACAGGAAAAGCGCAATCTTCTCATCATGTTACGACTCTATGATGTGTTCTATACTGCGCAGCGTCTGATCCCTACCTAGCATTGGAAAGGAGGCGGCAGAGCCCCAGTATCCGAAGCGACCTGCAAGGCCTTGGCCGTCGCGTACAGCCCTCCGATGCAGATGAAGGCCCCCACGAGGACCGTCAGCACGTTGACGGCCAACATGATGGGCCTCTCGGCCCAGGCCCGCCAGCCGCCCTTGAAGTAGTACATGTCGTGCAGCCAGAACGCGCCGGCCAGGCCGTACGTGAACCAGGCGGCGAACAGCGAGGCCGCGATGCCGACGAGGTAGTTGAAGATGGGGATGCCGACCGCCAGGACAAAGGCCGCGACGTTGGCCAGGACGATCAGGAACGTCCACACGCCCCACCCGGTCAGGGTGTGCGAGTGCATGTGCCGGCTGCGCCGGAATAGCCGCACGAAGATGAGCTTGGCCGCCGTGTGGCTGTACAGGCTCCCGGCGATCAGGAAATTGGGAATGGCCAGGCCGAAGCTGATCTTGGACCACAGCGGGCTCAGAGAAAGAAAGCTGGGGCTTTGCACACCCGGCCCAATGTACCAATACGTGACGACGGCGAAGGCGATGTAGAAGAAGGTGGACACGATCTGGAGGGTCCACGCCGCCTTCATGGCGTCTTGCGGGCGCTTCATCTCGGAGATCAGAATGAAGAACATGAAGTGCCCCGCATACGCAAACACGGGATTGGTAATGCTGATAAAGGCCGAGGTGAAGTCGGTCGCGACCGCAATGGCAACGTTGCCGGGGTCGACGGGCACGACTCCGGCCCCGACCATGCCCACGATGCCGGCCACGATGATGCAGATGCCCCCGAGGATGGACAGCCAGCCGAGGTTTTCCAAGGTCCGGGGGAAGCTGAGCAGTGTGACGGCGGCCGTGAAGATGCCGGTAAAGGCCAGCGCGCACAGCCTGCTGTCGGACAGGACGCTCAGCGCAAGCTGGCCGGCTAACAATTGACTGCCCGTAGCGAACACAGCAAAGATGATAGTCCCACCGCCAAGAATCTCCCTCCCGACAGGCCCGAACATTATCATGCCCGCGTCTCCCATGTTGTGCACCTCCGGGTGACGGATCTTGAACTGGATCAGCGCCCAGGCCGTATAGGTGGCGAAGGCGCCGAGGAAGAAGATGACGACGACGCCGGGGATGACGCCGACGGCAGCCAGGCTAGACGGAAGAGTAAGAGTCCCGTTTGATATGATCTCGGTGATCATCATGACGGCGACCATGGGCCAAGATAAAGTTTTATACTTGATATCATGCCCTCTTTCCTCCCCGAACACGTCGTCGACGTACCCGGGCCCCGTGTACCCACCGTGCTCCGTCCGCGAGAGCACGCCGGACCTGGGCCTGGAGTAATTGACATGGTCCTCCTCGTCGCCGCGGCCGATCTGGCCCGGGCGACGGTAGGTGTTTTCGGCCTTCATGGCGTCCGACGGGGGCAGCCTGCTCGGATTTGACGCTGGCAGCCGAGGTCGTATCGTGTATACCAAGCAGCTGGGGTAGATGCCACCAAGCCACAGCGAGAGACGGCCGCACTGCGCAACACGAGGTCAAATGGCCAATGCCCGGATGCCGAACCAGGTCAAGACCTCCGACAGGCGATGTGTCAATCGTGGGACCAAGAGATCAGATCGGCCTTGCGATACTTGGAAATCAAGTCACAGTACTTGTCTTGACAGATTGATTGCCCGCCCCCGAGGGGGCGAGAAGATCGAGGCGACCCCGCGCCCAAATGTCTCGCAACGCTCATCCTGTCCGGAATCCAACCAAAGGCCCCTGCGTACATGCACGCTGGTCGTTCATGCGGGGGGTTTTATCTTCAGTGTGTCGTGTCAGGGGGGTAGCTCAGCACTGCATAATGAGGAATGCATACCTACTGAAGAGTGGGTGGCACGGAGACAGCGACTGCAGGCTGCCACGAGGAGAATGCCGTCGATAACGAAAAGACTGCCAGGGGGTCATCTCTTTTGGATGAAACCCCCGACAGCCCGCCGACTAGGCCTATTGCAGGCGGACCTCCTGCTGGCTTCCTATTTAGGCAGGACCTTGGTGTTTCTGCCAAATCAGCACCGCCCGTCGAGACATCTCGAAATAAACACCATGGGAAAGCGAGAGTCTTGGTATGATGTAACCAGATCTTCCCCCGTGCTCCGGCGGTTCTGGCGAGAGTGCTACACTTTCACGTGTTGTCTCGAGTCGAGGCCAGCATTTGTGCCTGGATGCGACCGTACCGTCCGCAATGATACCTTCCAAGATGCCATCGCCGCCTGCCGCCGGTAACCTACGTCAAAGCCCTTTCCCGGCCGAATAATTTGCACCGGCCGGCGTCTCTTAAGCTGTCGAGCGGTACTGGCCATATCCAGTATACTACTCATCACTCCGACATCCTTCCCTCGCGGTTGTCGGTGGCACGGCGTCGGTAGTACCCCTTGTTCACGGATCGGGTATATCGATGCGAGGATACATGTACTGTCTATTTTGCTCTGCTATCAGCACCGCCGGTGTAGTCATCCCCTTGCGGATAGCGAGAACACGCAGACTTGCTTACCACATGCCAATGCCATCTAGACTGCCGTCTTCATCGGTGAGGTCAGATAACTGGTGTTCCAATTGCCTCGTGGCTCCCTAGCTTATGACAGCAAGAGATTTTAAGCTTATTTCGGCGCCTTGGAGATTCTGAAGTAAGCATAATCATCCATCGAGGTACCACGTATAGTGCTATCTTGCACATGTAGCAACGGTTTACCCGTCCTTCTTTACCTGTCAGACTCCGTGGCGTATAAACCTTGCTCGCCTTGGTGAGGACCCAAGTATCCACCTATAAGCCGGTTTGTATTTCAAATCAAGTCTCACGGAGAACATTTGGGTGTTTTCAATCTGTGGTATTGATTTGCGTTTACTATATGCATCGACGCTTCTTATTATCACTGTCTATCTAGTGTAGACACACATACGGTACCTACATTTTGTACAGCCCCATAATTATAGGGCAACGTCGAAAAAATAATACTAGCGCCACAAGCGTGCTAAATTTTATAGCCTGCCATGACAAGCACAGAAATTGACAAAAAATATCAAAAAGAAAAAGATAGAAACTCAGGTCAGTCGGGGATTCGAACCCCGGTTACCGGAAGTCTCGTCTAAGATCGAGGTAAACAAGATCAGAAATCAGAATCCGATGTGATAACCAACTACACTAACCGACCGTGTGTTTCCTTGTTGATGAGAAATATTGTTGCTAATACAATTCTTGTCAGTGGGCCTCTTGGTGACCCATTGCACGAAATTTTTAGCTTGGAGTCTTGGACTGCGGTGCCACCATGGTCCGTCCCACCATGCCTTGACTGCCATCGTAACGGGGTTGAACTCTGATTTGCAGGCATTAGATTAAGTAGTTGAATGCGGGAAGACTCTCTCTTTCTACATCTTTCTTTACCACCATACTAACCATGGGCAGAGATAGCTGTGAGATGGATCTCCTCCCAACTGAATGACCTGTAATCTGTACATGTGCGACCTGGTCGACCTCATTATGCTATTTCTCCCAGCTCCCACCGCATCACGTCCTTGACATCTGACTAACCGAATGACAGACGTGACCAAAGAAGAAGACAACAAATACAGCAAACCAACACTCTAGCCTTTACTCCGTTTTGCTGGGACGGAATACCGAATCTCTGACCTGATCATAAATATCGAGGTTGACGTTGTCAACAGAAAGTCCATCGTCCAAAATATCTCGCATATCGTTGGCGTCCATAATTTCTCACCTTACTCCCTTCCTGGTCTGGACGTTGCCGAAGGATCTTCCTGGTGTTGAACGACTTGCCACAACTATCCTCAGTGCATTTGTGGCGAATGTTCTTTCCAGTGATCCAATCCCGGATATATTCTTTGAGGCCTTTTTGGGAGGAGAAAGACTTGCCGCAGGTCTCGCACTCGGTACCTCGGCAGGGGACAGACGCGGAGAGAGGCAGGCTGCCAATCGTTAGTAGGTCGGCCATCAGAGGATAATTTCGTCTCATCACTTACATATGCCGGGCCGCGTGATGGAGAGAACACACCTGTCAGCGTCACAAGCCGGACAAACTCTGGGTCTGTCGAACCAGAATAACGCCGAGCTAAGCAGAATTCTGAGAAGTTTGTATTCTCTTTAAGTTCCATTCGATGCCATCTGGGACCTAAAAAGGACGAAAGTTGACGATAGCTGCACCCAAACGCTGGCGCATTAGGGAGGGCATGCCTGACAGGACGCCGGTGTTGCCCCTATCAGAGGTCTTTGGTTTGCACAAGGTAGACGCGAGCAATGATGCCGTGCGAGGTATAAAACTGTGCCCGGGTGAGCTGACAGGCGGGATGATTGGAATCTCAGACAAGCTCTTGCGAAGATCGTGGATACTCTCGCGTCTGGTGGATATGCGGTCCAGGCTAAGGTGGTAACCTCGTATACGCAACTGATCGATTACTCCATCCTGGGGCTTGTCTCCCTAGCCGGAAGATTGCAGACGCATCTCGTTGACATTGGTGATGCTGATCTGAGCGATCAAGCTCTGCTTATCAATCTTGCCGCCGGGTTTGCGGGGGTTTACAATGCTGCTCGAGAACAGATTCTGTTAGTAAACAACGCTCAAAACATCAATCGTCCCAAGATCGGACGGAAGCTTTGTCCCAATCCTGGATATTTACCTAGTTGAGAAGGACACAGCAGCATTCCAAATTATGCTTCTGGTAGACAGGGAACAGCGAAAGGGTCGCTTTGTACAGAAGAGAAAGGGTAAACGTGGGATGCAAAAGAGTGAGATGGTCAAGTTTGGTTCGAGATCCGCGGATTCAGGGTCTCCCGTCATTAGGTGGAAACATGGAGGAAGTAGCGCCTCAGAAAGGAGGGCTAAAGTACAGATAACAGCATGTTAAGGAAAGCGCGTTAGCAAAGCTGCCTCGTAGTTGCCGACTAAGCATGCTTGCGAGGCGGAGTTCTTGCCGTAGCCATTACTGCCGTTTTGAGCACCAAGAACTGGATGAGTATGCGTGTGGCGTGACTTTCGTTACTATGGTCGATCTACCTTTTCCTCCTCCCGTTGACAACCCGGTCCAGCATCAACCCGCCCAAGGTGGCTTCGGTGACATGCCTCTTGTTCCTCCGGTCGTCTTCCCTGCCCACCAGCATCGCCGTCCCGGCCGCGCCCGCCGCCGCCGTCGCGATCCTGCTGACACCGTCTCCGTCCCGCCGCGACCGCCACCCCTCGATGAGCCCGGCTCCCACCGCGGCCTCGGTCGCCTGCCTCCAGTTGGTCCCGCCTGCCGAGCGAGCTCTGTGGCCCCGGTGGTGGTCTGAATCGCTGTAGTAATAGTGATCCCGCGGCTCTGCGTACACCGAGTGGCCGCGTCTCCGTCCGCGATGCGGCTCTTCGTCCTCGTAGTAGTAATAGTCCGCGCTGCCGTCTCGGTGTCTGTGGTGACGGTGGTGATGATGATCATGGTGACGATGCGACGAGCGTCTTTCGTCGTCGCGATAGTAGTAGTCTTTATCGCTTGGGTGGTACCGGCCATAGTCGAGGTCGTCCTCGTACGAGCGGCGCCCGTCGTCGCGATGATGGTGGTGGTGACTGTGACGGTGAGGAGAGGCGTGGCGCATCCTGCTCTTGGACCTTGCGCCTGGCATAAGCGCCCCGACTGCGTCCTTGACGCGGCCGCGATCGAGGTTCTCGAGGAACGTGTCTCGCCGGGAGAATGGTGGCGGGCTGGGACTATAGTACCGTTCGGAATGTCGATCGTGATAGGACATGGCTGCTCATTGAATAAAGGCCGGTTATGACGATGATCGAATTGTTTGTGAGAGATTGAATCAATATCTGTTTTTTATGGATTTTACCAAAATGTTGACTATGAAAGTTCGAAACTTGAAAGTGATAGAATTAAGGATAGCATTGAAAGATCTACGGTGTCCTTCTTGACTGACACTTTTTCTAATTTTAAGCATAATACTCCCACGCTACGGCACAGTATAAGGAGCCGCTCCCTTCTAGCGGCGGCAAATCGAAGCGATTTGCAAGACTCATGCATCACCATCCTTCCCGTCCTACGAGCCGAAAGTGGCAATCAATCATGAATATCGGGCGGCTGTGGGGCTTGTTACTTGTTTGCTGAGCTCCATCTGACGCAATTCTTACAGCACTAGTCAAGCCAAGATGCAAAACTTGTACACACCATGTTTGCCTAGCACCGGCTCGCACCGGGTCGTGTGATTCGGGGTCCTTTCGGCCAAGATCGGCTCCGTGGAGGCGCCGTAGCCCGCTGATGATGTGCAGCTTGGCAGTGGCTGACCGCCTCGGTGTGTCGCGCATGATGTCGGCGGCGGGCGGTGACTGGGTGTTTCTTCACACATGGTCCCTTCGTACGCTGGGCCAAGTTGGCAGAAAATTACCGTATAAATGCTCACTCTATAATGAGCACAAAGAAATAAACCAATCATTTACAGATCGACAGCCGTACTCTTATCGGTATGCTTTGATATTATCTTATTACCTCTTGAAAACTACTACGATCTGCAGTGTATTGCTCTGCATCCTAATAAGAGAGTGATCATATGCATGCGCGATGATCTACACGTATGAAACAATTCAAGATTAAGTGGTGAATGGCGAATCTTCCAGCAGGACGACAGCTGATAACACAAATGCGTTTTTAAAGGCGTCGTCATCTTCACAATAGCACTAATTATGGTCCCTTGATATCGTGTATTTCCACTCTCGCTTGAATATTTTCTCCCCCTGCTCCAGAGCCTCGACTTTCATGGTAAGATGCCACTCTGTCGCCGTGGCCGTCATGGTCGTCAGGCCATCCAGCACCAGATCCAGACCAGCGCGGCCAAACTCTTGACGAAACTTCATCTGCGCGAGCCCCGACAGCGGATCATCGGGCTTGATCTTGGTCACGAATTCTGTACACTCGCCAAAGCGCCAACCCGTCTTCTTAATTTCGCAGAGGCCGATGTCGCTGTAATACGTCGCCGCCATCTCGCCCGTGGCCAGGTCTTCGGTGATGGTGTTCTTGCTGCTTCCCTCGCGCAGCTGTATGGTCTCCAGGGGCGGTGCGTTGACAGCCGGCTCGAAGGGCTTCAATTCTTGATCCAGAGGATTACTTGCTCGAGTCGGGAGTTGGAGGGTGTTCCTCGCGCAGTCGACGGTGAGTGTGGCCGCCTCAGGCGATGGCCAGACCGTGGGGAAATACGACGTGGAGAGCGCAAGCCGTATCACACTTCCGCTGCCGATGCGCTGGCAGCACTCGTTCAGTCTCACCGTCACGTCGTAGAACCGGTGCGGCTCGAGGGCTTTCGGGTCCGTGTGGCCGTCGCGGTGAGTCAGGTTGAGCACGCCGTAGGTGAGCCTCGTGGCGGAGCCGTCGGGCAGGACCTCGGAAAGCACGGCTGCGACGAGAGCGTTGGGCTTGTCGCTTGATACTCTAAGCTGCAATAGGGTGGCACCGAAGATGTCCAGTGGTTCAGACAGGGGCTCGCTGTCAAAAACCAAGGAGCCGTGGGAGTCTTGTCGTTGGTCGCCGGACAGGTCTGCTCCCACGCCGTACGGAAGCCAGCGACCGGCGCCGAATCCTACGGTCTGAGGCGAGCAGAAGGATAGTTGCGCTTCACTTTGCGATGAGCCATTGACGAGTCGTTTCGGTTCGAGACCCATCGGTCGGATGGTGACTCCGGGACTCGGCCAGACATTTTCTGCTATCCACTGGCCAGGACGAAAATCAAAGTGTCGTTGTGGAGGAACACTGTCCTGCTGGTAGNCGAGTCGTTTCGGTTCGAGACCCATCGGTCGGATGGTGACTCCGGGACTCGGCCAGACATTTTCTGCTACCCACTGGCCAGGACGAAAATCAAAGTGTCGTTGTGGAGGAACACTGTCCTGCTGGTAACACCTAAAACTCGGTTCATCCATGACTCCCGTCTCGATGCCCTTTAGCCACTTATCCCACCAGCGCAGCGCCTCCTGCAGAAACCCGACCCTTGGTTGCGGGAAGGCAAAGTTTGGCCAGCTGTGAGCCCAAGGCCCAACGAGTCCCTTCTTGGGACATTGGAGGTGTTCCATCATGCGGAANCAGAAACCCGACCCTTGGTTGCGGGAAGGCAAAGTTTGGCCAGCTGTGAGCCCAAGGCCCAACGAGCCCCTTCTTGGGGCATTGGAGGTGCTCCATCATGCGGAAGATGGAGTTGTGATACGGGTCCTGCCACCCGCCCACCAAATACGTCGGGCACTCGACGGCGCTGTAGTTCTCGCTGATGGAGGCATGCTTCCAGAACTCGTCGCGGCGCTGATGCTCGTGCCACTCGGCGACGTAGGGCACGCCGTACTCGAGGCGCTCCAGCCACATCTGCCGCCACTTGTCGCCGACGAGGGCCGGGTCCGGGGGGTTGGGCGACACGGTGAACATGACGGCGCCCCAGAGGAAGTTCTCGACGAGCGGGCAGCCGCCCATGTAGTGCACGTCGTTGTCGTAGCGGCCGTCGGTCGAGCACAGCGACACGATGGCCTTGAGCTGGGGCGGCCGCCGCGCCGCCACCTGCAGCGCGTTGAAGCCGCCCCACGAGATCCCCATCATGCCGACGGACCCCGTACACCACGCCCGCGCTGCGATCCACGCCAGGATCTCCAGCGCGTCGTCCTGCTCCTCCGCGAGGTACTCACCGCGCAGCAGGCCCTCCGAGTCGCCAGAGCCGCGCATGTCTACGCGCACGCCCGCGTACCCATGCCCGGCAAAGTAGGGGTGGATGAGGGCATCCCGATGGGCAGTGCCGTCACGCTTCCGGTACGGCAGAAGCTCGAGGATCGCCGGCACTGGGTTGGTCTCTGCATCGACGGGCAGCCATATCTGAGCAGATAGGATGGTGCCGTCCGAGAGT
>JACVEI010000305.1:0-18982 GCA_018115615.1 Pestalotiopsis sp. DP-2020a | reverse complement strand
TTGGACCATTTGGTGTATATCAAGTAGTGCTTGTTTGCTCAACTTACATCTTTTGTGCCATCCTCCTTCTCCTGATCTGCGCCGTAGAGGACATTCTCCATGACAATGTGATGACTCGGGGCCATGCCAAAGAGCGAGCCAAAGCTCCTCTGCGAACACTCCAGGAAATCCGTGATGCGAATCAAGAGGCTTTCTGGGTTGGCTCGCATGTGATCCGCGTAGGGAATGAGCATTTCGGTCTTGAAGAACGTGTGCTCAAAGTACCGCGGCACCGACTTGACCAGGTAGGCGCCGTCTTGGGTACGGTAAAAGGTCGAGCCGCTGTAGCCCATGTCGCCCAAGGTCTGTAGCACATCCTTCCTCTTGGACGCGGCCTTCCAGTCCGAGCCAAAGCTGGCCTTGTAGTCCTTGTCCTGGATAGCCCAAAAGCCGCGGAGTGCTCTGAATAGGTCGGCCCTCACGAGTTGGAAGGTCAACCAGTAGACCCAGAAGCGACCGAGGAAGCGGCCAAAGATGGTGGATTTCGTGGTTGGTTTGCCATTCTCGTCTGTGCCCAAGATGGCGTAGATGATGGATCTGGCGATGACGAGTTGACGATCTGCCATTTTGGTGATTCTGGAGAAGCTTTGGATTGTCAGGAAAGCATTGCCGAAGCAGCTTGTCAGTACCTTGTTGGACTTTTTGTTGTTGATTTGATTCCAGTCACGAGCAGTAAATGGCCTGGAGCAAAGTCTCCGGCGTGTTGTTCGCTTGGCAGTGGGGTGACGTCANGTTGTTGATTTGATTCCAGTCACGAGCAGTAAATGGCCTGGAGCAAAGTCTCCGGCGTGTTGTTCGCTTGGCAGTGGGGTGACGTCAGTGCCACGTTCAGACGGCGATTGTCCTTCGCTTCAAGTAACAGGCCATAATGGGCATCGACGATTCACGGGGACTGCCTCCTGTGTGAATCAATCGGAATCACGGTCAAATACACAAAGAAACAGAAATCACAAGCCTNTCAGTGCCACGTTCAGACGGCGATTGTCCTTCGCTTCAAGTAACAGGCCATAATGGGCATCGACGATTCACAGGGACTGCCTCCTGTGTGAATCAATCGGAATCACGGTCAAATACACAAAGAAACAGAAATCACAAGCCCGCAAGTCAACTCAGCTCTATCTGTGCATCTGTGCAATACAAGTGCAATTGAGTTCACTATTCAACGGCCGACTGGTTCATGAAGAAGTACCTATCTCGTAGCTGGTAGGTANACAAAGAAACAGAAATCACAAGCCCGCAAGTCAACTCAGCTCTATCTGTGCATCTGTGCAATACAAGTGCAATTGAGTTCACTATTCAACGGCCGACTGGTTCATGAAGAAGTACCTAACCTAGGTTATCTCGTAGGTAAAAGTTACAGGGGCAAAAGGTAGATTTGCAACTACTGCAGCCCTGCAGCTTTTAGCGGCATCCACTGCAAATCAACACTAAACTTTGATTTTTCAGGGGACTCGTCTCTATTACAGCAAAGATGTCTCTACGGGTTTGAACATTTATTGCGAATGGAATATACACCAGAACATCCACTATCATTGATTTCACGATGCTAAGCACGTCAATGCAAAGTATTGCTGTGACTAATTCGAGTATAAAGGCGGNCGTCTCTATTACAGCAAAGATGTCTCTACGGGTTTGAACATTTATTGCGAATGGAATATACACCGGAACATCTACTATCATTGATTTCACGATGCTAAGCACGTCAATGCAGAGTTATCCCTGTAACTAATTCTAGTATAAAGGCGGCCCACGGTCCAGTTGCTGAGTCTCTACCGCAAGGCATTCTGGTGGTTCCCAGTGATGACAGTGACGCTATAGTCGTTAATGGTAAGCCCGTCTCACCAATCACTGTCTTATACAGCTTCTTTGACATGATCCANGCTGTGACTAATTCGAGTATAAAGGCGGCCCACGGTCCAGTTGCTGAGTCTCTACCGCAAGGCATTCTGGTGGTTCCCAGTGATGACAGTGACGCTATAGTCGTTCATGGTAAGCCCGCCTCACCAATCACTGTCTTATACAGCTTCTTTGACATGACCCAAGGCAACTAGAGAGGAGTGAGCGCTTTGGTTCAAATTTGGTTCAAATCTTCTTATTTCTATCTACATTAACCTCAAGCCGTACCAAGCCTCAGGCAGTAGAGAACTCCTTGTCCGTAACTTTCAAGTTCTCCCGATTGCTTTCCTCGTCGCCTCTTGCTTCCGTCTCCGATTTGACCATACTCCCCTTGAGCTCACCAAACTCTTCCATCTCCAGGCTCATACCATTCTGTGTTGACGACNCTTATTTCTATCTACATTAACCTCAAGCCGTACCAAGCCTCAGGCAGTAGAGAACTCCTTGTCCGTAACTTTCAAGTTCTCCCGATTGCTTTCCTCTTCGCCTCTTGCTTCCGTCTCCGATTTGACCATACTCCCCTTGAGCTCACCAAACTCTTCCATCTCCAGGCTCATGCCATTTTGGGTCGACGACNTACCAAGCCTCAGGCAGTAGAGAACTCCTTGTCCGTAACTTTCAAGTTCTCCCGATTGCTTTCCTCGTCGCCTCTTGCTTCCGTCTCCGATTTGACCATACTCCCCTTGAGCTCACCAAACTCTTCCATCTCCAGGCTCATACCATTCTGTGTTGACGACACGATGCCCGCTTGGCTGTTCGAGTCGGACTGATTATCTGACATGCCATCAATGCCACTCCCATGGCGCATGTAACGATTCGCCGACCGGCTCCGGAACCCCGAAGCGCGGCGACTCGCAGAAGCAGCAGCCTGGCGGCCGGACGACATATCGTATCTGGCGCCGTACTTGTTCGAGTTGCTGTACTTGTTGGAGCTGTCCAGCTTGGTCCGGANGAGTCGGACTGATTATCTGACATGCCATCAATGCCACTCCCATGGCGCATGTAGCGATTCGCCGACCGGCTCCGGAACCCCGAAGCGCGGCGACTCGCAGAAGCAGCAGCCTGGCGGCCGGACGACATATCGTATCTGGCCCCGTACTTGTTCGAGTTGCTGTACTTGTTGGAGCTGTCCAGCTTGGTCCGCAGGCCGCACATGTAGCTGACCTGGCGCACGAGCGGCTGCAGGGCCGGGAAGCAGGCGCACCAGAGCCCGACGTGGCACTCGAGGTCGGTCCAGAAGCCGACCGTGGCCATCTTGTACGTCGTGTCGACGCTGAAGTCGGTGCGCGTGATGATGCTGAGGCGCACGATGCCCGTGATCACGGCGAAGATCCCGATGCAGAAGATGAGCACCACCCGCACCGCCTTGGCCGTGCTCATCATGTTGCTGCGCACCACCCAGATCGGCAGGCAGAACAGCGCCAGGTCCACGGCGATGCCCACGCTCGAGTGTGCCCACATCATGTAGATTTCCGATCTCTTGGACATGCAGTCGNACGTCGTGTCGACGCTGAAGTCGGTGCGCGTGATGATGCTGAGGCGCACGATGCCCGTGATCACGGCGAAGATGCCGATGCAGAAGATGAGCACCACCCGCACCGCCTTGGCCGTGCTCATCATGTTGCTGCGTACCACCCAGATCGGCAGGCAGAACAGCGCCAGGTCCACGGCGATGCCCACGCTCGAGTGGGCCCACATCATGTAGATTTCCGATCTCTTGGATATGCAGTCGTCGCTGCTACCCGGTGGTAGAAAAAGGTTACTGGTACGGGTTATTGGCCATCAGCTCTTTCTGTTCTTCAGAAAACGGGGTCGATGGCGAAATGATCCCGGTCTTACCTGATCTTGTGGCATTCCAATAAACGGAAAAGGAAGCAGACAATGGTCTGCACTATTATGACGACGCCAGTCGCGTAGGTCAAGAGCCTGAAGAGCCCTGGGACCATAATGATGTGAGCAATCGCCATACACAGAAAGGCGTTTCTTGCGCGTGANAAACGGAAAAGGAAGCAGACAATGGTCTGCACTATTATGACGACGCCAGTCGCGTAGGTCAAGAGCCTGAAGAACCCTGGGACCATAATGATGTGAGCAATCGCCATACACAGAAAGGCGTTCCTTGCGCGTGACGACTTACTGTCTTTGGACAGGCGCAACAGAAATGCGACAATGGCTAGTCTCATAAGACCAATGCCCCAGAAGTATAATAGATGCTGCCTCGTGAGGGCTACGAAAAATGGCGGAATAAAAGCCTCCGGTATCTCGTACATGTGTGCGCCGGCACCGAATTCAACCGCNGTCTCATAAGACCAATGCCCCAGAAGTATAATAGATGCTGCCTCGTGAGGGCTACGAAAAATGGCGGAATAAAAGCCTCGGGTATCTCGTACATGTGTGCGCCGGCACCGAATTCGACCGCNTATAATAGATGCTGCCTCGTGAGGGCTACGAAAAATGGCGGAATAAAAGCCTCCGGTATCTCGTACATGTGTGCGCCGGCACCGAATTCAACCGCTTTAGATGACAAAATATTTGTTAGCGACCCAAGAACCATAGTTGCTGACATGCTGAATCCATTTTACTGACTCTGTATCTCGAACCCCGAGAATATCACCAAGAGCATGTATGCGACCGTCGTTGCGACATCGTCCATGCCGAGCCCTTTTGTCATGAATGCCCGTACATAGAGCCGGGAGAAGACAAATATCGTCGAGATAATAATTAGACATATGTTCAGATTGCGCACCAGATAGCCGCGGTAGTCTGTCGTCGTAGCGAAGTCGAAATATGGTAATGACATTGCGACCTATCAGGGCGATGCCTGCCGCCAGAACGCCTTCTCGTTAATAGTTGGTGGTGTTTGAACCATGAATAGTGTTGAAGGGAGAAAATTGTCGATAAGTACGAAATTGAGCACTGATTTCTCGGTAATAGTTGGTAGTATTCGAACCATGAATAGTGTCGAAATGAGAAACTCTTTGACAAGTATGGAAATTTTATTGATACAGTTTTTCCTCGGGCCTGGTCTGGTGGTTGTCGATCATGAATAAGTGTCCGCGACTGGTGGTTCGAAATCGGCTGCGAGTAACTCGAGTCCCAAAACCTCGAGTGAAGAACTTTCCGACCTCCTCTGTCCTGTGGTCAGTCACCTTCAAGCAATCGTTCAGGTGTGTCTGTTCCTTTTTTCGGAAAACTGAATCAAGCAATTGTTGTAAGACTTGGCGGCTTGGAACATCTCGATGGAGTATGCGAACGAGATCAAGAGGTTGGAATGTGCGTCTCTTTAGGCACAGGAGAGAGGGACCCTTTGGAATAGTCGACAGTCGCAACTGAACCTTAAACAATTCAACGTCGGCGACCAGAACGCTTATTCAGAGCTTTCAAATGCCTTTGCGCAAGACACGAGGAGGGATCAAGGGTGAATGCCATGCATCGAGGGACGGCACGACATACAAGTCATGGCGCACCGTGTACTGCAATATGTATACATCGCGGTCGAACGCTACTATGTATGCGCGGATGTGAACCTGCATCTGTCAATCGAGGTTGCTTTCCAATCGCGCCAAAGGTAATGGCCTTGCTTTTCTTTCGCTTGGGCATAAAGCAAGTCTCTAAGTTTCAAATGGAGGAAAACCAGGTTATGCTGCATAAATGTAACCAAGGGCGGAATGACAGGAGGGCACGGGATTTGGTAACTGGTCAATTGCTTCTTTATACGTTAGAGGTTCCAAATCTTTCCGGTAGTCAAAATCAGCTGTATTGCAATGTCTAGTTCTGGCTCCATATGCTTGAGAAAGATCACTGGTGTCTTGTAGTTCTCTCCCCGTTCATACGAACCGCTGATCGTGTTAGATCCTCAAGTGCAACAATATCGCGGAATCCTCAGTGTCCAAGTGGTTCACCACCCGGATATTCCGCATTCCCGTGATACAAGATGCATTTGAGTTTGGTTTCTCGGCGAACACAACATCATCAGTCTGAGGCAGGGCTGAAGAGCTCCTCGGCTGTTGGACCGCGTCGACCCCGGTCGCCCCTCACAAGCGACCCGCGATTTGTGACACTTTACTATATTACAACACTAAGGACCGTGCCACACGGCTCGTCTCTTGGGATTTTCTTTTCTGCCGCCTGCAAGAAATCAGCCGAGATCACCGCTAGCTCAAGGGAATGGAAATATCGTGTGATTCCGAGCTTGTCAGACCACCGATGCTTTATACAAAGGTGCGTGTGGCTCCCCGATGTTGTAGTTGCGAAAGAATATAGACATGAACAATGATCAAATAGTCTTTCTTGCAATGGATGTGGAGCGGTCAGAGCAAGCGGCAAGAGCAGAAGATCCGAGACGGGACGAATACTGGGCGGCAGCCAAGCGAAAGAGAAAACTTTATCCCAGGAGGGCAAAGGAAATAACCTGCATGCGGGGAACTCGGGAATTGTTTATCGCCTGCAACCTGCAACCCCCTCGGATAGTCCCTCTTCCACCCGGGCCAGAAACGATCCCGCAAAGGAGAAACTCTCGGATAGAGAGATGCATCTGAGATTCATACTTAATGGTATCTGACCATGTACGAGTTGCAATTGTAACCGTCGAAAGAATGCAACGACATCAAGCTCTGCCGCGGCGATCTGGGGTACACATCCATGGTGTTCCTNCAGAAACGATCCCGCAAAGGAGAAACTCTCGGATAGAGAGATGCATCTGAGATTCATACTTAATGGTATCTGACCATGTACGAGTTACAATTGTAACCGTCGAAAGAATGCAACGACATCAAGCTCTGCCGCGGCGATCTGGGGTACACATCCACGGTGTTCCTGGAAATGCTGGACGCACCGGCGAACATGCAGGCGACTTTCGGATGGCGAGTAACAGAGTCTGCGAAGTACTGTACGAGGTACGGATACTCCACACAGACGTAAACTTGACACGGGAATCCTGCTCTTTCTCCTGTGGAATAGATGCTCACTTCCAGCAATCATTACAAAAGCCAAGTCTTCAGCAGCGTTGTGACAATAGACCCGAGCGGCCATCTCTGGTGCACCTATGNGGCGAACATGCAGGCGACTTTCGGATGGCGAGTAACAGAGTCTGCGAAGTACTGTACGAGGTACGGATACTCCATACAGACGTAAACTTGACACGGGAATCCTGCTCTTTCTCCTGTGGAATAGATGCTCACTTCCAGCAATCATTACACAAGCCAAGTCTTCAGCAGCGTTGTGACAATAGACCCGAGCGGCCATCTCTGGTGCAACTATGAAGGCTCGACGAGGAGTGGGTGCCTGATTGCGGATCGAGATATGCATTCTCCATCCAACAAATTGTCGCAAGGCTCTTTTGATTTGTGCACATGACCAGATTTGTACTCTCGTGCTTCCATCACGTGAGATAAGAGTGTATTATCATTTGGGGCGCTGTTTGACGCCTAAACTTCAAATCTCCTCTCGTCCGACCTATCGTTCACACATCCTGCCATGGGTTGTCCACGATGCGAGCTTATACGTGACTTGCCGGTTCGAAATGTGTACAACTCGATGAAAAACCAAACTGTTCTGCACCGCACAATAGAAGAATTGCTAGATGGCCTGGCCGCATCGTGCTGGTGGTGTGTTGCCATCGCCGACCACCTGCAGCGAGGGTGGACCGGAGACATGATGCTATACAACGTTCATTCATTCATGAGTGTGATAATTCGACGCGACGAATTCTATCACGTCAGAATGTTTTACAAGTTCCGCCAATTTGAAAGCGAAAGCGAAGACCAAACGAACTTTGTTTATCAAAAACTGCCCCAGCGGTCAAGCTTGAACGGCGAACAGACTCAAGTCAAAGCTGGCAATATATTCAACGCCGGCTCAGGTAATGCGAAGGCTTGTACAAAGAGACATGTGGAAGCCGTATACTTCACAATAAAGCCCCAACATGGCTCATCAAGATCGAAGAGCAGCAATATTCGGGAAGAAGATGCCGTCTTGTCAAGAGTTCTTCTGAAGCTTTGGTTGAGGAATACGTTACGATGAGCCACCGCTGGCAGCCGGAGCTGATGAACCAGAAAAAGCTTTGCACTTCAAAGTTGAGAGACTATCAGAATTACATTCCAATCGACGAGCTCCCAAAGCACTATGCTGACGCTGTAGAGGCCACATGGAAGCTTGGGCTTAGATACCTGTGGATAGATTTTCTTGTGAGCTTCATTCCTACAACGTTTCACCCCCGAGACAATACTGACGTGGATCAGTGTATGGTACAAGACGGTGAGGATTTAGGCCAGGAAATCGGTAGAATGACTCAAATCTACCAGAATGCATACTGCAACTTGTCAGCCACATCGGCGGGCCAGGGCACCGAAGGCCTCTTCTTCAACCGCGACTATTCGCGACTACCACACATCTTCAGATCCAGCGATAATGATTACCATTGTGTTGTACCACAGAAATCGATCAAGACTTTTGAGTAACTCGACTCGGAACCATTGTATCGTCGTGGTTGGGTGTGTCAAGAGAGGCTGCTCGCTCGAAGGAACATAAGCTTCACGAAAGATTTGATATTCATCGAATGTCAGTCCAGCATTGATGGCGAAATAGGGGCCCTCAATGGTGAATCCTGCTTTACCAGCTCTCCTCTTTATCCCTCTGGTATCAAATTCAACTTCAGATCCGGCAACGACAAAGAATACGACGCGCTGCGCAAACTGGACAGACGCAACCTTTTGCCTTTTTGGATGGCAATCGTAGATTTTTATTCGCAGTCAGAACTGACATATTCCGAAGACAGGCTCACAGCAATTTCGGGGATGGCACGGTACATTGCAGATGCTACAGAGATTGACTATCTGGCTGGTCTATGGAACAAGAAATTGGCATACCAATTGGCTTGGCATAGCAGAATTGGCTTGGCATAGCAGACATCCACCCACCCATACAACAATGTCCGTATCACGGAAAGGCGATGCCAAAGCCGACAGAGCACCTTCTTGGTCCTGGGCAAACACAGATGGCCATGTTGTGTTCTTTCTCCCACAGGGCGGTGTTCACATACCCGTCGTAGAGATTCTTGAAGCAAAGTGCGAAGGGCCTTATGAATCCAAGAGTACGGGCTTTATTCGGCTACATGGATGGCTACTCCCATTTCACAACCAGGGAAATGTTGCGATGAGACTTTGGGACACCACCCTTTCTGGAAGCCTTGCGGTCGACATTGGTTTGACTCAAAAAGTACAGGTACATTGGGACGCATTTCCTTTAGAAGCATCGACCAGCACACAGACCTTTCAGGAGCTTACGAGGGACTATTATGCATTACCTCTGCTTCTCGACAGAGTTGATCTAGAAGGAATCATTGTGACATTGACACCGACAAAAGAGTTTCGACGAGTTGGGAAATGGCGTATTGGCATGCTGAACGATCCAAACGAAGCCGAGGGCACTACCGTCTATCACATTCATGCGCTTCGGGCCGTGATACAGACCACTGAAGAGGATGAATATTTTGTACGGGATTCCCCATATGCGGTCAGAGCCCTGATAGATGTGTTTGGAGAATGCGATTTGCCCTTTTTGGAGACTGTATCATGGGGACGAAGACTGATTACCCTGGTTTAAGCATAGAAGTTTTGCCGATTATATTCATTTCACTTCAAGACCTGTGTTCTCTCATGATGCATGCTGGGACTGTGACCCTTGATGAGTGACCTCCAATATGTACCGCTCACTCACAGGTACCAACGGTGGTTCGTCGTGACTGCTCAAATGTGGCTACAAGGTACCTGGGCCGTACTTCGTGATAAAACAGAACTCTTCCTTCTAATGGTTACAACTCAAACCCAAAGTCCTTTCCCTGGCTGCGGAGAACTAAACAGAGCTGTTCAACAGTCTTGCGTGTATCAGGATGTTCGCGCCCCAGCCACCTCGTAGCCAGCTCAACGGCCGGGCGCAAGAACTTCTCGGCCTCCTCGTCCTTGGCCTGGCTGTGGAGATTGATCCCCAGCTTGAGCATACTCGCCAGCGTCTGCACGTGTTCGGCGCCGAGGGCAGTCAGTGACGACTTGAGCGTCTCACGGTGCATTTCTTCGGACTCGGCGAATCGCTTCATGTTGTTCAGGACGCTCGCCAGGTTTTCTTTGCTCTTCACCGTCTTGGGGTGATCTGGACCGCGGACCTCTTCCAGGAGCGTGATGACTCCACGTAGGTAGCCTTCAGCTTCGCCATACTTGCTTTGTTTTGATAGGGTCGATGAAAGGTCGTTTATGATCTGAAGGGTATCGGGATGCTTTATGTCGTGGATTTCTGTCATGAGTTGGAGGGTCTTGCGCTGCAGTCGCTCTGCTTCTTCGTAGTCTCCCGACTTGCGAAGAGTATAAGCAAGATTCTTCATGCCCAGTAATGTGCTGGCATGTCTCTCGCCAAGTATAACCTCCATCCTTGACACGTTTTCGCGGTGTATTTTCTCCAGCCTGCCTGTATAGCCCGAGGCGCTGGAANATTTGGGGCGCTGTTTGACGCCTAAACTTCAAATCTCCTCTCGTCCGACCTATCGTTCACACATCTTGCCATGGGTTGTCCACGATGCGAGCTTATACGTGACTTGCCGGTTCGAAATGTGTACAACTCGATGAAAAACCAAACTGTTCTGCACCGCACAATAGAAGAATTGCCAGATGGCCTGGCCGCATCGTGCTGGTGGTGTGTTGCCATCGCCGACCACCTGCAGCGAGGGTGGACCGGAGACATGATGCTATACAACATTCATTCATTCATGAGTGTGATAATTCGACGCGACGAATTCTATCACGTCGGAATGTTTTACAAGTTCCGCCGATTTGAAAGCGAAAGCGAAGACCAAACGAATGTGATGCCGAGGTTGTTTTGAGTTCGTAGTGTTTGGACATGGTCGTGCCCGAGAACGGCTTCAGTCATGACCATCGCGGCATCGTGTAGCTCGTGAGCCTCCTTGAGCTTTCCCTGGGTGCAGAGGGCACATGCAAGGTAGTCCATGCTCATCAGCGTATCTGGGTGCCTTTGCCCCAACACCTTCTGTCTTGTTTCGAAGGCCTCTCGATGTAGTTGCTCAGCTGTAGAATATTGGCCGACAATCTGATCGCTCTCGGCAGTCTTGAAGAGGAGTTCAGTTAGAGTCTTCTCGTCGTCGAACTCCCCACGATAAGTCAGAGCCGTATGAACATGTGGTAAATATCCCGTCCATACGTCTCTTGTAGCATGTTCCGGAAAAGGATATACTTCTGCCAAACGTTGCGTCACCTCGAGCACAGTTACGTGCCACTGACCTTTGACTCGTAGCCAGTTTTGGACTGCTAGCCGGACCAGCCGGTGTATGTCGAAGAAGGTCGAATCCGTGTGCTTGCTTATGAGGGCGAATGCCTCGAGTGCTCCGATAGCCTCTTCTGTATCTAATCCGTCATTATCCGGCAGCAAAGATCTCGGAACATTTCTTTCTGAGAATAAACTGAAGAAACGTAAATAGACTTCCGCAAGTGGATGCTCCCGTATGATGTGCTCAAATGAAATGAGCCAAGTGGTGATGACCGGGTTGTTCGAGTTCTTGTATCTGCCTCGGTCTTCGAAATCCGTGTTGAGCAGTCTTATAAGATTGCTGTCCCCCGACTGGCAGTATTGAAGATATTTCGTAGTCGTCATGCCCGTCTTTCTCATGTAAGCAGAGGCTTGTCTTACGGCCAGAGGCAGATTCTCTAGAAACTCAAGCAGTTTCTTTGTGCTTCTCAAATCGCTCGTCTGCCCATTTCCAAGATCTTTTCGCAGTAGGGAAAGAGCTTCGTCATCTCTCATTGAATCCAAACGAAGCTTATGTTCCTCGAGAACATCAAGTCTGACTGCAACCTCGTGATTGCGGGTGGTGACCAATATTGACCCTTTGCGGTTAAAGGGTAGAGAGTCAAACAGATTGGCTTCACCATAGAGCAAGCTCAAATCATCGGCGTTATCGATAATCAAAAGCCACGGACCGGAAGTCTCCTGACTCAAGGAGTCCTTGACCAGCTGGCGGATGTTTACATTCTCGTCGTCCGCTCGCCTAAGCCGAAGCTGTTTGGCTATTGCTCGATATGCATTCTCAAAACTGGCAACATCAAGGGCTGGTACCCAAAATACTGAACAGTACGGTTGAATGCCGCGCAGACGATATGCAAGCTCTAGTGCGAGTTGTGTTTTGCCGGTGCCTCCCAGACCGTGAATGACGGTTCTCTGGCAGTCGTCCTTGTCTGCAGTCGGCTGGCTTACTTCGAGGAGATCTGCCAATTCGGACTCTCGACCAGTAAAGTTTTTATTGCGCCCGAATGGCACATTCCAGCCAGGCTCATGCATTGCTGGTTAGTATTAGTACTGTATAATCTTTGTGTATGTAGATATGGAGCTATACTCACGCAGGACCAGTTTGTCCTCAGCCAAAGAGCCTCGACTTGAGCCCTCTTGCCTCTTTTGAATTTCTTCGAAAAGTCGTCTGAACGCCTCTTTTCTGCCTTCCCCATATATAAGAGGCAGATATACACCAAACAGCCCAAAGAGAGAATAGGCTCGATCCTCCTCGCGCTTGGTCTGACGTCCCTCGGCCCAACCTAGCCGCTGAACTATACTGCAACTCGATACCAAATCGCCACGAAGAATGTTGTTCGGTATACCTGTTATTTCTTGTAGTTCCTGATGAAGAGTGACCTTATTACCTATGAGTCGGCCATCAGAGGTGAAGAATTCCACTGATGCCGGAGCCAGTAGCTCTTGGAGAGTCCATCCTCGGGTAAACCATCTGCTACTGCGAAAGTATGATGTACTAGTAGGCAAGTCTTGAGAATGATTTTGACGAGATCCGAGTCCTGGTACATCTGCTAAGTACACGTAACATCTCGTTGCGTATTGATACCAGCGGAACATGGAGTTGATGGCTTCATTGAGCTCGGTGCTGTTCGGTTTGTTGATGCAACATGTGTCTACCCAGAAGTAGCGTAAGCCATTGGTGGTTGCTTGTCGTCCACAAAACTCTATCTTCCCGTATCCCTTCTTGTGTTTTCCAGTACCAGCTAAGATGTCATCGAAAGTGACTTCATCACCATCATTGCCCCAGGTATGCGAGAGTATAGCGTATGGCGGTATCTCACCAATGATATCGTGGGTGAAGCCAAGAGATCCATCTTGACGGAACTCTAAAAGACGCATAGCATGAGAACGAGTATACGATGGTCAGATCAAAATGATTCGTCGTGTAAGTGAGACTTTGGTCTAAGATCTTGGGTTAGTGTATTTGGTTGTGTTACAAAAAGACTCGATGGGACGGGATGATGCGGGGCTCTTAGGTATTGCCAACATCCGCAGGTCGCCCGATCAGTATGACGAGGCATCTCATGGTCACACGAAGCCGGCGCAGCATCATCCTGGACCAACCGAGGCGCAGTGCAGCAAAAGAATCCGAAAGTCCTGCATGATAGAGACTGATCAGTCACAATTGCTTTGGATGTGATGAATTTGGCCAGATCTTGCTAGGCTGATTTACGAGTTGCGAATTACAAAGTATTGTGCTCTATCGTGAACGTACCTAATTCGACATGTATACTTTTGAGTTGCAAGACTGCACTACAGGAGCCGGTAAATCTAGCTATACTAACCCACATCATAGAATAAGTGCTACACAAGCACGTAGACAAAGCAGGCCAAAAAGACTGTTAGTAATCCATAGAAAATCCATCCTCGTACTCAATGCTCGCCTCGCCGCTGCCATTATGCTGCCCCACAACTTGACCTTATATTTAGGCAGCCGTCGCTTAAGTGGGAAACCTGAATCCTCACCTTTTACTTTTCTCACTGACATATGGTCTTCCCAGCTTTACGCGACATCATCACGGGCAAGGTCGAATATCAAAATCATGAAACCCGATTTAATCCCGCCATCCGACTCAACTGCCGAATATGTGGCCCCGCCAGACGTGATGGCCGTTCTCGAGCGCTCTCACAAAGGGCGCGATGTCGAAATGCCGGGACCAGTGCAACGAGCAGCACGCCTCCCGGACATCCGCATCCTGCGCGGTCTGCTGCAAGCCGGGTTTCCAGCGACCAACTACATCGTGGGCCCCTTGAACAATCCGTGGGAGAGCGCCCTTACCAATGCCATCTTGGCACGGCTGCCGGAGCACGCAAAGCTGTTGCTTGACCGCGGCGCCAACCCGAATGGGTTTCCGAATGCGTGCTTCGCTATGGCAAGCACGAGATTCTTTCGGGGTCGCCGCGTCGACTTGACGTTGACCAGCGGGGCCTACTTGATGACAAAAGAGGAGGCGATCGAGCTTCTCAAGGGGTCCAAATCTAGCCCGACCGGTAGGCAGATGGCTGACCTCACGGATGCCGAGCTGTAGCGACGGAGAGGAGGGAGAGCCAGGTTCTGGGCCGAGGTCGACTTCCCCAGAACCGACTATCCGACGAACAATCCGCCGTCGGCTCTTTCTGCGGCAACACAGGTAGGAGACAAACTGCTTTACCTACGATTGGATCAGTACGGCGCCGATGAATCTGCCTGGATTGGGGTTCTGCCCGACAAATATGCTGGAACAGCCTCGTCGCTGTCAGTTGAGCCGCCGCTGTGGGTAGCTATCAAGAACAAAGACATCGACATGGTCCGATTTCTTCTAGACCGCGGCCACAAACCCGACTTCTTCCCCAAAAGCCTTGCTACCAGATCCTGGAACGCCATGGCTTATGCCATTGCGACAGAGTGGACAGCAGGATTTGACGCCATGGCTTCCCTGGCAGATCTCTCAATCGTAACACCGGTGTACCGATGTCATCTAATTCATTTCGCGGTAGCTACCCTCGACCGAGAGATGATACAATCTGTGATTGGTAAGTTTGACGGAAGGGAGGAGCAAGTGCTACGCAGCGTTCCGAAAACAGCCCTCCAGCATAACCTCTTGCATCTGGCGAGCCTGCCGCTCGATGACAGCTTTGTCAACATGCATTCACTGCAGTGCTACATGTCAGTGCACGACTTCAGAACGCTGGACACGACTTGGACGCCACTCGAAATGCGCAGCAGCAGACCGGTGTCTCGAGGGAGAAGAGCCAGAGGCGGTGGTGGAGGTCTTTCGGGTCGCAGCTCTGGGCTTCGTGACGTTCCCTCGGATCAGTTGGCGGCGCAAGAAGCAGTAATACGCTTCCTCGTGAGAATGTTGCCCGGCGAAGAGTTGCAAAGCCAGGACATTCACATGAATACGCCGTTACACTATCTGGCATCGATCCGGAACCCAAACGACGAGCTAATCGATTGGCTGAGAGGACAACCTTTCGGCGAGGCAGCCTGGAGCGTGAGTAACTCTTGGGGCTTTTCCGCTAAGAACTTGTTGGACAGTGGAAGAGGCTCACGCTCTGACTGGGATAAGCCGCACATGCCTTTCTGGAAACGTGGTTAAGGATTGGATCTCTCAGGTCTATAAGGTACAAGTATACCCATGTCAAGAAGGTATCTGACTCAAACAGAGTAACAAAGTAGGTATATAAGTACACGAACACGGTAGGTACGCCTTACAACAGAACTGCAATCCACTGCAGTACGCACTGAAAAGATAAATGTTGTACTTTCAACGACATGAACAGCCGGAATCAAGCAGTGACTTGTCTGGACTGAGTAGGGTTTCTCTGTAGGCAAGGGTGCCAGTTGTGGTTTCCACCAGTATTGCACCTCGTACTTTTAGCAAATATGGCTCCCTCCCATCTCGTGTAAGCACCTCTACGGATGGCATATCCGAACAAATGGATACCCAGATCTCGGTCCGAAGATGAGACCCCGTCATACTAGACCGGATAAAGACAATATTGTCAATTGACCACGATTTAAGCTTACTTGATGGGTAATTGCCCTGTCACTTAGTGTCGAATCCTCGATTCCATGGGCAGGGTTCCCGGATGAGAATGGGGATGGCATCATGAAATAATCCACCACCCTGCTAAGCCCCCATGTTGCCCACTTGCTCACTTGTTTGATGGGGCCAATGAAGCGGCACAGCTGTGGCATATACTCAATCAAGTTCCCATACAATAATCGTCTTAATTCTGTTTCTCTACTAGTCAACCATATTGGCCCAGCCGAGAACACGTTGCGCAGGCTTCATCAGACACGTGTTTTATCGAAAAAAAGCTAGCCATGTCACACCGAGACTCGCTGGAAGAAGCAGCGCCAGAATACAAATCGTTGATGGCTGGCGACTCTGTTCAGCAAAGACGAATCCCGGAACGAAAAGCCAGGGCCCGCACACAATGATCAGAGGATCGCCGAGGCAGGCTGCGCCCAGCCCGGGTCCGAAGTTCAAAGGCGTGCCAAGCGCATCAGATGGTCCCCAATGTGGTAAGCATTAGTTCCCAGCTGCCTGGTCACTATATAGCTTGCTGACTACTCATGCTGATAGTGTCTTATTCATAACGTTTGCTACCATGTATGATGTCACTGTATGACGTCCTCCGGCTGCTGAATGTGCCCGACGCGGCAGATGTCACACTGGTGGTCAACTACTTTGCGATGCTTGCATATATGATGATAGCATTGCATCGTGCTGGCGAGCTGATGGAGGAAACTCCAAGAGTCAGTAATACCCAAGAATCGCGCCATAGCAAGGCTTAGGAAGACGTTGAAGATCATTCTTATAAAGTGGCATTTTCTTTCTTTTCCTTGGTGAGAAATCGAAAGTACAATCTATCTATCTGTAGTGCATGTTCCGGTATGAAGTATAGCATCGCGTTCCGAGAGATAAGAATGTACACATGTTTCCCAAAACGTCGAAATCTCATCCACGTGCAGATACTCCATATCAAGCATCCTGGGACGTCGTAGCAGAGCTATCATCTATCGGCTCGGCGCCGCTCAATAGTGCGAGAATGGCGGACGATAGTCATGGTCCCGCGCCGGAAGTCCAGAAGTCGAATGCTCTGCTTCCCGGGTTCGGGTACGAGCCGCTGGCGGAGACAGATGTCCGACTAATCAAGATTCATCCCGGGACTATCGTAACTTCGATCGCTAGCGAAATCGCACACGTCGATCTGCGCGGAAAGCCGGAGTTCCTCGCGCTGTCCTACGTCTGAGGCAGCGACGCCAAGACGAAGGAGATCCAGCTCAACGATCACAAAGTCAACATCACACAGAATCTGTATGTCGCCCTCGATCGACTGAGGACGTATTGCAAAGACTTTGCGCGCATGTGGATCTGGATAGATGCGCTGTCTATCGATCAGCAGAACACGGCTGAAAAGTCGCTCCAGGTGGGCCGTATGACCGAGATATATGGTTAGGCACATGAGGTTTGCGCGTGGCTGGGTGAATCGGATTCCGAGAAAGAAGCCGACATGAAAGTCTTGTTCGACGATTTTGAATTCATACGGCTCTATCGCGAGTCGTCTCCGGAGGAGAAGGCCGGCAGAGACGATCCGGCTCTGGCGCTGCTGGATTGGGGCGCCAACGAACGTTTGATGGAGCTGGCTGTGAACCCGTGGTTCGGCCGTGTCTGGACTTTGCAAGAAGCGGTCTTGTCACGCAGCTGCCGGATCTATGTGGGCCGTCATTGCACAACGTTGGGAAGTCTTCTTGGCGAGGTCCGTGGACGTCCACGACAGGGAGACGTACAACAGTCTGAGACTTGTTGATCTCGTCCGGTCCGAGGTGCGCATATGGCCGTCGTCGGTGGTAGAACCGGTGGACGAGCGAGGAATGGCCCAGCAGCTCCGGCTCTTTCTAGACTGCGTCCGTCAGCGCACCAGCCGCGTCGAGCACGATGCCATCTACGGCGTTCTCGGGCTGTGGAAGCTCGTGCGGCGCGCGCCGCTGCCGAAAGATTTGGTGCCGGATTATAATATGCCGTATGCTGCCGTCTGTCACGCATATATGACATACCTGCTAAGAAATACCGGCGTCTTGAACTTTTTGGACGGCTACCATAACGGGCTTGCAAGTGAGAGGACACCTTCCTGGGTCTCTGATTTTCGATATTTACTGCCCGCATGGGAGCCGACTCTTGGCAATCCGTCAACTTCCATTTCGACAGACAACCGAACCCTTACCTTGACTGGCTGCCAAGTTGGCCTTGTGCGCGNCACCTTCCTGGGTCTCTGATTTTCGATATTTACTGCCCGCATGGGAGCCGACTCTTGGCAATCCGTCGACTTCCATTTCGACAGATAACCGAACCCTCACCTTGACTGGCTGCCAAGTTGGCCTCGTGCGCGGCGCGACGAATTATTCATTCTGGTCTGGAGACGAACCCGTAGATTGGAACGTCTGGACCCAAGCCATTTCTGCACTGGAGCGAGAAATAGTGGCGCCTCTGGAGGACCTGAGAACCGTAACCGCCGATGAAGCACGTCTTCAAGTAATGAGGGCCGCTTTGTATACTGGGGACTCGCCGGATCCGCGTGTGGACAGAAACTTACGCGAGTCCCTCACTTNCCGTAGATTGGAACGTCTGGACCCAAGCCATTTCTGCACTGGAGCGAGAAATAGTGGCGCCTCTGTAGGACCTGAGAACCGTAACCGCCGATGAAGCACGTCTTCAAGTAATGAGGGCCGCTTTGTATACTGGGGACTCGCCGGATCCGCGTGTGGACAGAAACTTACGCGAGTGCCTCACCTGGTATGATCACTTGAGAACTACCACACAGGCAGATCTTTTGTCTCTGGAAACTTGTGGCACATATTACGACGAGGCGAGAAACACCGGCACCACTACACATATTTCCGATATCGTACACCCGATCATCTCCCAAGCAAAGGCCGTTGTCGACAATGGTACCCTTCTGCACATAGATCGAACGGATGCTCATGTAAAAATAGGAGACATTGTTTGTTTTTGCGACCCCAATACACCACAAGCCTTGGTGCTTCGACCTCTTCCGGACGGCAGATTTCGATTCGTCTCATCGGGAAGGCTAGATTTCAGGATAGGCACGGACTTTGACCCATCTGTCTATTTTCATGATAGAGAATCTAGGGAGTTGAAAATTGTTTAGAGTCACAACAGGAGCGAAATGATGCCAGACGACCAATAATCCC
>JACVEI010000784.1:0-23894 GCA_018115615.1 Pestalotiopsis sp. DP-2020a | reverse complement strand
TAATAATCTAATACAACACAGCGCAACATAATTAATTTTTGGTGCAGGTGCACTGCAATTCTTGGTGTAGGTGCACTGCAATTCTTGGTGCAGGTGTACTGCAATTCTTGGTGCTGCACTATAATTTTTGGTGCTGGTGTTCTTGGTGCTGGTGCACTATTATTTTTGGTGCTAGTGCACTGCAATTTTTGGTACAGGTGCACTGTAATTTTTAATAGTACACTTTTACAGTGCTTACACTGCCCAAAAAAGCAGCTGCGGCCACTTGCAGGGAGCTGAAATAGTGTATTTCTAAAATAGGTTGGGTGCAAATCTAGTAAAAGCTAAGCTGATTTTGGTTTTGGAACAAACTTCGTTCTACCCCGTTGTACTTACGGTTGGCTCACTGAGTCGGTCGTGAGCCTGGTAACAGCTGGTGCTAGCTGTCAGACTTGGTTCTTGACATCGGTTCTTTATCCAATGATGACGGCCCCGCAGCGTGTCTCCTTTCCTGCCTTAAGCGCTAACACATGTTTGTCTTCCTGCAAGGGTGCATATTCGTAACACCGAAGACGCAAAGAGGCACTCCAATAAAGACAATAATCTGAGAGCGCTTAGAGTACTTCATGTTTATGCAGACTAGCACAACGTTTATGTCTGAGAAACTAAGATGAGATTATGGAGCCCAGCAACTTGATTTAAGAAGAATATAGAAGATAAAAGGTTCGGCTCGACTTTCATCCTATCGACCCTTAAGTCGGTTCAGTTCGACCTCGGTCTCTTCTCTCTTACGTCGTTCTATAATAACCATTTGAGCCAAGACATCTCGCGTATAGGTACTAAGCAAAGAAAGGTTCGCGTTGCCCTTCTCTTCAGTACAGGTTTCTGTACCAACGATCCTCGCAGCTGGTCTCGCTGATGTCTGGTGATTTGTTTGATAGCCATGCATCCTGCGATGGTGCGCCCACATATGATCTTTTCTTTTAAACCCCTTGAAAGCTCGACGGCATCCTGCTTCGATGCAAAAGAATCGTACGGTTCCATCATGAATGCTGGATATGTGGCGGTCCAGATCCTGCCGACTTCGAAATGTTCCACTGCATTGATTGCAGGAGAATCGACGAATCTTCTTGGGAATTTGGCAATCGATGCTACTAACGTTGTAGATCTCAGAGCAGCTAGACGAATTAGTCAAACATCTCTCTAAGGGCAAAGTGAATCAGTACCTGGCATTCAGCTGCGGGGCAAGGATCTCATGTTCTGGACCAGTCGATATATTCTCCTGGTTCAGCTGACTTGTTTGAGCCATCTCCAGCGTTACTTCGGTTTGCTGAGTTAGTAGTGGGACAAAATCCACGCTCATATCCAACTGGCCGAAATCCAAGTCCGAAGGTCCATTCGTGATAGGCCAACAGTCTGCTTTATCATTAGATTTTGTTGAGGCTGGGGGAGGGGAGTTCGTACATATGCCGCAGTCAATCGTGACGCCAGTTGAATCACACTCACTGCCACTATCTCTACCTTGACATTCACAAGCAACGGTGTAGGCAGAGATAGTGGCAGCGACATGATTCAACTGGAATCGCACGATTGACTGCGCTTACTATCCACCGCTGCTGATTTGCATATGCTCTCACCAAGAAGATCTTCTGTCCAAGGAAATGCTGTCATGGTGAAGTCTTGTGTGTTCATTGTCAAGGAATGAGTACATAATACCACGGTGATTTTTGTATGGAACCTTTGCGGGAGTTTCTTTTTTCTCTCTCTTTCTTCCTTTTAAAGGGGTTTATATATTCAGTTGCAGCTTAAGATAACATATCGGCCTAGGAATTAAGGCAGCACAAATTAAGGTATCAATTGCCTTACAGCATGAGGCCTTGCATATAAGGCGACCTTAGGTCAGTCGGGCGAGCACTAATGCAAGTCGTCTGATTCGGCGGCCTGATTTCCCGTCAGAGTCACGGGCTTATGGACTTATCATATCAAGCTGCGACGAATATCTTATGTTCATCTCAGAATATGCTCAAATACTTCGACCCAGTGACTTTAGTGGTAGCTCTAAATCTTTGCCCAGCAACCTCTTCCAAAATTGACCTAACTAATATCACCTTATCTTAATGGAACAGCTCTGCGTTGGGTCAGATGCTGTGCCAATGCAGGTTAAGCTCAGGCACAAATGCCTACTGCCATTTATATAGTAAAAATACCGTTAGTTGTGACACGTATCCAAGGTATACAGCTAGCGGCAGAAAGATGGAGGGATTTTTGACGGTGATCAGAAGAGAGAGGGAAGGGCAAACCAGAAGAATTCATCTCCCTAATGCAGGTGAGCTCGATTAATGGCCAGCCAATGATCCCTAGGCAGCAGGCTAATGATCCATGCAATTCGCGGGCGCCTCGCGATTGCAGTTTTGCTTTGTGGCTTATTGTCAGAGGACAGGTCCTCCAAGCCTCCAGGCTATGCCGTAAGGCCTGTGCTAAAGCACAGAGCAAAAGGTGGTTCTTGCAGGACATCAGGAAACACCTCCAAAATATCGGTTGGGCGAGACTGTATCGGTCTGATCAGGAGTAATTCAGTGATGCATTGATCCATTCTCTGTTGTTCCATTTGATACGCGTTGCGTGCTTATTTAGGTGGTGCCGGGTATTGAATGGGGGTTTCCGTACATTTACGTCAACACTGTGGGGTTCCATAGTGTATTAACGTCCATCCCTGCGTAGCGAGCCACCCTGTGTGGCGAGCCAAAATGCAGGTACTTTGTTTTCAACATAACTTCCACCACGCTCGGGTAAATATAATTATTTCAATTTGCGCGAATCCAATTCTTTAGCTATGTTAAATCTTTCGGCTCTGCTCTTAGCAAAAAACAACATCTCTTCGTTACAATACACGACCTACCCAACACGATCTCACCACCAGGCTCTCGGCCTCCACACTATTGTATTCAGGACAGTCTCTAAGTCATACTTCCTCATTCTCACATTTGAAATTGATAGATCAATCTGTGGCTGCCGTGGAAGGGCAATTCACTGGTTTATATAGATACTCTATAGCCTGGTAACTTCTGCCAATTATTGCCCTGCACAGACATTGTGTTTTTGACTCTGCGCAGAAATTACCTCATACCTATCATCAAAAGTCAGAAAGCGCAAGTTACGCGCCCATCTAACGGCAGTCGCGTATAACAGGATAAGTCAGGATCTGTNACCTATCATCAAAAGTCAGAAAGCGCAAGTTACGCGCCCATCTAACGGCAGTCGCGTATAACAGGATAAGTCAGGATCTGTTGCACGGTTCTAGAAAGTGACAGCGGCGAAACGGCTGCGGGAGAGTTGCCGCCCGCTCGCAGAACTTGTATATCATCAAACGTCGTTAAGGGTCAGAAAAATACCATGGGCCCGAACCCAATTACATGAATTAAAGCATATAGGCACTTGCTAAATATTCAGGTCTATATGCATATCTCAATCAGTAGTAATTACGAACCACACTGGATATAGGGGTCAAGGCACAATAAGGCAGTCTCAAGGCCCATAGACCGATGCAACTCGATAGATTCGCACTCAACGGGTCAGCCCTTCGGTCACGTATACCTGCGTCAGGTTCGACCGCTTGATGGCTTGTCCCTCTTTCGAAAGGCTTATTAGGCCTGTTTTCGTGCATACAGCAACATCACAAAACGTTTCCTTTCGTTCAATTTTATCCTGGCAGTGCAAGGCTGTTTTGAGAGATAATTAAATATTGGAATGCTAAGATCTGTCTTATATCGCTATCAGCGTCCCAAGGATACATGCTCAAAGGCACGATGGCATTAGACAAATTGCCCATTCGATTCGATAACAGAGCCTCATCAATAGTGCCTCTTGGGTTCAGCCAATGGAAGAAGAACCACACCGAAGGAACGATCGACAAGCTTGTGATCACCAGATATAACGCGGCCATGTAAATCTGCTTCTCCTCGCGAGCGAAGATACCGCAGAATATTTTGTTATCAGCTGCCATTGCTTGGTCGATCTTTTGCGGAATGAGGTCTACTGTGCCGTGGTCGTTGCAGTCACAACACGGCGCACAGTTCCAAAAGCGATCCCTGAATTCCTCGCGACTGACCTGAGGTGTCCAGCTTGCCCTCTCATAGTAATACTCTTGCTGATGTATCTGGAGATCTGGTAATTCTTCTTTTAAGCCCCTTGTATACTTCTTAACGTCTTACTCACGGAACTAAATACTATTAGCTGCGCCTGCCCGGACATTCACGCACGATCCGCTAGGAGAGATCATACTTACTCGGTAGAATTCGCAATATCCGAATTGGTATATGCTGAATGTCTTTCTTATCCAACCACGACTCCTCCAATACCCATTTCTAACATCAGTAAAGAAGCGATCATTACATTTACCTAATGTACTGATCCGACTTTGACCCAGCCCCATGGAACTTGGGTGCATGGCCCCCTTTTCAGTCATCAAGAAAATCGAGCGTGTTTGTTCGGTCGAGTTGGTAATAGACCCTCCACGAGATTTGACCGAAGATGCCAATGGTTAATTTGATGGATCCTGTGAGGGAGGACAGCTTGCAGGAGATAATGTGTTTCCTAGTCTACCAGCTGCGAGTAACTGTGACGGCTGGCTTCTCAGACTTGTGGAAGAGTTTGGTCTGACTGGAAGATCCTTTGCTGATGGAGATGATTCCACGAGCAATACAAGTGATCTGGCAACTTTTCTTGGAACGCACTCGTTCCGTACCTTGCCACATCGCTGTTTTCAATATTAAAACGACGATATCGTAAAGGGTCCTCGTGAATCACTCACGCATATCCAGCTAATTCTTGCTTCGCGGGAACCAAGTGGCTTCAATGGGGAAGAAAAGGGCCCCCAACTCCATGCTCCTGTGAGAGATTCGATGGAATTCTTAATCTTGTCTGAGAGGCCTGGACTGGAGATGGTCTCGGTTATCTGCGTAGGCTGCGCGTACGCCAATTCCGAGAAAAGCTCTCGCATGTGAGGGTATCGGCTTTCAAGCTTTCCGATGTCGAGTCCCTGAACAGTCGCCTTCAGCCTTGTTGTAAAGTCAGGGAATGCAAGGTCATATAAAGCCCCCAGGAACCCTGCAAATGCAGTGCTTTCTAGCAGAAGCCGCTCGAATAGCACGGTGTCAACGCAGACGTCTTGATGCCCGCGGACTGTATGAACCAATTGTATATCATCATCTTGATCCAAGGTCTGATTCTCAGTAAAAGCAGTATCTTCATCGTCGTCACTCCTATTATCATCAACAAGCTCATCGCTGCTAGAGTTATCAGTGACATCCCGGCGGAGGATGGCGGCTTCGATGATAAATGACGAGATTTGCTTAGACCGACCAAAGAATATAGAGAGAACATCTTTGTGTTGAGGAGTTTCCAGCATTAATAGCTTTACGAATGATTTGAAGGCAGCCCGCACCCGCGTTTCGAAAATCGAATGTTTTTTCCTTGTCTGCACTGCCGTGACAATGTGATCCAGTGCTTTGATGACCGCATCGGATCGGTAGACCAGCCTGACAAAGAGGTCCAGCACTTCCGACTCATTGTTAGCTTCAACTATTGGTTCCGTCGGCGCAGTGCTGGCTAAATCCTGAACAGTGCTATCACTCCTGGAGTATCCGGATGTACCCGTAGATCCCGTGACTGAGATTACGTCCAAGGGCTCTGATCGGCGGCACGCGGCGTCTCGTAGGGAATCAACAAACTGAACGGAGATACTATTATCCAAGCCTAGCATCGAATCGACTGATAATGGTGCTATCGCTGCTGTTTCGTCCTGTAATGGGTCGAACTCTCCAATTGTGGATGTCGAGAAAGGCTCATCTCCAGAACTACCCTTCCATTGTTGCTCTATTGTGGCCAGATCATCGTCGAGCACAGGCTGGGAAGATAGTGACTGCAGCCTCTCATCTACTAGCTAGTCATTAGCGGGGCTGCGTCAATATCGTTGCTGACTACATACCATGTGAAAGAACCCTGACCAAGTTTCTTTCAGCCTCGAGCTTGTTCGGTGCTATCTTGCGGAGCAGATCCTTCGCATAGGCTGCTGCTGCCATAGCTGCATAGCCTTGCCATGTCTGGTTTTTGTGCGTGTCTGAATAATCGCATATGCCGCGAATAACGAGACACGGGAAACGCGTCACAAGCCCGGCTGCCTCCATCTCAAAACACAATATATCTCTTTCGGTCGAAAGAATATTGCGTACAGTTGCATCCTTTATTAGCTGGTCTGCGGAAGCAACGAGACCGAAATGAAGCATTGGATTATCTCCTTTTTCGGTCCGTGTAGCGCGTTCAATCAACTTCGAGGTATCGGAACATGCAGTCGCACAATTGGCTATGTTACCCCCAGCATGCTTGATGGAGGATATATAAAGGCGTTCCGTGCTAGGCTGTGGTCGTTGGAATCTGGCTCGTAACTGTGGCTTTTTTTCAAGAACTCAATCGATTTCTTTTTCGATATTATGACCATCGACCTCGTACTGGGATCTTAGCACAGATATCGCCGTCAAAATAAATTGCGGCGGCTGATTCAAATGTCCCGTTATAACGAATTCTGCATCTTGGGTCGTCTTCCCAAAGTCATACTGGAGCACGCCGCCGTGGCCACCTCGAGGGGCACTGACGACGATATCGCCTAGGCGAATGTCGTACTTATGAGTCGGTGCACCACCGCCGATCCCGACCATCAGACCTATCCTAATATTCGGAAAGCTGTAAAGCATATCGCGAGCGACACCGGCAGCAGAGGCTGTGCCATAGTCGCTGTCCGGTAAAACCGCAATTACCACATTGTGCTCTCCGATCCGTCCTAGTGTGTAGTTGTTATTATCGTGCTGCGCGACTTGCTTCGGGCCGTTATGTTCTTCGTCGAGGAAGGCTCGCGCAGCAACGAATTCTGTAGTGATCGAGCAGCCGACTATATAGATATCGGGATCTGACATATTGGTAGTTCGAATTACTGCTGTCCAGACTTATGCGCTATCGCAGACCGTAGAAGTAATTAAATATTCCTTCAGCTTCGAAAACTGCCACAGATCATAATAAGAACAGGCTCGATAATAGCAGACTGTTTGGAGAGCGCTTTGACACCCAAGGCATTCTGGAGTCTCGTCAGGCTGTACGCCTTGGTGGCGATGCTGCAGTGCCATTCTAAAACCTGCATAGATCGAGGTAACTGAAAATGCCTTGCAGCGGGTTGAGATTGCGCCGAGCTGAGATGTCGGCGAATCACGTATGGATCCAACCCACCATCTCTTTACGAATACGGCGGCAATGGCTTACGATGTGATATCACGTTTTTCGTAACGGCCGTGCTGCATCTCTACGTAGTAGGCAAGCGCAACTCGATTGGCTGTCGCAAGCAGTCTTTTCATTGGCTGAACCCCGCATCTCTGCTAAAAAGAGAACGGCCGCAAACAAAACGGCCAAATCTATACCTAAAAAAGCTAAAGCAGGCAGCATTCGCGATGTCCTGCTGCCATAAAGCACATTGTCACACTTTTGTCGTATGCCACGACTACCGACTTGAACACAGATAAGAGCACGCAAAAGAGACCGAAAAAGTCAGCACATTGAATAGTCATCAATTCGTCAACCATCCAACTATTAGTCGGGCGACCACAAGATATATCTACCTGACGAAAGGAGACCGTTTTCTCGGTAGCTTTCCGTTTAGAACGCTAGGCACTTTAGGGGCTGATACGGGCACTCGAGCGTTATATAGTAGTTTTTAACACGCTCGCTAAAGCTGGCTGAGCATCTTTTTGCTCTAATCAAATTCGAGAATGTGGCCGTCTCGCGCCAACAACAAAACGATCCATCATATAAGTAGGGCAAATGCGAATTGCGGTCTAGAGGATAAAAGGAAATAAATCAAGCCTCCCTTTATCGTACAGCAGCCGCACGATTCCCCGGTATCCTTTACGCCAACACTGTGGGGTTCCATAATGTACTATCGCACACCCCTTTGGTGTGCTGCAGCACACCACCCATCTGACAATTAACCTCGGATATAACTACCTCCAGACAAGCAGCTTATTAGAACCTTTGCGTTCCAAAATAAAGCAAAGCGCGGGGCTAGACTAAAGGAAATAACGCATGCGGATTTATTGTCTGCATTTTACCTGCGTGGATATCCACCTTATTTCGATAGCTTAACTCGCTTTCCACCACCATTTATCCTTTCCATAAACTTCGCTTAGTTAGTTCTGAAATCTTGTATTTCAGCTTTTATTACTGTTATCACTTATTTAACGACGACTTTTATTATATTTCATTCTACTCCTAGTCTTGGTTTTTAAAAAGTTCTTTTTTTATCTATTATTACCTTTCGCCTCGTTTACCGTTAATATATACCGCTCAAATCAGATCTATGGAGACACAATACACCTTCGCAACTCACCACTATGAATATGACCCTTTACCAAACGGGCTTTTCACCCGATACATGCTTCTCTATCCGGCTGCTACCGGCACAGACCCACTCGTCTGTACTATTTTCACTGAACACTTGAACGAACTCCCCGAATTTGAAGCAATCTCTTATGTCTGGGGTACTCCACTGTTGGACCAGATGATTAGCTGCGACAAGAAATCCATCTACATCACAGCCAACCTACGAGATGCTCTTCGCCAAGTTCGGTTCACGGATAAGCCACGAAAGCTTTGGGTTGATTCGATCTGTATCGACCAGACGGACTCTGAGGAAAAGGTCATCAAGTGTCTTTGATGGGTGAAATATATAAGAAAGCAAGCAGGACGCTTATTTGCGTAGGAATCTCTGATCATCTTCACGCATCAGATCTGGTAGAGCTGATCACGAACGTTGATTACATGATCGAAGCGATCTTCAAAAGCTGGGATTGTGAATGGCCTGCCAACAGCTTCCCTTTCACCGATGAAGACAACCCGCTTCTATCCCACCGTGGGTGGAAGTCATTGCATGTTCTTCTACAATACCCTTGGTTCAAACGGTGCTGGGTTGTCCAGGAAGCAGCACTGAACCAGAACACAGTGCTCCTATGGGCTGACAAATCCATCAAGTGGCTGAAGTTACTGCGGACCTATACTTGGTACGTCCGAAGAGCGTTAAGACTTCCACAAATGGAGCAGTTATGGTTGTCAAACCTTCACCTTCAAGGTTACTTCGTTCATAGACAAGCTGAAGCTATCGCTTTCTATGGCGTCGATGCCAAGCCCCATACATTCCTTGAGATCTTAGATCACGCCCGGTGGCTTGATGTCTCCGATCAAAGAGATAGGATATACGCCCTGCTTGGCCTCCCCAACACTGACCAGCTTCTCCCTGTGTTGAGGGCGAGTTATGATGCGACATATTTTCGTATTTATCACAGCTTTGCCTACGACTATATCAATATCTGCAAAGATCTGGTTATCCTACACTTTGTTCAGAATGATGCCATTGTCATGGAAGCTGGGCTAGTGTCATGGGTACCGCGCTGGAACATACGTCGCTACTCGAGCTACACTGGTATCCTTGACAACTATCAAAGATCGACGAAATGCATCACTTCACAACAATCTCCCCTTCAAGATCCAATCTTTCTGAATCGAAACACAATAAAACTCCGAACAGTGATTATAGACACCGTCAGGATGACTATGAAGGGCTTTGACAAGAATGCTACAACACCACATGACGTCAAACTGCTTTGGGAATTCATCTCAACGGTACAAAATCCTTATTGTTATTCCTGCTCTCCTTTGCTAGCTTTCGTCGAGATTTTCCGTTGCGGAATGTTTCGAGGGCGATTGCGTGAGTGGAACACCTTCGAAACAGCATATATGCAATTTTTGGAGGGAAAACTACTTGACGGCGGCGCAGCATACAGTGACGTCAAGCATTTCCATAAAAGGAGAATGGAAGATGTGCACAACAAACGTTTTATTGTGACGAATCGTGGGTTCTATGGTCTAGCACCTGATATTGTAAGGGAAGGTGATAATTGTTGCATTTTATTTGGGACAAAATCACCTTTTATCTTGCGTAAGGTAGATCGAGTTGGCTATTATAAGTTAGTAGGATCAACATTGCTTCTTAGTGAGAAGCTTAATCGTCACGGACGACCAGGAGCACTAGGAATGCATGACGAATGCCAGGAATGGAGAGAATGGGGATTGGAAGAACAAGATATTTTCCTTTGTTAATTGAAAATGCTTAACCCACCCTTATTATTAAATTTGCTCAACGTTTATACTTCGGATTAAGCAGTCTTTTGAACAATATATGCCTTTTCGCCTTTGTTTTTCCCTCCTTCCAAAAAGGCAGCCCAGACTAAAGCAGTATATAATACCAACGCCACAAGCATCTATTTTATATAGGTCACGGACTATGGCCCGGTAAGAGGCCTCGGTACCTGTCGGCCAACGCCGCGTGCATGTACGGACCCGGTGCTTGGACTATTACAGGACGCCCAAACGCCCCTAATCCAATGTGAAAGAACTCTCTCCTTTTCTTTCTTTCGCTATGTTTAGAATACTCGTATATAGTGAGCTGAGAAACCTGGAATGCACCACACTCGCTTGACTAGAGGTGCATCCGTACAGGGCCAGGTTATTGCGTGATCAGGTGACTGATCACTAGTGGAACTTCATTGTGCAAGTGAGGCTGAAAGAAATGAGTGAAAGCAAAGATCGTGTGTATTACTGGTGTTGTACCGTGGAGTGCATGACGGACTGACTGACTGTGAGCATGTGTTGAACTGCAAAAGCATAACGTAGAGCCCCACCTCTTACTGACAAGGGCCTGATCAGGTACCCTATCTCAGTATGAGTGATACGCTTCGTAAAAATTCTGTTCCAGAGTCGCGATGCGGGGGACTTGGAAGGCTACCCGCTACACAGTAGGTAGGAGCAAGATATTCGGAGATGCCCCCTTTTGACGGCCAGGGCATTCTCAGAGCCTTGTCTGGTCAACTGCCTTAGTGGCAGTCCTTAGTGGCAGTGCTGCAGGTACATATTGACACCCGAATGGCTTGCGAGGACTAAAAAGCCCTTGTCACGGGATAAAGATGCGCCGAGCTGAAATGCCAGCGAACAAGATTCCCTTCCAGCCCACCATCTCTCTGAGCCTTGCCATAAATACTAGTAATTGGTGTTTCGTCACTGACTCGTTGATCTCTAGGAAAACGGGGGGGCTGACGACTTCCAAGCTCTTACGCTATGATAAAGATCTTTCGTTGGATCGCGACCTCAAATGTCTTGATCATTAGTCGTAACGGCCGTGCTGCGTCTCTAGGCACGCGACTCGGCTGTCGCAAGCGGTCTTTTCGTTGCCTAACCCCCGCTTCTTTGCTAAAAAGATAGTGGCCGCATACCAGACAGCCAGAATCTATGCCTAAAATAGCTAGACCCGGCAGCATACGTTACAAGGCCTTGACGCCCAAGGCATTCCAGAGCCTCGTCGGGCTATACGCCTTAGTGGCAATGCTGCAGCTATATGCTGAGACCTGCATGGCTTTTAAGGACTGAAAATGCCTTGTAGGGGGCTGAAGATGCGCCAAGCTGATATATTAGCGAACCATATCCGGTCCCAGCCCACCATGTTTTTGAAGTCCTGCCATGATAATTGGTGTTTCGGAACTCGAGTGGCTGTCTTTGGGGCAGCTGTTGCGCCACGAATTAGGTCTATTGTGGCAATAAATAGCGAAGATCTTAAAACGTTTTAATATTACGTTTATCGGAACGGCCGTGCTGCATTTTGCCGCCACCTCCGGCCATATTAAGGCCCAAGGCGCTGCCCTTTATTATTACCTGGCCCGTGAAGGTCGTCTGGCAGGAAGCGCAACTCGATTAGCTATTGTAAGCAGTCTTTTTGTTAGTCAAACCCCGCTTTTTTACCAAAAAGATAGTGGCCGCATACACAACGGCCAGAGCTATGCCGAAATAAGGTAGCTTCGGCAGCTCCCGCCGCGACTTCTGCCACGATCGCGCTGATTTTTACACTTTTGCCCGATACCATAACCGATTCGAATAGCAAAAAAACCGTTAAACAATACCTTACGTGTTAGAGGCTTGCACAGTCATCAATTCGTCACCGATCCGACTACTAGACGGCCGATCACCAGTTTATTTAGGGCAGACCGGACGGGATGCCGAGTTTTCTAGTGTCTATGGCCGTATGTGATGATTTGTAACGTCATGCTAGGTTATATAGTGCAAAACAAAGGCAATATTCGAAATGCTACTTCTTGCACATCCAAGGAGATGACAAACCAAAACAGTCAATGCAAAATTAAGCAGCCATCAGTCAGGTATTACTTGGATATTCAGTCATCTTACTGGGTGAATATATGCAATAGAGATACTATGTAACAGACTTGGATACCTACCTACTTACTTGTACCTAGCGATGGATCATTCAGATATTGTCGTTTGTACCATTGCTTTGATCGATCCCCACGCTTGAAGATCTGCATGTCCACACCCAGACGATGTGAACAGCCGTTATCAGAAGCTTTTCTGACGATCATGACCAAAACCGTGGAACCAGGATCCATCACGGACAATGCTAGGCAGTCCACCTCCACCGTGTCCGAATTCGCATCTTGCGAATCCTTCATTGCCAGAAGCTCCTGGTGTCTATAGTCATCGACTTCGGTGTGCCCAATCAAGCGACCTTCGTGGCCCATTTTCCACAAGTGATTTCCTCCGACGAAGACGGATTGATACTTGAGCATGATGGTCGCCTTCGGTGCATGAACGAGTATCCTTCCGGGCTGTGCGGCGGTTTCCAGAAGGGAATGCGTGGAGTCCGAGGCATCTTTGAAGTCTGGAAACGTTGGTTTCGCGACTCTCAACAATGTCTCCCAACGTACAGCCTCTGGCACCTGTTGTATCAACTTGTCGAAATTCTCAAACCAAGAAGCTTGTCTCCATTCTTCTTTCTGTTTTCTTATATATTCGAGAGTTTGCTGTCGTTGCTGCTTTGTCGACTTTTGCTTGAGCAGTCTATACCGTTCGCAAACGTGAGCTATCACGGCCAAGATCACCGGAGTATATCCAGGCATCACCTCCAATCCTGATGTACAGTTGCGGAAAATCTCTATCCATCTCGCAGCCTCGAGATTGTCGCGTGCCTGGACAGCATCCAAAAGCTCAATGGAATGGCCAGCCAGATCATCCGAGACAACAGTAGCCCACGTGGCTATTGAGTATAGCGGGTTCCAATCCTCCGGATTATGGCGATAATCTACTACCCCGCTCGTGGAAGCCCATGATCAGCTCGGAAATTGCTGTGCCATTGGCGCTGCTTGGGGTTTCGGGTCTTGGGCAGGATCAGGATCAGCACCGGGAAACCAGAGTATTGCCTGATCGAAAACCTTCAAAGGCACCCCATACATGTGACGCCCAAAGCCGGTTAAGACTCCGAGGAATGCATTCAGCCTGTCTGTATCATACGTCAAGCGTCTTACAGAATACGACTGCATCTGCTTGGAGAATCCTGTTGCTCTGGTATCGAAGGAACCACAAAGCTGTTCGCTTTTGTCGGGGATATATGGACGAAACCCTTCAAAGTCATCATGCTTGTTGCCACGGCAAGCCATCTGAACCATACTCTCACCAAATATGAGCAATCTTTGTGACAAGAACCCCTCTTGGTATATCCATCCGCGGGTCAACCACGTTGACTTGTGATTGGTCGAGCTAGGCGGCAGAAGTAGCAAGTCGCCAAGAGAGTATCCGACCTGTGGACTTCTGGGCTGCGAGATACCATACAGGCCTTGCTGCACAAAGTTTGGCTCCGTAGATACAATCGTAAAAGTAGCCATGGAATAGATATGTCCCATTGCTGCAAGTTGGGCGGGCTTTTCGCGAAGATCATCTTGGACAATACAAAGACGATCAATCCACAAGTAACCCACGCCTAGTTGTAAGCAGACTTGGAAGTAATCCTGGAAAAGCAGTGGTACGTTGGTGTTGCGGAATTGCCCGGGCTCTTTGAATTGCTGAACGTTGCCAAGCATCGTGGTAAGCTCATTATCCGACTTCCCCAGACATAGCTCAAAGCTCCGTAGCAAGGTGGATGTAGAACGTCAACTTCGACCAAACATGCTTCGGCGACATCGAGAAGCAGGAAACCCGGCGGTAAACATTGACCATCGTAATTATAGGCGTACTGATCGCCAAGGGGGTTGTGGTCGATGATATCCGAGGACTTCTTCTACCAATGAACCAAACGTTCCCAGTTGATCAATGAACTCGCCAGAGTCGGCAAGGCGTCTGCTTTTGCAACAATATCGAAAGATGCATATTCTGTGGCCTGTAGGTGAAAAGCCGCGAATACATAATGCTGACTCGTCTTGTACACGTCCTTGTACACAATGGATCCTTGGTATTTGCAGCGAACCGAGTCATATGACTTGAACAGCTCGAGAGCAAGATTCTCATTTCTGTCTGGGCTGAAAGAAGATCTGGAGAGACTTTGAAGGATACCGCAACAGGCAGGACAGTCGGACCGCATCTCTAGCTGCATCAGGTTTCCGAGGTCAATCCTCGCCACGGGCTCATTCCTTGGCATTCTTCTCTCATAAGAAGGCCATTGGCCCAGTGGCTGCAAAGGTCGCAGAACGTTTCGGCCCCATTTGCCACTGTCCCCTCCGTGCCGTGAAAGATATTCGTTGTAACTCTCAATGGCAACGTCTTATACACATCGTGTTTCCAAAGTACTGGCTCGGGATCAGCGTCGTGATTGGGACCGTCTTCCGTTTCGATTGCAAAATCGCCAACATGGGCTGCGTCCGACTGTTCCTCTTTCTTGATGCGGCCACTGGGGGGTTCGGGCGAATAATAGTCCCGAGAAGGATCACGAAGATGGATCGACCGACATGTCAGGCAGGACGGTTCCTGACGCTGTTGGACCACATTGCCTTTCACATTACCCGTCGCGATATCTTCAGCTTGCAACATTGTTCAACAAAGATCACGGAAGAGTCAGTAAGGACACTAACCACATTCCGCGGGGACTGAACAGGAGTAGAACGGATGCAGACATAGATGCGAAGTCAAGATTCGTCGTTCGTCAGATATTGCCAGCAGGCGGATGGCGACTCGCTGGCCTCAAAAAGGGCCAGCTGAAAGTGTTGTGGAGAGTTCAGGGTCCATCACGCAGCGTGTCGAGCGCTGATAAGCTGTAGGTCTCAGGTAGTGTGCGTCTGGGTAACCATACCTACTCTAGCTACTCTGCACACTATTGTCACAGTTTCAAGGCGAAGAGCCATGGGACGAGGATATCTGCAGCTGACTTGGCTGATGAGCTTCTTGATGGTCTATTGTACTCTGTAGATGAACATGTGTGGGGTGATCTGCAATGTGCATACTTGGCTTTCAGCAGACGTGGACTACTCTGTACGTTGAGTTCACAGAGTGGTACGAAGGCGCCATACCCCCTGGTATCCCACCATGTGCCCACCATGTTTTCACCATGCAGGTAATAGCCACGATAACATCGCTTTGACTTAATCGGCATGGGTGTTCACCTTCGTTACTGCAATTTTTTTTTATTTTTTTTTTGCCTTGTATTGTTGTGGCGTTTATTTTTAGCATGGACATGTTTAATTGGCAGCTGTGAGGAGAGTCAAACTCCGACGCCCCGTTTGGGGACTTCTGGAGCTATTAGGCTATTGCCTTTGACGATTTAAATGTTCGGTCATGGGAGCATGGTATTATGGTCTGTAAAAGGATGGGAAATGTGGGCGCGATTATCTCGTTAAGATCAAGAGGCTGATCGTATATGGTTGCGAGCGAGGTCTCGATGGGTAAGATTCCTTACCTAGATATGTGTGCCTGGGATTCGTGCGCGTCCTTGACGATCGACTGAGTCTTGAGTTTCTGGCATCTTCTTACCATTGGATAAATACTAACGTGATTGTGAAATCTTGGCATTTGACCCTAACTACCTGCGAGCTAGAACCAGTTCCAAAGATACAGCAGTTAGACAAAAAGCCAAAAACATACAACACCGGGGATTCCCCAGTGGTCACCCACCTGAGTACTAATCCAGCGATCACAGGACATGTCTACCTGGCGAAAATGGCCCGTTTTCTCGATAGCCTGTAACACGGTAATGTGTAGCTCTTTCACTACGCTAGAGGTAGGTCAGCACTCCGTTTATAACGCCGTGTATTAAGAGGGAATACGGATACTCAAGCGTTATGTAACAGTTTTTAACACGCTTAAGCTGGCTGAGCATTGCTTTGCTTTAATCACAGTCGGGAAGGCCTTCTCGCATCAACAATAAAATGATCCTTATCCATAACGCGTTGGGGAAAGTATCGGAGCATAGCCTACAGTCCAGCCAGGAGATTCAATTCGGAGCCACGAATACAGCTGAACGTTATGCGCTGGTGATTTGCTGACCCGTCGAACATCGCGTTAACGGTCCAAAAGTGCGGGAAGAACCTCTTTGGACCAATTCTTCTCATTAATGACAGATCGTCTCAATGGTCAGCTCAGAATACAACAGTATTGCCCAATGCGACACCTTACCGGAACTTGCAGCCAGCTGACGATAATCGCGGAAGCTGAGTCCCAAGGCGTCAAAGCCCACACTCTATTATGGTAACATGAATTTGGTTAGGCTGCGTCATAGATCGACTGGTACTCCGCTTGTGGAGGCTCCAAAAAAGCCCATAGCTATTACACAAACACATATCAATTCTTCAAGTTATAATGCTGCCGACGAGCTATACTCAGCCACCTTGACAAAAAAAAAATAAGCTAGCTCTAACTTAATGGCTACTTACAACAGTTATGTCAACATTATGCATCTCTTGGGGAAAGCGGTAAGCTCTACCAGCCTCGCATTTGCCTCTTTTCTCCCAAGGACATCGATGCCCAGCTACACAGTCTGGATCACCACAATATATACCTTCTTGGCAGGCTGTGTGCCGGGCAAGTTCGCGTAAAGCCACGAGCTCTCTAGGACTTATAGTCTCTCCATGCCCGTGCTGACAATTTCCATAATTATCAAGGAAGCTGCACTTTCCAGTAATGTAAAAAGTGTTGCACAATTTACGATTCTTCAAGCTGAGAAGGTCTTGGTGTAAATAAAGAAGTATTGAATCCACGCGTTGGCCACTGCCATTCCGCAGCACCTCATTCGGCGTCGTTCGAGATGCAGCCGAAGACTGAGAAGAGTTCGCTCTTCTATGTGATGGGGGTAGAGCCTTAGCGGCAGCCGTGGCGTATCGAACCGAAGGCGTGGATGCGCAGAACGATACACGACGTTTTAAAGTCGGCAACTTCTGGTTTCGGAAGACGCTGTGCAATGAGGCTGTACGAAATTTGTCCTTGATATCGGCCACTTCTTGGGCGAAAGGGGGCCCTTCCAGCAAAGTTATTCGTTTGCGGACCGCTTCGTTCTCCGCATATGGTGCAAGTAGACGAGCATATCCATTGTCGGCTGTACCACCAAACAAAATTTGTTGGCAGTGAACGTTGGCCACGTGAAGTTTGAAAATCGCTGTATACTGTTAGTACTCACTGACTGCGGCTGGGAAAGGAAAACCTGAACATCTTGCCTTTGACTTTCTCATCTGAGCATTCTTTACCATTGCCGGCATCAATATAATCACATAGTGAGTCGCCCATATTGAATCCACGGACAAACTCGTCGAATGGATGTGATTCGGCCGTCGTATCCAACTCTTTATATACCTTCATCATACCTTTCAGATTCGCGTACACACGGACAACAACCTGTACATGAGTGACGGGCCCAGAAAGAGAAGTGTCCAGTTCTTCCTCAACAGCGCGTATCAGAGCGCTGGCTGCTTTCTTGCCGCCTTCCAAACCGTGCAAAACGAACTCATCTCTGAACTAACCAATTTATCAGCGAGTATAGACATATTACAACGTGATTGATTAGACTTACTGGCATACAATCGCCGTCGATGACAACCAAAGCAAACAAGTGCCGATTCTATATTACTTAGCTTATAAACTAAGGAGACACATCCATTGGTAAGCAGCGGAGAGGCTGATAGAACTGACTCACTTTCTCATGCTGTAGAGTTTCGATTTCATTTTCTGCTTTCTCCAGGGATTGACGGACTGTCTTGATTGCATCTCGTTTATCAAGTAGTTCAGCCCTGATCTCAGATATCTCATTCGAAAGATCATTTACATAGGCAAACAATCCCTTCACATCGAAGTTAGCAAGTTTCAACACATTGTCTTCTGGCTGGTCTTACCGACACCAGCTCATGTTTTTTGTCGTCCTGGCTCTTACAAGAGTCCCATAAGCTGTTTAACGATTCCAAAGGTCTAGGTTGGTTCGCCATTTTCTCCTCCTCCGGTGGACTTGAGAGATTTTATCAAGATATAACTAATGGATTCAAAAAGATGAACATTGAGGATTTTATGCTGTTCGTCAGTTTTCAGATACCCCGCTTGGATCGATGTTGGTCGGTTGTACGACATGGCAAGGATAGCCTCTGTCCAATTGTAAGAACCTGTGAAGCGCGCCTAGTCAAAATGGACATACAACAGTCCAATAGGAAAAGATATCATGCCCACCCATGTCAACGTCTTATAACGAACTACTTGGTGACGACGCCGATGTGGCATGGTTTGGTTTTATTAAAAGCCTATTAGCTGTGCTGTTGTATGAACCTTGCATGCAGCTGCGATAAAAAGTCGGGTAAACGTGTGCAATTTCAATTGGCTTGGGCCGCATGAAATTGCGACCTGCATAGTTCCATCTATGCATCGTTGTTGTTGGTTTAATCACCCACGTCTAGCCTCTAGTTTCAATCAAGAGAGGCACAAATGGGTGGCTTGGTCAGTCAAAGTAGACATTCAAGCGAGGCGAGCACATGTTATTAGTCACACCTTTCGTTCGTTTGTCGATCATGTCCTCGACAGGAATTTATTTCCTAGGCAGATATCTGGCCTTCTGGACTGGATTTTTCAATATGCTACCAAGCTTCGGAATAATGCCTTTCATTCTAAGAAAATCGAGATATTGGTCTCCAGTGTGATATTCTTCCGGTCTCTTTTTCAGAAGAATTTGCGGCCGTTAGAGATAAATTGGAAACCCCAACAGTAACATTGGGTCGCATCTATGGCCAGTACGACAAAAGGCGCAGTTTTGCCTTGGGTCACGGATTTGCCGTACTGGATACCAGCTCATCTCTCGACAAGTTGCGCGCGGTTCCATTCCGTGCCGAATAACACCCGCGACGGCAAAGATTGATGGTATTCGAACAAAGTACCAATCGAGGTATCGTTGCACCAGAGTATTACGAACATGCAAGCATATACCCTTGCAGGAAGATGGCGGAAGAAGGAAAGTCACAAGAGGTACAAGGCAGGCCAGCAAGAAGGCCAGGAGCCCCACGATCGTATCAGTATTCACCAGCAGCTGCCCCAGCTGTCGCACAGGATCACAGGCTTGGCAATGATCCAGGTCCGTGGATCATTGGGATCATTGAACCATCGACTTGAGCACCATGGACTAGGCTCGGATCATGATCCAACATCCTATTAATGAGGCAATGAATAGATATGTTAGGAACGGATTTCCCACAGCTATAAAGACAGTCATTACCCCAACACCACCAATACTCTGATACATCTAGAAAACCTTGGCAAGTCGTTACGCGGAGGAGAAAATAAGGAATCCAAATTTTATGAATAAATCATTTTTGTTTTCTCGGATTGTCCTGCCGTGAATTTTGCTAGCCTCCGCCCCTTTGTCCCTTAGCGATGTAGATCTTTTGTCGCGTCAACCTGCACACTGCCGTTGTCATTCGTAGCTGTCGATTGTTCACCACTAAGAAAATTTAGGACGTTAGAAGACGTGTGTGATACTAAGCTTCATCTCTTTGGAACATACCTCTTCGTGACACTAATTGGCTCCGGAGTCCCTTGTCGCGATCGAAGCGAGTATCTATGTGCACTTAATGCTGCCGATTTCTGGTCTCGTGCAATAGTTCCATGGAATCGATCGCCAGTGGTGAATAGTCGGCTGTGGGGTGGTGAGGAATCCGGATTCGATTTCTGACACGGTTCAGACAATTCTAAGCGGAACTCGTCGGAAACCACGTTACTGTTATCCTGAGAGTACGTCAATGACGGTGCGAAACCAGCCTCTGTACACCACTTTTCGATCTCATCGTCCGGCTCAATTGATTCGCAGATCAATTCATTTGATGACACCTTTTGGGATTCTGGGGCGGAGCACGCCCTCTCATCGCCTCCACTACTGGTGCGTCGAGTGGTAGTTGTGCAGCTATGATCGCCAGCTTCAGACATGGAAGCATTACTGGTGGTATCTGACACACTGCGTGAGCGGGGATCCATAAGAATTTGAGTCGGACCTTGGGCCATGGCGTCATCGTTGGAGACAACGGCCAAAGGGCTGGATTGGAAGCAGGCGCTGCTAATCAAGTGCTCAATCTTTCTTTCCATTTTGATAGTAAATGATGCTTGTAAAGTTTGAAACTTTCGGTCGAGAATATTCTCGATCTGATGTGCGGAGGTGAAGTCCGTTGGCAATAGCACCTGGCTGAACCTCTCGTCAATGGTTCTTTCAAGTCTTGTAAGAAACTTTTCTCTCGCGTCGCTTTGATGTCGGCTGAAGGCCAACATGCGCTGATGTTCGATAGTGACTGCTCGTTGGCAACCCATGTCAAAACCTGCGGTCATTGCATTGTCGAATGTCTTCGCCAGATCGATCAATGATGGAACGTTGGTGTTCTCTAGATTGTTTATCTGAACCCGAAGGTTAGACATCGAGAATCCATACCTTTGATTGCCGGAGAGGAACCGAGTCTTCCATTGGTTGATGTAGCTCGATAACAAAGGTTTCAAGGTCAGAGTTGCCCAGGCGTGCACATTCTCCAAAATCGACTGCAGATGCAGTATATCCATGGCTCGGGTCATGTCTCCCTCCCAGAAGGGTCTCATATCCTGTTCGACTATTTGAGTTGCAGAACGATGCGTATTTGATAGTAAGCTTACATATCTATCCCTTCCTCTAACCTGGTGATAGTAGACGAACCAGAGTCGAACGGAGTTCGCGACTGTTGTGATTGTAACAACAGGAGGCACATGACAGTCGTTTTGCTTACATTCTGCAAAAGTTGCAGCTGTTTGTAAAAGCATCAATGCTGTCACACCATAGTTGGCAGCTTGACAAAGACATTTCTCCTGCTGGGCAGCTCCGACTTTTGGCTTATGCTCCATCATGAGCCAGGGGAAGCACTGAAGACGCTCGTTGGGAACTTTCCCGCCATTAGAGAGCTTGTACGGGCAAAATTGCAGCCCAAAAAGCTCTAGCATGCTCAGCGTTTCATAAGTGAAATTGCCAGACAATTGAGCAGCAAGCCGCTCATGACCGTTCGGTATCCCAGCTCGCAGGGAAGACTCTGGAATCTCTTGAGGAGACTTGAGGATGGGGAAAGAATAGGCTCCATCTGGCTTTGGTCTGGAAAGATTTTGCCGATCTTTTGTGCGATAACCACTGTTTGTATCAAATGTGGTCCAGTCCTCTTCGGATTCACTTATAATTTCAGATTAAGCTGATATCAATAACGGGGTCTTACCAACACTTACAATCGAATGGAGTTCCAGAAGTCTTTTTGTCGCGGAAGACTGGGCGGTTCATTTTGTCAGCTGAGCTGCCGTCAAGCTTTTTGTGTTGCCTTACTTTCTGGAATCCTTGTCTTTCATTGCAAACCGACGTTCTAATGGCAAAAAAAACTTGTCCCGAAAGAAGTTCTTCCATACCTCCTCCCGGCGATGCGTATCCAAATGTAATTGAGCAGTCGATGCTGTCTCTTTGGCCTCGTTGATCATGACTTTGATTGATTCCTTCTCGTCACGTTCCAGCTGCCTCCAAGTGGTGTGTTCTTTGGCTTTCCAGGGGTCATCGTCTTTGGCAAGATCGAACTGTTGTTGAAAAGTAAAATAGTTCTTGAAAACTGGGAGAAGAACGGATATATGCTCCGGAAATGTCGGTAAGGGACGATCACTGAGTGTGCGGTCCCAGATATGGATGTTGTTGAGTGCGAGTGTTTCGAAGCTTAATGACATGGCGTGTAATTTTGGTTCTATGAGCTTCAAAAATCATCCATGGCCGAATCGATAAATCAAGATGCTAATTCTGTAGATCGAATGATATAGCATTTCACAATCTTATATAGTTTCACGCCGCTTCGGTAGCAATATGTCAGGCTTGACGTACTAAGCTGTCTCTTTGCCATCATCTTCCAACTGATTTCGTGCATATCGGTCCATTGTCCTGTTTGGGAACAAATTATGCATAACACAGACATCTAACATGTGGCGCAGTCTTGATTGGTTAACATCCTTGTTGGCAATAAAGTCCTTCGCATATTCCTTATGCCAATCCTTCAAAGGCGCAACCTTGTGGTACTTATAAAAGTAAGGACGACGCGGACTTCGTACGACATTGGCTAAGCGCTGACATTGCACTCAATCCCTGTCTGATTCTTGAAAATCGAATGCGGGCCGTCTTTCGGCATAGTCTTTGCGGCTTGAGCATGTCATTGCGCACAAGACCCATTGTCTATCTAATAAAAAAGAAGTGGACACAGGCAGAGCAAAAAACATACAACTCCGGGAATTCCCCAGTGGTCACCCACCTAAGTACTAATCCAGCGATCACAGGACATGTCTACCTGGCGAAGGGGGACCGCTTTCTCGATAGCCTGTGACACGGTAACCTGTAGCTCTTGCACCACGCTAGTGGTGGGGCAGCTTTCCGTCCATAACGCTAAATATTTTGGCGGGAAATACGGGCATTCGAGCATTATATGACAGTCTTTATTACGCTCGCTAAGCCGCGTAAGCTTCGCTTTGCTCCAATCAAATGCGAGAACGTGGCCTCGCACCAACAACGGAATGATCCATATAGAATTGGTCCACAAGCACGTCCAAGAGTCCTTATTCCTTACGTTTAACTGAGCATCCCGAACATAGCTAATATTAAGCGCGATAATACGGAGTATAGTTATATACCTACATAGCAAAATATATAATAAAAAGCAATGGTTAATTATCGTATTAATAATCCGAAATTAATAAAGACGTTTTTGGATCGAATATTAATCTTTTTAAATAACAAAGCGTATTTAGTTAAATACGATAATATTTCCCCGAATATGGCTTTAATGGCATTTAAGCAAGCGTGGTTATATTTTATCCCCTGTAGTGTATTATTAAGCGCGCTTATATATATTTAGCAAAGCTAGCGCAGTTATTTATTATATATTTATTAAGCTAAATTAAATNCGTATTAATAATCCGAAATTAATAAAGACGTTTTTGGATCGAATATTAATCTTTTTAAATAACAAAGCGTATTTAGCTAAATACGATAATATTTCCCCGAATATAGCTTTAATAGCATTTAAGTAAGCGTGGTTATATTTTATCCCCCGTAATATATTATTAAGCGCGCTTATATATATTTAGCAAAGCTGGCGTAGTTATTTATTATATATTTATTAAGCTAAATTAAATAAAAAATATAACTTAAAAGCTTATTTTTTTTAAAATTAAGCGAATTTAATAAAAATAAAAAAATCGATTAAATCGATTAAGCCGCTCGTAATTAACGTTTAAAATCCGTTTATTTATTATTTATATATAACGTTTAGCGCCCGAATAATAAAAGTATTTTAATAAGCTTATTTTTAAAAATTAAAAATTAAAAAAAACATTAGCTTTTTTAAAATTCCACGATTATATTTAATTTATGTTGCAAATATGCATAAATGTTAATACAGCATCGTTAAGTGCATAAAATTAGCTACCGAATGCAGGTTATTGCATATCCGTAGCTATAATATCCGTTGAAATATCGTTGAGTTACCACGGAAGGATATCGTTAAATAACA
>JACVEI010000304.1:0-33372 GCA_018115615.1 Pestalotiopsis sp. DP-2020a | reverse complement strand
GACCGGTGCAAGTCGTGGTAGTGGGACACGGGGACATTTTCCTGTCAGAGAGATCAGCCCCCTCTTCGCGACCTGATGGAACATGAAATGATAGCAGTGACGCACCGACGCTGGTAGAACTTGTAGCAGCTTNGAGAGACCGGTGCAAGTCGTGGTAGTGGGACACGGGGACATTTTCCTGTCAGAGAGATCAGCCCCCTCTTCGCAACCTGATGGAACATGAAATGATAGCAGTGACGCACCGACGCTGGTAGAACTTGCAGCAGCTTGTGCTTCAGAATGGTCATACGGGCCATGGACTGCTGGAAAAACTCGATGTCCTCGACACCTTTCGGTACTCTGAGCTCAAAGTCTTTCCACGTCAGCTCCGGAGCGCTTTCGTGCGGGACCCAGCCGAGGGTGGTCTGAAGCCAGAGTTGTAGCGTCAAAAGGCTTCTCCATACCCGCTTCCTCTCGGACCACTCCTCGGCCGAGATGAGCGGCACGAATTTCTTGTCGTAGAGATGCATATTGCGGCACAGTCCGAGACCGAGCTCGATATAGGCGAGTGCCACGGTCGCCTTGACCACGATGTTCCTAGCTGTCAGCAAGGCACATACCTTGATGGCATTGCCGGGATCGTTCTCGATGCAGTCGTCCATGAAGAGCTTGGCTATGCTGTAGCTATAATCACCCAGCTCTGCAGATATCTTGCCCCGAGAGAAACAAGCACCGACGGCCACCATGGCGCAGGCTTGGCAGAGAACCGACTTGTTGGGTCGGCTCTCCACGTCGGCAATCTGATCAAGCACGGCCAGGGCATCAGCGGCCGAGTATGAGTAAAAGAGGAAGTCAGTGCTGTTGTTGAAATAAGTAAAAGCTTCCTTGATTTCGGCAACGTGAGACTGGATGAAGAATTGAGCATTAGGAAGGCCAAAAGGGTCCGTCATGAAATTGCCCTGGGTCGACGAGGGAGAGGAGGAAGACGAAGAGGCAACGGCGGATTGACGGACGCTCTGCCGAGATGCACTCCTTTGAGCAAGCTGCTCTTTGAGCTCTCTGATCTCGGCGGCCATGGCCTCGCGATCTGATTTCGGGTCGGGGCTATAGACGCATTCGCGCCCTAGCTTCTTGCAATGATTGCATTGCGGCCGCTGCGCGTTGCACTTGGCAAGTATACATGTCAGTCCCATCACGGACGGGTCAGGTAATAAGCAATATAGACCATCTCCCCATGCTTGCTTACTTTTACTTTCCGGCGGCGGCACCAATCGCAGGCGTAGTGCCTACCTGGACGAGGATCGCCTGGTCCAGCAGTCTCACTCTGGGTGGTGTCTGAAGAATTGCTCGTACCAGAAGCCCCAGCGTCAGAAGTCCGAGGTAGTAACGGCCGAAAGTGCCGAGATCCAAAGTCGTCCGACATGTCTCGATGCCGTGAGTTGGATCTTTTTGCGGTGGGGTGACAATGTAGGTATATACCTTGTGTGTGGTCGCGACCCTTTCACCATGGGGGGAGCCGAGCGAGATTCAGTCTACATCACGATGTTTCGAGGAAAGACCGACCAGCAAAGGAGGAAGGAAGAAAAGAAAAAGAAAAAAAGTCGCATCGCACTGTTCGGCCCGAGGGGNGGTGGGGTGACAATGTAGGTATATACCTTGTGTGTGGTCGCGACCCTTTCACCATGGGGGGAGCCGAGCGAGATTCAGTCTACATCACGATGTTTCGAGGAAAGACCGACCAGCAAAGGAGGAAGGAAGAAAATAAAAAGAAAAAAAGTCGCATCGCACTGCTCGGCCCGAGGAGNGAGCCGAGCGAGATTCAGTCTACATCACGATGTTTCGAGGAAAGACCGACCAGCAAAGGAGGAAGGAAGAAAAGAAAAAGAAAAAAAGTCGCATCGCACTGTTCGGCCCGAGGGGAGAGTCCCCGCCCACGGCCTCTTCCAAGGGACGCTGCAAGGCTGAATCAATAGATTTACCACTTTTGTCGTCCTGGACGGTCAATGCAATGCAGGAGTGACGAGTCTTCTCTTGTTGCCTTGTGTGTAACAGTGGGTTGGGTGAGCAGATCAGAAGAGGTCAGTCAGGTGGGGCCACCCAGTCATTTCTTCCATTTGTTTGCTATCCATCTGCCTGCAGTCAAATGGATAGGTACAGACGTAAAAAGGAGGAAGGCAGGAAGGAAGGAGCATGGAAGGAAGGGTGGGGGCAGCTGCATTCAATTAACCAGAAATGAAGCAGGCCATGTATCAATACTCCGTACATACCCCGCACGCAGGCTCTTGAAGTTAAAACTTGAATGACACGAGGCCTCGTCATAAAGGATACACATGTGTGGGCACTGGGCAGGTANCAGGAGTGACGAGTCTTCTCTTGTTGCCTTGTGTGTAACAGTGGGTTGGGTGAGCAGATCAGAAGAGGTCGGTCGGGTGGGGCCACCCAGTCATTTCTTCCATTTGTTTGCTATCCATCTGCCTGCAGTCAAATGGATAGGTACAGACGTAAAAAGGAGGAAGGCAGGAAGGAAGAAGCATGGAAGGAAGGGTGGGGGCAGCTGCATTCAATTAACCAGAAATGAAGTAAGGTTAGGCCATGTATCAATACTCCGTACATACCCCGCACGCAGGTTCTTGAAGTTAAAACTTGAATGACACAAGGCCTTGTCATAAAGGATACACATGTGTGGGCACTGGGCAGGTAAGAAAGTCGCCATATTGCATTATTAATACCATCAACGACTCGGTAAGTAGCTGCCCAACACAAACCCAGAGGCTGATTCCAGGCTTGTTCTAGAAAATAAAATAAAAAAATAAAAAAATAAAAAACGAAACCCATTCCTGAGAGTAATTCGTATATCACAATCCGTCATTATCCGTCTGTTGCCAGAAAAGCAAAGAGGGACAAAGGAGAGGAAAGCAAANCCAGGCTTGTTCTAGAAAATAAAATAAAAAAATAAAAAAATAAAAAACGAAACCCATTCCTGAGAGTAATTCGTATATCATAATCCGTCATTATCCGTCTGTTGCCAGAAAAGCAAAGAGGGACAAGGGAGAGGAGAGCAAANGAAACCCATTCCTGAGAGTAATTCGTATATCACAATCCGTCATTATCCGTCTGTTGCCAGAAAAGCAAAGAGGGACAAAGGAGAGGAAAGCAAAAGAAAAGGGGAGCAGGAAAAGTATAACTCCAGGGTATGCACTCTATATACATTAGTTCATATGCATTGGTGCAGTTCCATCTAAAACGTCCCGGCGTCGTCTAATATATCCTTTCAAGCAGTAAAGTTCAAAAACCCAAGATTCGGGTCGTGATAGCCTTGGATGCTGAGTGTCCCCGTCGTCGGATCATTGGGGAACAGGGCGTACATGGTATCCTGTTGTCTACTTGTTAGCAATCCTGTGGCGCTGTAGAGTTCAGATCAAGGGAGATCAGCCATACCCAGTCAATGGTATCCATGATGTTGCCCATGCCCGCCCCTGGGGGTGCAGCCATGTTGATGCCATGCGCATGTCCTACGCTCGACGTGTCGCTGCTTCCGGGGCTCTCGTGCTGCACCGGCGGCAGACTCCACAAGGCCTGCCCGTCCGAGACACCAGCAAACACCATCTGGGGCTGCGGAGCGGGAGGCATGCCTGGCTGCATCGACGGCGGCGTGGCCATGGCCTCCATCTTGGCGCTTGGCGCCGGCGACATGTGCTGAGAGTATCCTCCCAGCGATGCCACCGAGTTCGTCCTGCTCGTGCCCCCAACCACGTTCTGCGAAGTCTGTGCTCGGGTCATGCTGGAGGGACCACGCATTTTCCGCATCCGCATGTAGACTGCCGTCTTTTGCTGTATATCTTGCAGCAGTTGCTGGCCCTTGACCTCTGGCGGAAGGCGGCGGTCCATGTTGAAGACGTAGTCCAGGCATGCCCAGATCCTGTCTGCCTCCCGCGACATGGGCCGAAAGTACACCTCGGTCGCCAGGAGGAGCGCGATCTGGTATTGAAAGTAGGCACCCAGATACCAAGCCCAGGGCCGGAAGCTCTGGTTCGTCTCGAGCTGGATAGCGAGCTCGCAGATCATGATTCCAGACGTGATAAGCAGCGACCCCAGCCGTGCTGGCATCGGGTTGGCCGCGTTCGAGTGGTACGGGTGCAGCACCATGACGAGCAGCCGGTACGTGAGGAGGTACATGACACATTTTGCATACCGTTGTATCGGCTGGCTGACATCAAGGAGGTGGTCGTACTTTTCCGACATGCGCCGCCTAAAGTTCTCAATCTTGGTCAGGACCGAAGTCAGCGTCGTCTTGTGAGTTTCCAGTCTTCGCCTGTCAAGCCAGATGATTCGCATCATCTCGTTGATTTCGAAACGGATCAACGCCATCGTACTGCTGGTCCAGCGGTCTGACGCCGCCGGTGGCAGCACCGCGTGGGTCAGCTCTTCTTCGTCGCAGTTGAGGGGGAGTTTTGTGTCATAGTCGTCCCTTCTGATCACAGGCTTCGGTCCCTGAGCCTCACACGTCCGGATGTCCAGAAAACACAATTGATGCCAGATGAGGCGCCGAACGTGTGTCTCCAGAGGTGTCAGCCCGTAGGCCTCGCCGTCTCGATGGAGTCCCATGCACTCCGCCATTCTGACCGCTGCACCGACCAGGACAGAGTGTGCCCTCGAGACCTCGGCCCGGCAGAGGGGAAGCTTCACGGCTTAGCTGATGATGCCCAGATTTACCATGTTGATACCACTTACCATGTACATGATGAAAGCCTGCATAGTTTCCAACTTGGTTGTTCTCAGGAAGTTGGAATTTGCCAGGGCTGCCTCGGTTGACTGCTTGAACTTTTCTACCAAGTCTTTCTTTAATAATCCCATTTCGTGGAACATCTCATTTTCATCCATGGCCACAGCCCCGCTGAAGAGTGCAGCACAGATGACAGCCAGCGTCGATGGTCGAGGCTGAAAACCCGTAATGTATTCGTCATAGAAAGTAGCATATGTCGCCTCGAGAGTGGGACGGTGGCAGCAGGGTGCTATAGGATGTACAGACGTAAAGTATTGTCTCATCATCCTGTCCATTGTCGATTTGAACTGAAACATTAGTAGTAGTTGCCGCATTTCCGTCTCTGGGAAGACGAACATGCCACCGGGCGCAAGGAACTGCGAACTGGGCTTCAAATAGGGCGGCATCGAAGTATCAGACATCCCACCGTCTGACCCATTATCAAATGCGCTCGAAGGGGCCGCGCCCGGCGGCATTCTATTCGACGGCGTGCCTCCATATCCCGGAGGCGGCCCGGGAGAGCGCGGGCCCGATAGACCGGCCGACAACTAGAGTTTGGCTGTTAACAAGATTCAACTAAGAGGATATAGGCTGCGCGAGAATGCTTGTTCATGCCTGGCATACCTCTTCTGATAATCTGGGTCTTGACAACCCACCGATTCTCTCCGTGATGCGCATCTTGCCAATTTGTATACCCAGATCTATCATCTCGTCGGTGCCTCCGTCGGCATCGTCCTCATATGTCATATCCAGAGCTACCAAGGGCGTTGCTTCCAGGTCGCGGTCCTCGTCGTAGTCATCCTCCACTTCGTCGGCTAGGATGCGCTGCTGCAGTGCGCTCTTTGACGTCGTCGACTTGGCAACGTCCCTTTCTAGCTGGCGCTCGAGCGAGCCCTGCTTCTCCTTGATCTCGGCCAGGCGCAGTTGACTTGCCTCGTCGAGCTTGGGACCGATATAGAGGCAATCCCGTCCTGCCTTGAGGCAGTTCATACAAGCGGGAGAGTTCTTGCTGCATTTCAACTTGCGCTTGCGGCACTCTAAGCAACTGTTGATCATACGATTGCGGCGACGGATGGGCTTCATAGCCGCCGCTNCGTCCTGCCTTGAGGCAGTTCATACAAGCGGGAGAGTTCTTGCTGCATTTCAACTTGCGCTTGCGGCACTCTAAACAACTGTTGATCATACGATTGCGGCGACGGATGGGCTTCATAGCCGCCGCTGCCGCCGCCGCCGCCGCTGCAGCAGCGGGATTAGGGCCGGCATCGAGTCCGGGTGAGGATTCTGGAATTTGATTTGGGTACTGGTGGAGATGAGCATGTTGTTGCTGTTGTTGCTGGTCCATAGGGCTCGGTATTACGTGATCATCTAGCGGGTAGTAATCGGGGCCCGGGGCAGCGGCTATACCCATACCTGTGCCCGTGCCTGGCGGGATCGACAAGCTACCTCCGGCGGACCTAAAGGCCAAGGCACTGTGATGAATGGGTCCTCCTGTGCCTGGCCGACCGTGGCTCTGCTGCTGTTGCTGCTGCTGTTCTTGCTGCTGCTGCAGCTGCTGCGGCGCCTGAGGCGGCGGCTGCTGATAATGATTCATGGATTCTCATAGGCTCAGCCGGGCCAGATCTATGCCAGATCTAACCAGTAACCGGGCAGCTGGAAAATGGCGACGATTCAATTTATTATTTGCAGGAACAAGCCGGGGAGGGGCCCTTATTTTTGTTCCCCTTGGGTTAGGCCACACAGGCGCTTCTCGAGATACGGACGTAAAAAATGCTGCGGGTTAGGTGGTGGGCAAGCTGCAAGATCCGGTGGGGTGGATGTTTGTGTTCGTATATAATCTGATCGGGGGGCAGCGCTTTGGTTGGCTCAAGCGACACGACATACGATCGACATGAGATTTGTTGCCCTGCTCGAGGCTTTCCCTCTGTTGACCTTTAAGAGCTTCTCGCGTCTGCGGGCACTTCGGCAAAGCTCACAGCGGGTCTCCTGGCGGTTGCATGGGTGTTATAGTGCAATATGTATGCAGGGTTGTATGAGGCCTGTCAAAGGGCTTGTCTATAATTATCCTGGAAGGTGACGGACAGGAGGGGAGGGGAAGAAAAGGGGTGTGCCTGTCTTTCTTGTCTCTCTGTCGTGTGTGATGGGACGGATGTATAATCTCCTGGCAATGGTGCTAGGTTGGAAAAGAACTCGAGGTAGGGCGACTCAAGTAAAAAGTAGATTGGGTAGGTAGCAAGCAGGGGCAGGCAAGCAAGCAAGCAAGCAAGCAGACAGGACAGGANCGAGGTAGGGCGACTCAAGTAAAAAGTAGATTGGGTAGGTAGCAAGCAGGGGCAGGCAAGCAAGCAGACAGGACGGGACAGGACAGGGCAAGCAGACAGGACCGGGGAGCAGGTAACGGGAAGCGAAATGTAGACAGGTAAGGAAAGGTAAGGTGGTGCAAAGACTCAACCAACGCGGGGCAGCTCTGGGTGTGGTGTGCCCTTTCTTCTCTCGCTGTGTCTCTTTTTCCCGGCTCTGCTCTGAGGTCTGTCTCTCCCGCACGCCGCACTTGCATCCACCAAGGGGAGGGGCGTTTCCTGCCGGGAATATGAGCAGCAAGTAGCTTGAGAGACAGAGAGCGAGCAGTCAAAGAAGAAGCAGTTGGAGCCGTGGTCAGGGTATAAACCCGCCTGGCTTTACATTAATGCAGGACGTAACGTCTGGGGTCCTTGGGAGTAGCCACACGAGATTCGTTCGTCCCGATCTCATACCTTACAAATCGTCACCAGTTTTGAGTTTCGTGGCGGCCAATCACAAGGTGCTCCGACTCGCGCTTCATCACCATGGACCGGTCTGTTCTGATTCGAAGGTCCCTCTCTACCCTTCACCTTTGCTGCCCACTGTACGAGGCCGTCAGTAGCGTCATCCTTCATGATGGTTGACGTCCCCCTACTAGTTTTGTGATCTGCCCGTCTGTCTGTCTGCTGGTGGCCTTTCTTTTCCATTGTGTCTCGGACTCACGTGGACGCTGCCGGATTCGGCCCTGGGCGGGTACGGGCTTTCTATTCGGCGATTCTTCCCCTGGCCGGCGCACATGGCAGATGTGAGATGTCCCTGTATACGGCATANTGGGCGGGTACGGGCTTTCTATTCGGCGATTCTTCCCCTGGCCGGCGCACATGGCAGATGTGAGATCTCCCTGTATACGGCATAGAGGATANGGCTTTCTATTCGGCGATTCTTCCCCTGGCCGGCGCACATGGCAGATGTGAGATGTCCCTGTATACGGCATAGAGGCGTCACCGATGTGGGCGCGGAATAACTAGCGGAGAGCCACCAGAACCGAGAACCTGGTTGTCATATACCAGAAGGTGCCGCATCGAGATAAGCCAAGCCTGGGTGCTGGGACGGTGCCGCCTGAGAGGCTGACGAGATGATGCGGCCAAACGAGGCCCAACTGCTCCCAACAAGAGATCCGACCGCCGTGCAACGCGGCACAAAGGACCATGTCGTCCTCCTGCCATGCAGCAAGGACACGCTTTCATGCCAATCACATATCTCAGCAGCGGTCTCCTAGCGAAAGGTCATGGCCGGAGGCGGCCAGGACCATTGCACAGCTCATATGACCCCATAGCTGCCGTGTCTGGCAATATTGAATTTGTGATATATCTCTTTGGCACTGGCTAAATCATCTGTGCCCAGAGTTGTTCTTACGCATAACGAGAAGGCAACTTCTATGCAGCCACTGAGATCTTATTGATCGTAGGCGGCTTCCCATCTCGTACTATACGTCCATGGTGTCTATGATGCCTCGGGATACCTGCTTTGGTCGCTTTGGTCAGCCGCAAAGCCTGCTGATCTACATCTCAGAGATCCTATTCTGACTAGATNCGTAGGCGGCTTCCCATCTCGTACTATACGTCCATGGTGTCTATGATGCCTCGGGATACCTGCTTCGGTCGCTTTGGTCAGCCGCAAAGCCTGCTGATCTACATCTCAGAGATCCTATTCTGACTAAATACGGCCAAGACTATCGCCTTCAGACCGGTGGCCGTGCCGCCACTTGTCATACCTGCCTCTGCGCCACTATTGCCGCGCTTCACTATATTTGTCTTCTCCACTCCTTCAAAGCAAGTCCAACCGCCAGAACGTTATTGGCGTCCGACTCCTTGAGCAGCAAGCCCAGGAACCACTTTAAACGGCTCGTCCGTCCCGGTTTTCCGGCCGCAAGATCTCTAGTGACAAGATCGAACAGAGCATGGAGTATCGGTGGTGAGAGGGGCGTGTTGTGACTTTGTAAGAACTTGATGCAACGAGTGATGCGCTCAAGGACCTCTCTATCCGAGAGACGAGGCGCGGACGCGAGAGCTGTGGCGATCTTTTCAGTTTGACGAATGCGCTGTACCGTCAAGCGAGGCCTCATTCGTTGCTGTTTCGGACGGGGTTGCGAGGAGTCCTCGGCAGTGATCTTGTCTTGTGAAAATGTTCCAGCAGATCGTTGCGAACATGCCGGATGAATCTTGAGTGCCTTGAGCATCACGTCCGTTTTCATCTCATTCGATTCCATCAACTTGTGTAATATTTCTTGTGAAAAGCCGGTGTTCCAGAAATTTTTTGACTTCCAGCGACTTTGATGATAGCGGAAGTAAACCCAAAGGGCTAATTGCGGGTGTCCAAGCCCAATTGCTAGATTGGCCAGTGGTTGGATATCGTTGTGGACATGTTTCCGCAGACCGCGGACAACATGCATGAGATCTTGCTGCCGTCCGAGTCGCTGCAGAAGGTCCGCAAACATCTTCAGATAACGGGGTTGACCTGTTTCCCAGATGCTGCTGCTCACGGTAGCATAACAAGCAGAGTCTGAGGAAGACTTGAGCTGCTGCTGTACGAAGATTATATGTTTGACAGAGAAGCGACTATTTATCCTCGCCAAGAATAGTTCGCAAATTTGTCTCTGTGTGAGCGTCTTTGTAGACGAGTTCGAGTCCAGCATATTGCATACTTCGACCAAGTTTTCGTCCGCTACCCGAGGCAAGCGAGCAAGCAGCTGCAGCCAGGCAGACCGCATCGCCTGCAGTTTGAGAACTTGGCGTCTACTAGAAGAAGACTCGAGCTCAGTTGAGATGCGCTGTGAAACGCTGTGCAATATCCAGCGATGATCGGAGAGTTCTGAATCCAGACTTTTCAGGCAAGCAGCCATTTTCGTTATTTGACGGGTAGTGCTTTGGTTCTTCGTGTGGCCGCTGAGTGCATGTTTGCCCATCGCGTTCAAGAACCCATCAACGTTCAAGGCAACTGCATCTTTGTATTGCGCCATGCGCTCAGCGGAGTTGTCGTCCATGATTTGTCCAAAAAGGTTGAGGCTGTTAACATGGAGCCTTGGCATTGCTTGCAGAAGAGTGGCGTATACTTCGTGGCATTCGTCGAAATGGCCATCGCGTGCGTCGCTAGCAAAACGTAGACCATCGTTGACAGCGGTGTACAGCCGAAGCAGTAAAGCGCTGCACTTCTTGGTGGTAATCGCGCCTTTCGGTTCAGCAGCCAGGTCGAATGCCGCATCCGAAACGCGTCTCAAGAAAGCACAGAGTATATCGTGATCAATGGTTTCTCGTGCTACAGCAGTCTGCAGTCTGCTACAGAAGAGGACCAAAGCGTTGTTCTCTTCGATCGTCGCAGTGGCAACGGGAAACATGGCATCAAGAGCTTCCTCTGCGAGCCATCCGGAATTGAATGTACCGTCTAGCAACGTCGCGGCTCGGTCCACCACTCGTATAGCACCAGGCGAGATGGCCGGTGCAGCAGCCTCCATGGACGCCATCGATGGCATAAATGGTGCTGGACCATCGAGGCATGCGTTCGAGGGACTCTGCGTCTGGAAGCCCCAACTCTGCAAGGACGCGAGGAAGGACGCGAGGAATGATCTGGAGTCCTCTAAGTGCCTGGCCTCAAACGAGGACGGCGGCGCCCATTTCCACTGTGTAAGGTCGACCGAGTTCGCGAGTTCCCAGAAGGGCGCCGGCGCTTTCAAGTGGCCAAAGTTCAACTCTCCCATGTGCCTCTTGCCCGTCCGCCTCCGGCTCTCCAGCGGCCCGGGCACATTTGAGCCATTGCGGCGGCTGGTGACCCTCGATATGGAGCAGAACTGTTCGAAAGCGCTCGCGAGCGTGCTTTGAGGAATCAGGGCGCTATCGCATGGCGATCGGAGGCGGCGGCGGATGGCTCTGCAGCATTGGCTTTGTGGCAGAGCCATGGGGAGGAGAACGAGCGAGCGACGGCGACAGGTCGGAGATGACGACCGTCCTCCTCAATGACAACGACCGTCAATTATTTTCTGTTCATCACCCAGTGAGTTTGTCGTGTGGGGTGGAAGAGCCAGAGGGTGAGATCAATGGCGGGTCGTAAGCCAATCGCAGGCCGGGCATTAGACACGAAGAAGTTGAGCAACGTTTGCAGTGAAGCTATCTCGGTCGGCGAATCCAAGCTTCCATCCGCCGATGATTTTTGAACAGCGCTAGTGCTAGAGAGATGACCCCTGCCGGCTCTGGATGTGTCTGTCCTTTAGTGCACCATTTTCCAAGCAGTGGTGGGTGTCAGCACTGAGCCTCAGCCTACGGCCGGGACGTTGTGCAAGGTACTCCGTTGTCAGCGGATTATAGCGGGGTGGTCGATCGCCGCCAGCAGTGATTCTTGCATCTGCCGAAATAATAGAGCTTCACCTGGCGCGGGGCTGACATGAATGATCACGCCTCTTGTTCTATTCGTGTCTCGGCTCTTGATATTGCACCCTCCTCCTCACTCAAAATCGACCTCGAGATCGCCATGGCTCACGATTTCCCGCCATTGAAGAATGACCTCATCTTGAGGACGGCTTGGGGTAATTTCCCTGGCCGCAAAGCTCCCCCGAGTTCTCCGAGGTAGTTCATACTGACACGAGCATTGCGTCTACAGGCCAGGATGTCGAGCGCGCCCCCATCTGGATTATGAGGCAGGGTATTATTATCTTTTTGAATGACACCGCAAGAGGACGAACCCGCAGCTGATTCACTTCTCAGCTGGCCGATACCTCCCCGAGTACCATGAGGCCAAGGGAACCCGAGACTTCTTCGAATGCTGTCGCGATCCCGAAGTCGCTTCGACCCTGACTCTGCAGCCCATTGAGCGCTTCGCCGGTCTCCTCGATGCCTCCATCATTTTCTCCGACATTCTGGTCATACCGCAGGCTATGGGCATGCATGTGGAAATGGTCGACAAGAAAGGCCCGCACTTCCCCCAGCCTTTGACGTCGCCAGACGACGGCCAATACCAGCAGGTCTTGAAGAAGAACGTCGATGTCGCCTCGGAACTGGACTACGTCTACAAGGCTATCACTTTGACCAGAAAGAAGCTGGATGGAAGGGTCCCCCTGATTGGCTTCTGCGGTGCCCCTTGGACCCTGCTGTGCTACATGGTTGGCAACGATTCAAAGACAAACAGGGAGAGCAAGACCTGGATCTACAAGTACGCCGAGGCTTCGAGGGCCATGCTGCAGAAGATATCCGAGGTCTGCGTCGAGTACCTTGCTCTGCAGGTCAAGGCCGGAGCCCAGCTGATTCAAGTCTTTGACTCGAACGCTGGCGAGCTCTCGCCCTCTGCGTCCAAGGTCTTCAGCGAGCCTTACCTTGCATACATTGCCAAGCACCTGCCCTTGAGACTCAAGGAGATGGGCCTCGAGCGTGTGCCCATGATTGTGTTCCCCAAGGGAGCTACCGCCATGCTCGACTCATCTTGCGACCTGGGCTACAACGTGGTCGGAATTGACTGGTGTACGGATCCCGCTGATGCCGTCAAGATTCGTGGTGACCGTCCTATTGTTTTCCAAGGCAACGCAGACCCTGCCATTCTGTACGGAACACACGAGAACATAACAGCAACTGTCGAGCACATGGTCAAGGGATTCGGTGGCGGCAAGGGCAAATGGATCGCCAATCTTGGCCACGGTAAGTGGGAATGAGATTTCGATTTCGTATACTCACTCCCTGCTAACGAATCGACTCTTCTAGGCATTACACCCTGGGTCAAGCCGGATGATCTGAAATTTTATCTCTCGGAAGTCAAGCGTATATCGAGTGCATAATCTGACGTCTGGCTCTTTGCTGAAACTAGTGCCGAAGGTCGATCTATGGGACTGAAGGTAGAGATCATGGGAGATTGGGCAGCCGGTCCAGATCTATCCGGTTCCTGTAGAAATGCATAAAAAATTAGATACCACAAAAATTGCATCAACGAAAATAAAGAAAAGCACAGCTTTCACCTACCATGTCACGGTCCAAGCGACCTTTCCTCCCAGACTTCTACAAACACCTTGAGACTGCGCGTTATCCGGGGCCACATCGGCCGCGCAGTAGCCGTCGTCCCCAAAGTCTCCCAGGTGATCCTGCATGAGCTTGACGGCGACGGCCTTTGCGAACCCGCGCCCGCGGTACGGCTCTTCGCAGTGTAGACTGGCCAGCGAACCGTCGCAGCCTGTATGTCCTCGATCAGTGAAACTGAAGCTCGGCGGTCGCGNACGGCGACGGCCTTTGCGAACCCGCGCCCGCGGTACGGCTCTTCGCAGTGTAGACTGGCCAGCGAACCGTCGCAGTCTGTATGTGCTCGATCAGTGAAACTGAAGCTCAGCGGTCGCGGTGGATATACGTACTCAGAAAAGCCCAAGCGACCGGCGTGCCGTCGCCCAACTTGATCGCCGTAGAAGGCAGCGACAGGAGCGTCCACGTGTTTCGCAAAAAGTCAGCCATCCCGCCCCGTCTCTCTCTCTCCCCTTCCTCTCTTGCCACACTTACTCCTGCCTGGGAATCTTGGTCCGACTAATAACCAACCTGGCATCCTCCCCGCTCTCCACGGCGCCCCAGCCCATATCCCCGGCGGCCATGTGCCTCTCGGCCGCGGCGACGGCGCCGCCCGGCAGCCCGGCCAGGCGGAACACCCACTTGTCCCAGACGGTGACGTAGGTCGAGACCACCCCCAAGTTCAGCAGCCGCAGCCGGACCGCGTCGCCGAGCGTGCCGAAGAGGACCGTCGGCTTCTGCCTCTCCCTTTCCGGATTGCTGGCGTCGTACTCGTCCCGCAGCGCCCGGACGGCCCTCAGCAGCGCCAGGACATGGCGGTCCTCCGCTTCCGCACCGTCGCCGTCGGTCTTGCGCCCCTCCAGCGACGAGTACACCCAGGCCTCGGTCTCGGGCCCGCGGGACACGTCGACGTAGGCGGCGGCAAAGACGGCGTCGTGGTCTTCGGGCGAAGAGCCCGAGAAGAGGATCCGGCTGTGCTCCGTGGTTCCGGCCGGGTTGCCGGCGGCGAACTGCAGGCGGCGCAGCAGCGGGAGCGAGTGCGGCAGGTGGGCGCAGAGCAGAGATAAGAGCTGGGGTGTCGGCCGCGCGTGGGTGGTCACCATTGGCTCCGACATGGTGTCTGGCGTGTGCCTTATCTCTTCCCTTTTTTCTTTTCCCTTCCCTAGTTCCACGACAAATGATTGATTACTCAGGAGGGTCCGCGACGTAAAAGATGGCAACTTTTTCGTACATATATGTCCTTGACTTCCTTTTTACGAGAAATGAAGTAGACCTGTCGACATTGTCCTGCGTTGAATCAAGTATCCGTGTTTTTAAGCCTTGAAGAAGAGTTCCGCTGCTATCGGTATCCTGATGGAGATTTTGAGTCACTGGCTCTTCCTATCTCGGAAGCAGCTTGCAAGCGAATTACGGAATCAGTCTTTCGACCTCTTGGTGCGTTATCATGTCGTCCTATTCAATTCTGATTACGCTGGGCTTTGAAAAGAAAGCCAAATGCAAATAATGGTATCAAAAGAAAGAAAAGCATTGCCTGAATCACTCCCCCCTATGTCGCTGGATGCACCAATCAAATGCATGGGATTCAACCCCCAACGCCGTGCTCCTGACATGAGAATCGAAAGAGAGAAAACATTGCGATACACGAAATTCCAGAAATCGACCCGGCAGAGTCCACGATGCATAGGCTGCGTGAACAAAACTTGGGACAACACCATCACAAAACCGATCGGGGGTTTCCTTCCTAATGGAGGTCCATGAAAAACTCCACCTCGTCGTGGGCGTTCTCGCGATGATTGCCTCCAGTGATCACCATATGACCGCCATCCGAATTAACGATGTGATCGCCCTCAGCAACCACCACACGACCACCCTCGGTGTACACGAGAGGGTCGTTTCCAGGGTTTTGTGCATCATCGCTGTTGGAGGCCAGCGTACGATAACTACCGAGGATCGCTCCCTCATATTCGGTCGCAATGGCATCACCTTCGGCAGTTTCATAGGTAACCACGACCTCTTCGGTGACAGTGATGTGTGGTCTCATGGTTTCCGGCCTGGGGGCTTCCTCATACGCTGGCTCCTGCTCGGGAGGCTGCCCCTCTGAGGACGGCCTGCGCTTTCGGAGGCGCATGCGACCACCCAGACGTTCGCGACCTTGGCGGAACGCTGCCTTGCGCGCAACGATGGCTCTCTATGCCTTCTTGCCGAAGTTCTGAAGCCACTCCTTGCCCTTGGTCGCGAGGCTGGGGCTCTTGCTGCGCTCCTTGCCGTCCATCTTGGCAGCCGTCTCGACGACGTCATCCTCAATGGCGCTCTCCTTCTTGGCTTTAGCAATCTCCTCAGCGTTGAGCTTAGCGACGTTGGCAGCACCTCCACGGCCGACATGCGTCGCGCCATCGCTGGGTCGCCGAGTAACACTATTAATCCGTGTTAGTCAACCGACACTTGCAAAAAGACGAAGGGGCATTGCGCCGCGCCGATACATATCACCGCGTAGTGCAGAATTGGGAAGATTTGGGTTGAGGGGGGATACGAGAGCCGGGAGGCACTTACGGTCCGACGTCCTGCAGCGCACGTGTCTCGGCTGGGTCCTTGTTGGGCGTCATGTTACCACTGCCACCACGTCCTGTCGGCACCACCGAGGTCTTCAGAGTGGGCGTCTCAAGGTCCTGGGGCAAGATCTTAGGAGACTTGGTGACGTCGCCAATGTTTCCAGCGCCTCCACGGCCTGTCGACTGCATGTGGCCAGTCATTTTGTGATGTGTGTGTGGTTCCGACGGAGTGTGGTTTCAAGGGTACGTAAACAAGCTCTCCTCCAGGTGGAAGTGCTAAGCTGGTGTGTCCTTTTGAGCTCGTATGAGAGTGGTGGAACGTTGATCCGCAAAGCGTTTCGAGCGTCCACTGCTTTTTGCAGGAAAGATTGTGCGCTGTTTTGTTGACAGCCGCAAGAACGCACAAGTTGATGGTAAGGTGCTGTTTGCTACCTAGTTGCCTTAGTGTGCAGGTAGGCCGCTGGGTGTGGGCCGTATAAACAATTGGAAGAATTGATGGCTTGTTGGCAGTAAAGATGTGACGACTGGAGAGAGCCAAATGCTCTGTTGGAGTAACTTGATGTCCAAGAGAATTTGCACAAGTTGAGAAAGATTCGCTCAAGCTGCTCTGAAAGTGAGAGAGGGAGTCAGAAGACATATGTATGTTTCGTCGGTCACAAGCAGCAAGCACGTCAGACTGGAGAGCTTTTGGGATTCGGGCAACAAGTAGGTACCCAGGTCAATTAACCTTAACCTAGGTAGGTACAGTAGGTACAACTTGGCTGTAGCGATTGATTACTCAATGCCAGTGCCGCGAATTCGGGCGCGATCCAGGGCCGATCATGCGCCGCTTCAGAAATTTTCTTTCCTTCTTTTTTAGCAGCTATTCTCCATCGCCCTTCCTTGTCTCTGCGCCCGGAACCTGTGTAGTACATCGGCCAAGCCTTTGGCCTCTCTACCTCGGGCTCTAGCACCACGGTATTTCTGGAAAACAAGGACAGAAAAAAAACTCTTCCATCTGATAGCGCAGTGCCTCGTCCTCTGACGTTTGCGGGCAGCCCCTCACCGGTCGCCCAGACCCTTCCCTAGACAGACAGGGAAGAATTTGCCCATGAGAGCTGTACATGTATCATTAGTCATTGAGTCACCGCCCGGGCATCGTCTTGACCGAACGCCGCCCGGCCGCTGCCGTCTCCAGTGAGTGGTCGAACACTGGGACCTCCGAGAGCTGAATGACTCGATGGTGTCATTTGGGCTGCCAAGCCATCAGATCGTGCCTGAAATTGTTAGTCAGATCCGGGCACCACTGGACTTAATACTGGACCTGGCCGCAAATAGCCCCCAAAACAGGAAAACAGAGAAGACAAACAGAGGAGGATCGTAAAGCATATTTCCTAGATCGATACAATTACATTATCAGCATTTCCCATTTTGGTTTGTCATATCGTATTTCGGTAGATAGTAGGCACGGAAGCAATATCAAAATATCGAAGCGGCTGTCGCTGGGTATACTTCTACGTCATACTTACCGGTCAGTAGGTAGACAGGGGGCTCTGCATGATCGCTTTCCCTCCTCGCAATCCCCCAAATCCATGAATCAGGGCTCCGTGTTCCAAGTGCGCAGAGTCAAATACCTAGATGACAGGTAGGCAATGGTACGGGCAATACATGGCAAATTGTAAGGAATCCCTCGTCACGTCGCCAGGCTCGGGCACCCTGCTGGAGTGAAGGCTGCCGCGCCTCCAGAAGAGCATTGGATATTTTAAGCGGCCCAGTTTACTACCTAGGTAGCCTACCGCCTGTCTATATACATTATGGTATGTGATACTAATAAGCTTTCTTGACTTGATAGAATCACAAGGTCAGATAGACAGCTGGGTGATTGATAGGGCTGACTCTCGGTCCAGCTTGTGACGCAAGCGCATCTTGTGACTAGCGGCACTTACCCCAGATCTGTCAGATTTTGGCAAATCTAACATTTCTTTTCAGGGCGCCAGTCAAGATTTGTTTCTTTCGAGGTTGTACGTCAACAAGGCTTCGTACACTCACAAGGTCCCACCCCCGACGTCGTTGCGACGTGCTCCAAGTCGTCCTGTGAATGAACCTCGGGGCGTGGCTGCGCTCAGTACTAGTACGCCTTCCAGACTGATCAGGGCTCGTCGAGACTGATTGTTGGCCTCTTACCCGTACATCTCTTGAGCGCCTTTCGAGGCTTTCTTGGAGGCTCTCTACTCCTCCTCGTCGTCGTCACCCCTGGCGCGTCGATTGTCCTGCCCTTCTTTTCGAATGGGTATCTTGATACCTTGATTGGCGAAGCATTTGCTCAGCGGCGTGCTTTCACAGACTCCGGGGAATTTCTTTGCCGAGTAGACCTGGAAGGGCTCGCTGTAACATTGTGCGAGAATCGGTATCTTGCCCGTATTGACCTTGAGAGGATCGCTGGTCTGCATATTGCCTGTGGTGTTTGGCACCCCGACGCAGGCAAAGGAGAAACGCAATCTGCCTAGTTATGAGCGTTCGCACATGGAATTGCAGGATAGAGTCGTCGCTTACCTGAACCACCCTTCTGTTCTGACACTGAGGTCTTGCAGAACAAACCAGACCCCGACCTTGCCGTCGACATCGTCGAGCCTATTCCCGCTGGAGACCAGGCTCCCAATGAGATTGCGACTGTACATGCCGTTTGGCTGCTGCTGACCGCCAACGGAATTGTTGCGTGCCGCTACCATGTCTTGTTGCTGGCCAGGGCCTTGGCCGATCTGCTGGGGATATCGTGCTGCATAGCCAGGGTGGGGGGCAGGTTGATGAGGTACGACCATATGGGGTAAAGTGTGAGGTATTTGGCGGTAATCAGCATAGCCAGCTGGACTGAAGCTATCGTATTGTTGCGATGGATAGGCGTGCGCGGGAGGCTGATCAGCCATACCTGTTGCATTGTAAGCTTTGACCTTGGTCATGAAATTTATGCATACCATAGGCCATGGGATTTTTTTCCAGCTCCCTGTACGAATAGGTAGAAATGGAACCCGTCGTAGATGGCGAATTTGGCGATGGCTTGGCGAGGTTGCACTCACTGGTGCCTTGGGCGTTCCAGAGATCCACGGACAGAATCATCATCTGATGTTCGATTTGGCTAAGACCACATGTCAGCAGGATAATTCTGAATGCCAGCATGGAGACAGAATTACTTGACGTCGACTTCTCGCCCAGTCTGATTGTCCATCACGATTAGCCTGATACACGGAGGCGGCGTGATGGGTCTGCGATCCTTGTCACCAAAGCCGCACATCCTGGCGCGTTGTGGCTGTTGTTCGCAAACGAGTCTGGGGATATGGTTTAGCAGGCCGCTTGCACGGTTATGGGAAAAATCGGCTCGAACCTGTACGTCCAACTCCCGTCCGTCTTGGAAACAACCCGGGGCGAGGGGTGCTGCGGCGGCCGTTCATGATCGGCCGTACTACCCGGCGTCTGAGTGCCCGGAGTGGTAAGTGGACCACTGCCATTCTCCTCCCGGGCGGACTCGAGAGCGTGGTCCCTCATGCCCTGGATGGGAGGAGGCCGGGGAATCTGCGCGGCACTGGGATCTTGATAATAGCCCTGGTGTGGTAATGCTGGGTGCGCATGGTGGTGATGTTGCTGCATATGCTGTACGTGGGCAGGCGGGTTGCTATGATGGTATTGCAGCGGGGCATGCTGCAGTGGGCGCGGTGGTTGTTGCGGGTGTTGCCCGCCGGGCGCCTGATATGGGTTCATGATGGAACAAGCCCTGGGGTTCTCAACTTGTCCGCGCGCAAAACAGAGAAGAGAGCGACAGGCGTTTCGCTGCTCTTCAGGCGCGAGAACAAAAGGGTGTCGGTCGAGTAGTAGTAAACTGTTGCGCGACTGATGCAAGGCGGGCCCCCGGGTCTATATAAACATAGAAAATGGCTCCCAGCATGAAAAGAGCCGCGATGGAGGCAATGAGTTCACCTTGGGTGTGTGGTTTTCTCGGCGGGAGGCGTTGGCCGAAGAATAAGGTGAGATGCTCTGTCTGCAGTTCAGATAAGTAGCCTCGACACTCGCGTGGTGGCTTCCCAAATATGGTGCAGAAGAGTAAGACTGAGGTTGAGCCTGGGGGAGGCGCAACTTTAATCCACCAGGTTATGTACTAGTATCAACTGATGTGTATCTTGGCTCTACCTAAAGTCCAGGTACCGCAGTGGATTCAAGTTAGTTGGACGGACAGTCAAACCAGGGGGGTTCAACGCGAATGCTGGTGATGGGTAGGTACATGCCTGGCGTTGGTGTATGTACATACACTAGGGCAGGGTGTCATGTATCTCCCTACTCATGTACAGATCGGTAGGCAGGCCAGGCAGGAGGTGGTCCAAAGAGAGATGGGCAGTACTGGAGTTGAGGTTTACCAAGGATTACATGGGCGACTCCGTCCACTGTAGGTGTATAAGTCAGGAAATGTGCCGCACGTATGTCAACGGTAAATACAGTCGACAGAACATCGGTTTTCAGATGACAGCAAGGCAGAGAGACACATTGATGAGGGCATCAATGATGAACACATGGAGGGTACAGAGTACAATGCATATGTATTTCGTACATTTGTCCGCTGCAACTCGCGGCGCCCACTCCACTCACTCGAGCTACCTACCCGCTCCTGTCCAGTCGGCGCTGATGAACCACAACCACCAGTTCCAGTCTCCTGCTCTCCAGTACGTCTGTCTGCCATTACCTGTGTGCATTACACAATGTGAGGTAGCATCTACCTACTTGTCAGGCGGTCCGGCCCAGTTTTAGGGTTTCGTAATAACTGGGGGGAGTGGAAGAGGCTTAAAGGGGAAACCGGGAAAGGATGTTCAGTCGAGAGCCCCGAGAGCGCAAAGAAGGAATCGGTGAGTTCGAGACCCTCTGCTCTGAACGGCTGGTGAGCCATGTGCCGAAGAGTCAAGACTCACATAAGGTAATCAGCCAGGGCATCGATCTCAGCCAGCGCCCCTTGGTCGTTTGATACCTGCATGTTCTGCTTCCAGGGTTCCTAGATGTACTACTTTGTAATTCACCCAGTCAAGTCAGTCAGTGAGTGAAGAGAGCGAGTGAACTGCGCATTGCATTGGCGGCGCCGCGCAGGGATTTCCATTGTGTAAAATCTACGCCACTTTTCGGGGGTCTGTCCCTCATCAGGGCCCATGCTTCTTCGTTCGATGTGTACACTACAACCGCATTTGGCATGCAACCCAGTCCAGTTTGGACGAAGGACCACACACAGCCCAGCAGACGTTGAGGTGGGGAGGGCAGGCTCGGGAGAGGCAGCTTGATACCCGATATTGGCGTGGAGAACGAAGAACGGAGGCGAGGGACTGGATGAGCATCTCCTACAGCCCAGACATTTCTCTCAAGTGAACCGATTGCCGGTGGGTTACCAGTATGAAGTATCTTGATGGGGTTCGGATGGATTCACCTTGCGCCGACGAAAGCAATGACGGAGGCAGAAATACCGTGGGAACTTGCTCTTTCACGCTGTTATTGCATGTCTGCAGCAGAAAGGCTGCCTATTGCGCTGGAACGTGGCTGCCCACCTACCATTGCCACCAATTACTGCATACAAATCGTCTGGCGGCACCCTCAGGGAATTTCGGTGATGGCCTCAGCATTTGCATGATTCGCACATGTCAATAACTCGACTTGATTATACATGTCAAGTATCACGGGTGTGATGAGCTGACGGATATGGCACATCTTTGCAAAGCCTCATGCGCTCTCGTGATTTCCATGTAGATCAATCCCGCCTCACTGACGTAAATGTACCTGTACTGTAGGTACTCGATGCCGGCAGAGACATTTTAGTGAGCTTTGGTGCGCCGCCTCGAGTCGCGCTAGGCACGGAGACTAATCACCAATCACGGGCGCCAGAAATAAATCATGGATGGTGCATTTTGTGGGCTGACTCGTCTTCGATTGACCAACAGATAGCACTTACCAAACTTCAACTCTTCAAGATATATATTCGTCTCATTTCCAAAGCGAAAAAAAAAACAGGACCAGGGGCAGTCATCGCTAATGTGCTTGTCTTTGTTCCTTGGTTGATCAAACCTCTCTCATGAGCATCCGTATTCCTCGTTTGCTGGCCTGCGCCGTCTGCTAATATTGCCCTTTTCGAGCTCAGCCTTCGGCCCTGACTGTCATGACCATGGAGCGAGCAAAGCAACAGCCGCCCGGCTTGACTGACTTATATTTAGGTTCTCTTTGCCTCCCGGGCATAATCCAGCATCCTGTCGAATACACACCTAGGTACCGTATAATCTCTACGGGAATGAGCTATCACCGAATCGAACATGCCTGCCCTGACGACCGACCCGGGCCTTTGGACCATCTCCGACTGGCAAACTGGGTCGTTTTGCATGGTTCAGGGGTGCCAAATCAATATCAATGGGAATCCTTTCCGTCTTGATCCCCCCCAGGGCTCTGTGAGGTTGCAGGCGGGCAATCGCCGCTCGGCTCTGTCATTTGCCATTTCGGAGAACTCTTTTATTTCCTGCGCCCCGGAGCAGAACCGAGAGTACAAATACAGACAGATAGGCCAGGCCAGTCACTCCCGGCTCTTCACTGCAGCGTCCGCCTGGTATGCGTGCCTCTTACTGGCGATCCGTATCTGATTGCCCATCAATCGCCCAAAATTCAGTCCCAGATATGTTTGGCTCTCCTCCGGACGCATTCGTGTAGGACCTCCAAAAAAAACCAACNCTGGCGATCCGTATCTGATTGCCCATCAATCGCCCAAAATTCAGTCCCAGATATGTTTGGCTCTCCCCCGGACGCATTCGTGTAGGACCTCCAAAAAAAAAAAACCACAAAAACCACTTTCCCCTCGCCGGCGCCATCCGGGGTAGTGTGGAGTTCAAGTTCCCATTGCTACAACATTGATCTCGGGATTGCAGCAAGCATCTTCGATAGTAAACTTGCAAGGCCCTCGCTTAATACGGCCTTTTCATCCGAACAAAATCCTGATGGCTATATCAGTCAGCGCGAGCCACGATCGGGGCAACATACACCACCGACTTGCCTTATCCTTGACTTGATGCCCAGTCAGGACTCGGCATCTAGCCGGAAAGTTCTGCTTTCTTTCTTTCTTTCTTTTTTTTTTTTGGTGTAAACGAGTTTGCCTGGTCGGCTTTAGAGCATGGTGCTCATTTCATTGATCCCAGCTCTTCTTGGAGGCGAGTTCCAGACCCGAGATCATTTTTGGCGACCAAATATGCGAGCGCTTTCTTTTGTTTGAGCCTCCCACCTCCAAGCGTCTTTCAAGCAAGCCACCATGTTGTGTGGTGATACTGACGCGACGCGGGTCCCTGTCTGCTTGATGACTGTTCAAGGGCTTTGATGCGCCAACGTTGCAGATCCTCCATGCAAGTCTCGCTCAGCAGCAAGCGAGCAAGCAACGCAGCGGGCAGCAGCACTCCATCCTGCTTAACAGGCGACCGAGCCCGAGCCCGCCTGCATCCCGATCTCGCCAAATATACTGCTTTCGGTCTGTAATGACCTGGCCGCGTCGCTCCCCTCGGTGGGCAACCGGGCTGCAAGTGGGATAATCTGGCTGACCTCCAAAGATGTTGCTTTTTTTTTTTATGATCATGAACAACGACAACAATGTTCTGAAAAGGTCAAACAATCATCGCATACCCGCCGTGTTGTACAACATCAAGATGCATGTAGCCTGTTTGTGTCGCCACTGTATCTTGTGGCGGTGAATGCTTTGCAGGTCAACGACCAGAGGCTCAATATTGTGCGACGGAGTAAGTGCACACCATCGACCATGATGCCATGATGCTATCTCAGCCCGTCCTCTTTCTTTCGAATCCCACCACCATATTCTCTGCCTAAACCAGACTCTATAGTGACCAGTAGGTCGTCGGTACCTTCAATGAAGTAAAACATGCCGCGGCACCTCTGTAACCAGGTCCATCTGACTGGGACTCTTTCGCTTAGCATTCTCCCCCGTGCAATTAATTAAGCGAAAGAGAGAAAACGTCTTTCGGTCTTGCCGAGACACAAAAGGCGTTGAGGTATACCGTAACTTGAGCACATACAAGACCATATCAAGGAGCCCTGCCCTGACTCTTCCCCCCTACTGCCGTGTAACGACGCCTCCCGAGAAAGACGAAACCTTAGTTGAGTGTCGACAGGCAGCATGGGCAGCACGCCCCCCTCCCGAGTTGGGCTCTCACGTTGATGAAGAAGCAAGCAGGCACACGCCCAAAGGGGAGATGTACGTGCAATGTGCATGTCCTAGGGCACGTGGCTGTCTGGGTTTGGCGCGGCTTTTCTAACTTTGTTCGTGCTTGCTCCAGTTGCTGCTCTTACGCCCGCTTCAAGTGGTGTACAGTACTTTATGCACCTTTAAAGGCTCTCGCGATGCCTCTTTTAACATGCCACAGTATGGGATCACGGTATAGGCAGGCCCGAGTATTGATAGCCATGATGTTCTTGATTGATGACACATCCCACCCTATCTTGAATGGCCTTTTACTCTCCAATCCCTCTTTCTCAAGGCGCCCTTAGATCAGCCAGCCCCATCAAAAGGGTGAGAGAGAAGACAAAGATTTCCGGTTTCCCCGTCGGTCACATTCCTCCGTCTCAAACCGATCTAGGCCAGAGAAATCCCGCTTTTGGCTCCTCGCAGCCAAACAGGCAACGCGGCTGTTGAAAATGGGGGGGGGGAATCAAACAATACGAATAAAGTAATAGTTGGTTTGTCCAGATGGTATCTCTCGGAACGGGTAGGTATCATGCGGCAACAAATAATGAAGAAGGATTGCTCCCCCGGTCTGCTCTGTACAAACGGCGGGCGAGTCATGAAGAATCAAAAAAGAAGACAATAGAAGCTGTAATACCCCTCTCCCTTGAAGAAACATCTTTTTGATCCATTGCTGAGAGACCCTCGTCTTCGCCCTGTGCTGTTGATATTGTGGCATTCGCAATTCGCGCGCTCGCTAGTTCATGATTCCCGTCAAGACGTTCGTTTCGTACATTGTTTGCCTAGCCCGGCCTAATCAAATATGGGAAGAAAAAAGAAAACAGAAAGTGTGAAGAACAAAAAGGGGGAATAAAATTTCAAACGCTCTGCCTTTCGCCTCACGCCTGACCTGGGGTTTTTGAATTGACAAAGTAAATGGCGCCAGTGCCGAGTCTTTTTGCGTGATGTTGTACAGACGCGTACTAGAGTCTTGGACTTCATCGTGCGTGGTCGTCTATGGTTGTTGTCTGAAATCGCAATCGCTGGTTGTTGATGGTATCAGTCGTCGGCAAGTTTGGCGAAATGTTTCGACCATAACCAGCCAACAAGGTTGCGAGGATCGTCTTGGTTCTTGGCAAGCCACAGCTCGCCCTTCTCCGCTATGACATCAAAGATCTGTACTGCGTTAGTGATGCCCAAGGTTTGTATCACGACGGACAGCCAGAACTCACCTCGCCGGCTTGGTACGTGAGGTAAGGGTACCCTGCTTCCACCTTTGTCGTTTCAATATTGAATTCGAATAGAGAAGCTGCAAGCCACATCACATTATAGCCATTGATGGGCTGCCTGTCACGAGAGGAGGCACGCGAGGATGCCCGTGATTGCCTCACACTTCTCTCTGGTTCATTCGGGAGCGGCATTGCTGAGCTGAAGATGCCTGAAAACCGCTGGTTGGACGTCAATTCAGGCGGCGACTGCTGGCCGGGTGGGAATGCCGAGTTGGAGTAACGTTTGCTCGGTATGCCAGAATCGGTGCTCTGACGGGGGAGGCTACCGGACTCGTAGCTCTGGCCAGTGCCTGGACGGTGCAGACCAGGGCGCACCGCGCTCGCAGGATCTACCGAGTGCATCGTTTGCGTCTCAGCGAGCGTATTGCTACTAGCAGCGCCGGCGTAGTAGTCCCGATAGTTAAACTGCTGGGGACTTGACATTGACGTGATCGACGGAGACACCGTAAATTGTCCACTGTGACGTTTGGCGAAGTCTGGCGTAGGTAGGCAAGGTGCCACATCACTGTTTACTGATAGGCCCCCTCTGGAGAAGCTCGAGATACCAGAAAGCTCCGAAGGTCTCGGTCGAAGTCTGTGTTGTGGCTGGTCCTCGGCACTTGATTGGGACGGTCGGGGCTTGGATCCGGGGTTCAAGATGGACATGGCGCTGATCTGCTCTTCCTGGAATTTAAATTCGCGCTGGAAACTCGTGACGATGTCTGAAACCTCGGGGATTTGGGTACTGTCCAGGACGACCTTGACCTTTTCTTTCCAGATCGCGTACCACTGCGTCTGGATAATCACCAGATTGCCAAGGCAAATATTGCCGACCTTTTCGGTGAGCGCGGACAGTTTAGGCAGCTCCTTCTTGAGGGCATCGTTCAGAGCCTCATACTGCTCTACGCACTCAGCCAATTGCTTGTCTAGTTTCTTGCCAGCCTTCTTGAGCTGCATGGACTTTTCATAGTCGGCTCGTCGCTTGGTCCTCTTCTTCATGGCGAGAGACGGATTGCTATATGCTTTGATAACCATCTCAAAGGGCTCAATGACTTGCTTCCTGACCTGGGAGAGCTGCAAATTGTGAGTATGGTTCTGACATCAAAACGGAGGGACACTTACATGCTGCTCGAGGGCAACTTTCTCAACATCTCTCATAGATACATTGAAGCGCACCCACTTGCTCTCCAGTTCAGGGTGAGGTGAAGGTTGAAGCCGCATCACCAGTTCCATGGAGGAGAGATACTGCAGGAATTCGTGGACGTACGCGCTGACTTGTCTAGTGTAGAACTCGACATCTCGGAGAACCACTTGAAGGCGGAGGTAGTCATCGCCGAATTTCTCGTGAAGTTTCACATAATCGGCATCCTCAGCAGGCTTGTTGCTGGTAGCTTGCAGCTTGTCGACACGCTTGCCAAAAGCTCTGGCGAAGCCTCCGACTGAGTCTTTTCTCTTCCGGCCAACGATCTGGCCGACAAGTTCAAAGTTCTTCTTGGTCTTGTTGATCTCCTCGATTGCGTCTTCCAAGACCACCTTGGCCTGCTCGAGCGCGGGGCGGTCCGGGTGATCGGCCGGTGTCTCATGAAGCAGCTGGATGAGTAGGTTGGGGTATTTCGTGATTCTTTGCATAGGCTTGATCAGCAGGGAATCTAGATTCCAGGCTTTTGTAAGATCTCGAGCAACCTCGTTGCACTCATTCAGCCAGACCTTGACGGTGGCATCCTCTTGTATCTGGATGAGCTGTTTGGCGGCATGGTCGCTGTTCTTCAGGAAGGTTTCATGAACAACCTTCATCTTTTCCATGTTCCGCGAGAATATGGGCCCAAGAGACGTCTCGCGGTCCTTGCCGTCGTCCAGGTGGGCCGAACTTGCAATTGATGCCGCAATACTGCCGGTCTGGCTTGACGTGTCCTTCTGAACAATGGATCGGGATGTCTTTGGAACATAGACGCTGGCGACACCTTCTTTGAGCTCGGCCAGGAATCCAGTGTGGAAAGCGATGATCTGATCAGTATTTCGGAAGATGAGTTTGATAATCTTGTCATCGAGCTTGGGGCAAGCCTCAGCGGTCCCCTTGTAGATCTCTTCGACGATACTCATATCCCGGATGAAGAAAGCTTCCGTGTCAACGAGTTCCTTGAGTGTTTCCAGGCGAGTGAACAATCTCTTCCTCTCCTTGGCAGAAATACCCGAGGAGTTCTCCTGTTGATCAAGACTGTCTGCGAGTGTCGTTTGGCTGTCCATTCGGGTCCTTGTTGATGTGGGCCCTTCAGAATTCTCAAATGAGCCTTGGTCGACCGAACGCGGGGTCGATCCTGGCAGATCGAAGTTCTCACTCTGGGGCCTTGAGACGGAGAAGGAACTGTAACCATCCTGCCCGTTGTGTAGGTAGCTGCTTGGTCGCGTCTCATCAAAATATTCACTGGGCGGCGCGGAGCTCAGATCCGGGAAAGTTGCTTCACCAGGAACCGGAGGTGGGGAGTGATCTGGTAAGTTGGGCACGGTGAATTGCGTACTAGGCTTGTGAGTGACATAGTCGACGGCAAAACCATCACCGGTGTCAAGCTCAGGCAGCTGGTGGCCTGACGCGGAGAGGTCGTCTCTCGCAGGATCTGGGCTGCGATAATTGCCATGTGGGGAAGTCTCTGGACTCGAAGGGTACAAATCGAACCTCCGTTGTGCCCTTGATTCCACATCAGAGGCAGATACCGAGTCACTATCCTGGTATCTGGAGTTCGTGAGCTTGATTGAGTACTCTGGATACTCATGCCGGCTGTCGATCGAATAGTCAGTCCAGACCGTGTTTTGGCTGGTGCGGTTCGCAGAGATCGATGCCCGGGGAACCGTCAGACTTGACCTCGGCTCTTCGACCCTCCTTGTGTCGGCCGAGGACCGCGGAGCATCCGGGGAGGCGAAGTCGTTCTGTTCCATCGACCACGTTCTGGTATGACGGCCCGACATCCCAGAGTTGCGAAGCAGCGCGGCGGAGTCGGCCACATTTGGGCCTACGTAAAAGTCCTCCAGCCTCTTGAGTGGTGTGTCGCGGTCACTGAAGTCGTCGCCGGACGAGGTCTCGTGCGTTTCTTGAGACGTTTGTACGTGACGTGAACGTTCGTCGCTCATGTCCTGATAGGTGACCTCGGCATGCTCTGCGCTCTCTGGGGGTGATCCTTCTACTCCTGGAGAGTAGGCCATGTAGCCAGAGTCTCGACTAACAATGGTGACCGTAGTCTGATGTGCAGGAGAAACGGATGATTGTGGCGCGTATTCATCTCTCGACGGAGGTGCTGGGCTCCGGTCCATTGCGGCATCGTTGCTCGAAGCAGCCACCTCCTCGTGTTGTGATGGCGTCAGGTCGAGGGAGATATTGATGGACGCCGTGTCATCTTGGGGAGACTCCTCGAATGGCGACTTATACTGCGAGACAGTTCGTGCTATGCTTGAGACTTCATCGCCGCCGTCATAGCCGACAACCGTTGATTCCGGTGCTTGATAGGGAGGCTCTGTTTGAGCTTCAGTATCAAACTCGGTGGTATCTGACGTGGCCGATGGTGGTGCTTCCTCGTGACGGCTAGGAGAGCCTACAGAAGGAAAGGTGCCAGGCATGCCGAGGGTGGGCGAATCCAGTGTGATCTTTGTTGCACTAGATGGTGTGCCAGGCACCAAAAAGTCAGGCGGTAGAGGTGGTTCTAGGATAGGGGCCAAGAAGTCGGGTGGTAGAGGCGGTTCCGGAACACGGGATGCCACTGTTGCCGGCTTCTCTCTGTGTTGATCACGCTGCGTGGGCTCGGGTTGAGATTGTTCTGCTTCCAGGGCGGCCTTTTGTTCGTCTTCCCGCGCCTGCTCCTCGCGTTGCCTTTCGAGCTCGATCCGGTGGGCTTCCTCGGCGGCCAAGCGCTCCTCCTCGGCTCTCCGCCGCTTCTCTTCCTCGATTGCTGCTTGCCTCTTGGCAGCGGCTTTGGCTTCTGTTTCTTTTATACTTTTCGTGTATGAGAGTTTGATCTGCTCTCGGCGGGCTTTGAAGTCAATAGGTCCCATGGAAAGCTTTCTCCGTCTCTGCGGTTCGCTGTGCTTGTTGGTCCTCGAATCAGGTCTCGCGGGGGATCTACCTCTATCGACAGCTCGCATTCTGGAGCTCGCAGTCGTGGCGTTGGAGACAGGCTGACGAGGCCGTGAACTACGAAGTGGCGGCGAGAGTTTAGGGGGCGGCGCTGAGATGTAAGCATTCAAGCGCGTATTGCCGTTGGGAGTGATTGTTCCTGGGCGCGGCTTTGCCGCCTGGCTGCTCGTAGGTGTCTTTGCTCTCGTTGAAGACGTGTTGATCGGTGATGGCTTTGGTATCTTACCCTGAGCCCTGCTAGCTGGGCGTCTTCCAGCTGATGGCGTATGGGATCGCGAGACAGGAGGGCTCTCTTCCGAAGAGGGGCTATTTTTGCGAATGGATACAGGCAGCTTGGATGTGCCAGCTATACTTCGATCTGAGCTTGAAGCAGCTTGTTGCTTCCGGGAAGTCAGCGGTGTCTTCAGCTGCGCCAGAGCCGCTTTTGTTCCTGCTAGATCACTATGCGACCGGTCGTGACTCTTGTATAGTTTTGCTGGAGATGCACTTCTGTCACGTTTTGGTTCTGGATGACGATACCAGTCCGTCGGTGAAGCAGGCTCAGCGTCGGCATGCGAAAGACTTCTCTGATGTAACATCGGGGGAGCTTGAATGTTAGAGTCGGATGTTCGTCTTTGCCTCACACCATCGATACCGTAGCCTGCTGTTCCAATGTCGTGGTCTCCAGGAAGAATTTCACCAAATAGCAGGCTCTGGCTGGGTACTTTGGCATGGTTGCTTTCGCGAGCAGGTGCGGGTGGTGGTATTGTTTGAGTGGCGGTTGGCGATGCTGGCGAGAGGTTACTCATGGATTTGGACGAAAGGCTGCTGTTGGCCCTTGGCTTCGCAATGCGACTCGCAAACGACTGTGAATTGCTCGACACTTGGTCCTCCGGGTGATACCTAGGCCTCTGTGACGGCCGCGCCGAGGGTGTGTTGCCGGCTGTGGAATGTGATCTGAGTGTTGGCGGAGGCGTCGAGCCATTCACGTTTCCAACTCCGCGATAGCTCCCCGATGCGGAAGGGGACTCTCGAGGGACCGAACGAGGGGCCGGTCCCCGAGCAGATGGCATGGAAGTACTCCCATTGCTCACCTGCGCCGCAGCATTCTGATCGAAACGCTTTTTAAGGTCTTTAACGCTGGGTTGTCTGCTGTTGTAAGCTGCGGGTCTCAACTTTGTAGCGCCACCAACGCTGCCCTCGGCCAAGGGAGCGGAGACAGAACGCGAGGCAGGTCTAGTCCCGGCCTTTGGGGTCGCGGGAGTCACTGCAGGGTGCCTCGGTGTTGAGCCGTTGCTGTTTGATCGCAGCGAGGCGTTGGGGTTCTGCCTCTGGGCAGGCGTGAGGGTTGATGACGACGCCATCAATCCGTCGTGTTCGCCGCTGGAAATGTGGTCCGGCGTAGACAAATCGGCGGCACGATAGGAAGTGTAAAAGTCGTCGGTATTGGCGATGCCATTCAGATTGGCATTCGCGTTTGCAGCGTGGACGTTGTTTGCAGCATTGGAAGCAAGGGCGCCAGAGCGTGGATGCCGCAGACGCAACGGCACAGCCTCGGCGCCGTGGGAATTATTGAATTTGGTGCTGCTGCTGGTATCAATGCCGTAGTAAAGGTGTTTTGAGCGGGCGGCGGAGTGCTCGTGCTGGTCGTCGGGGTAGGGCAGCTCGCGGGCTCGCGGTGAGGTGTCGTCGTCGTCTTGGTGGGCAGAGTGACTCCGAGGTTGCGACGACTGGGGGGTTGGGTGATGAGCACGACCGACAAGTCGATCCTCCTGGTCACGAATGCCGGCCTCCATTGTGGGAAGGGTCGTCGGGTGGCCTGGACATCACCCCTGGGAGAATCAGGCCTCAAGTTTACAGGGGAGCGGCGGTATTGTGGGTTGGGATGGGATGTGTTAGAAGCGTCTCTCCGGCCGTTTGGTTTTTTGGCTTTGGACTGCGTCGAGGCTCGCGCTTGGCCTCTGATGGCGGCCGCGGTACAGTCCTGTGGTTCGCAGATGGGCATTCAAGTGTGGCTCATTCAGGCATTCATCGCCCTACCAGTCAGTTCAGTCCAGCTGTCGTATGCAGACCCATGAGACGTGAAATGGCAACTCAACCATCGGCAGCCTGGTTCGTTTCGCTTCTGCACTGCTGGGTGGGTGAGCGGGTTTCGTCTGGGGACTGGGGGGGAACAAGGTATGTACAGATAGCAACAGCCGCAGATTGGATGGAGTCTTTTGGTGGGTAACTTGCGAATGTACCGTAGATAGGTGGACTGTAATGTAGACCGGCCGCAGCTGTGTCAAGTAATGTACCTCTAGCTTGGCAGTCGGGCAGCGTGTAAAAAGGAAGTGCTGTAGCGACCTTTTACGCTACCTACACATTAGAGCTTGCAGTGAGCTTCCGTGGGTGTTAGCAGGTACTGCATTGGAATAACTCGTAGGTACCTATGGAGCAGGCTGCCGGTACCTCGGTAAACACACAGTCTGGTGCCACTGATGGGTTTTATTGCACCCAGTCTCATAGTCCATGAACCAGAATTACAATGTTCACGATCTGTAAAATGTTCAATGTTCACTGACAGGCAGAGCNGCAGGTACTGCATTGGAATAACTCGTAGGTACCTATGGAGCAGGCTGCCGGTACCTCGGTAAACAGACAGTCTGGTGCCACTGATGGGTTTTATTGCACCCAGTCTCATAGTCCATGAACCAGAATTACAATGTTCACGATCTGTAAAATGTTCAATGTTCACTGAAAGGCAGAGCAAGACGGACTCATGGTGAACAGTGCAGTACTACTACTTGACAGGGCTATCCTACAACGTGGTGCACTAGACGAGAATCCAAGATCAACAAGGCGCTGGCACAGGTGGAGTGGCTGGATTCTTGGTGCATGGTGGTGGGGGTGCAATCGGACAGCCAACACAAAAGACATCCATCCATACAGCCCAGATCGATCCCAGATGGATGGAATGGGATTTTCCCCCAGGTCCCCTTGTAAATAGTATATCTTCTGGATCACAACGTGGACATTGTTTCTTTTCTTTTTCTCTCACTTGGCTGGTGCCTAGCTTGCAGGTGCAGTCCTGTTCATTTTGCAGAATTAATTCCTTGTCCACACCATCTAATAGACCCGAGGCATCACAGAGGGCGCCCGTCACCCATCGATCCTGGCAAGGACAACAACAATCAATCACGACACGGATTTGCTGGCATTGCAGCTGGCAGGTGAGCAGGGTCTCAGAATTTGCAGTCTGCAGTCGGTCTGTCGACAAGAGTTGGTATGGACGCAACCAATGGGAGCCGTGTCTTGGTCTACAGAAGCACCGCGGGCGGCAATTCGCTGGCTTCCAGCTTCTGACTCTCTGATTCTCAAGTCTTCTTTCTTCTGCTCATGCTCCAACCGAGACCCCGGTCATCCGCCATGTAGGCCAAAACCAGCTTACTGGTAGGTAGAAAAATGCCATGCATGTGAGTCTGACGGATCGCAAGCCATCACCACCCCAAAGTCGTTCTTCATGTGCAAGTTCACGCCTGTCCGCCCGCCTTATGTACAGCTATCATGCCTGCGTGAGACAACACATCCTCTACATTGAGAACCCATCATCATCTGGGATAAGCCAAAGAGCGCCTCTTGCGCGGGAAGATCCCATTAGACCGAGAAATATAACCTAGACTATATCATAATGTAGGTTAGAAGCAGCTGCTACGAACTGCACTAGAGAACGCCTGGCCTTGACGGGGTCTTCCTCCATATCGAGCAGACAGGTGTTTTCTATCGGTACCACCTCACGGTTCTGCCCTTTCTACATGGAGCACTCATAAAGCCTCTGTCCCTCGCGGACCGAATAGGTAGTGCATAGAAGTGGCATGTTTGTGAGCAGTTTGTCTGTTGTGTCTACCAACTACGGCAACGATAAACTCATTTTTCTTGTATGTAGTCTGTGCACCATCATCTATAAAGATATTGAACTGTGGCTCTGCCTAGAAAATGTACAGAAGATGTTTTAGAACGGGTGGCAAGGTAGCGTGAGAGGCCAGTGCAAGCCTTGCTAACACTTTTACGCTCGCCTGGATATCCCGTCCGCAATGCGCAAGCAACATAAAAAAATAAAAAAGATGATCATCGAAGCTTCCGGCTTGACACTAGAATATGATAATATCTAAATTCAGGCCAAATATATTACCGTGATCAATTTTTACATGTTGAGGTTATTTCGCTAAT
>JACVEI010000303.1:0-16816 GCA_018115615.1 Pestalotiopsis sp. DP-2020a | reverse complement strand
GATCACCATGTTTCTCATGAGGCTTACCATACTTCATAAGCCCATATACGGGGGCTACACTATGCTGTACGCTGGGCTCAGTCCAGAGATCACGATGGACAACAGCGGTATCTTTATATACCCTTGGGGCAGGTTGGTGCAAGACTCTGCTGTCGTTCGGCAGGATATCTTGCATGCGGCAAAGGATGAAAAGGAAGGAGGGCTGGGATTCGGCTCCAAGCTATGGGAATGGTGCGTGTCCAAGTGGAATATTCAGTAGGAAAGTGAGCGCTCAAGCGTCACCCCTATCGGTCTCTTGACGTAGGGAGAATCGCGCAGATACTCGTGCTTAGCATCCCTCATCTAGGACTTTTGTGTACCAAGCAGAGTCCGTTGAAGGATCTTGTCGACTCGGGACTGTATGTATTCTTTTTATTTTCTTTTTCCCCTCTCTATTTTTCCAGGTTGCAACTCAAGGCTCCCTAAGCCCCGTATGTAGGGAATTGATACCTATGTAAAAAATGACAGTCCCACAACATTCTCTGCTGAATCTTCTGAAAGTTGAAGTTCACCTGAGAGAGTACAGCATGCAGACTAGCCTAATGGAAGTTGTGATCCACATCCAACTGAGTTCACATTACAAGTATAATAATTTAATAATNTCTTCTGAAAGTTGAAGTTCACCTGAGAGAGTACAGCATGCAGACTAGCCTAATGGAAGTTGTGATCCACATCCAACTGAGTTCACATTACAAGTATAATAATTTAATAATACTCGGACACATAAATCTAGGTCTACATATGTTCGCTATTGTTTGTTTGACAATAGTAAGAATAAAATTATGTTACTGAACAGAAACAAAGTTGGATTGAATCGTNATTACAAGTATAATAATTTAATAATACTCGGACACATAAATCTAGGTCTACATATGTTCGCTATTGTTTGTTTGACAATAGTAAGAATAAAATTATCTTACTGAACAGAAACAAAGTTGGATTGGATCGTNCAAGTATAATAATTTAATAATACTCGGACACATAAATCTAGGTCTACATATGTTCGCTATTGTTTGTTTGACAATAGTAAGAATAAAATTATGTTACTGAACAGAAACAAAGTTGGATTGAATCGTTTCCACAAATTGGATACCACCGAGTATGTGGCTTAGCAGAGTTTTGTCAAAAAGCAAAACAACCAGCACAACCGCTCTCACAGATATAATATATGCACGCTGATCCCAGAAAACCCAGGAGATATGATATCCGTACATAAAAACTTAGCTTCTCTGCTGATAGTCCTGCTTGGAAATGATTTCCATCAACAAGAGCAATCATTAGAACTCTTTTGCAACATGATCCACGCANTATGCACGCTGATCCCAGAAAACCCAGGAGATATGATATCCGTACATAAAAACTTAGCTTCTCTGCTGATAGTCCTGCTTGGAAACGATTTCCATCAACAAGAGCAATCATTAGAACTCTTTTGCAACATGATCCACACAGATGGAAGTATGTATATATAAGACTTTTTATAATGTCGTCTAGAGCCTGAAGCGCCGAGCTTTCCCACGTGTAATTGCGCTTTGTTTCTGAACACCTACACAATAGGTGGGCATTTGATCCCTTTCATAGAATGGTACACTTCGTTGGGAGTCCACAAGGGCCGCCAGTCTTCTTCTCCGACTTGTTAGCCTGCGTGCCACTTGTCTGTGATCCGTTGGCGCCCCTTGCAGCTGCTGTGCTGGAAGAAGCGGCTTCTTTGGATGCTGCAGCAGCTTCAGATTGGCCGCCATGCAGTCAGCCAAAGTGCTTGGCAGCGACGGACCAGAAGTAAGCACCCTNACACCTACACAATAGGTGGGCATTTGATCCCTTTCATAGAATGGTACACTTCGTTGGGAGTCCACAAGGTCCACTCATCTTCTTCTCCGACTTGTTGTTAGCCTGCGTGCCATTTGTCTGTGATCCGTTGGCGCCCTTTGCAGCTGCTGTGCTGGAAGAAGCGACTTCTTTGGATGCTGCAGCAGCTTCAGATTGGCCGCCATGCAGTCAGCCAAAGTGCTTGGCAGCGACGGACCAGAAGTAGGCACCCTNATGCTGCAGCAGCTTCAGATTGGCCGCCATGCAGTCAGCCAAAGTGCTTGGCAGCGACGGACCAGAAGTAAGCACCCTGGGCCTCGGCGATCTCGAGCTCCAGGGGAGAAGGCTGCCTCGAGCCGTCGGCGCCCGAAAAGGTACCGGCGCCCCAGGGGCTGCCGCCGTGGACCTCGTTGAGGCTCATGAGCTGGGCGGGGGCCTTGGCGAAGCCCAGAGGCACGTAGATGAAGCCGTGGTGGGTCAGGGTGCTCATGGCGGCGATGGCCGTGGACTCCTGGCCGCCGCCGAGGGTGCCGGTGGAGACGAAGAGGCCGGCCAGCTTGCCGTGGTACAGGCCGTTGGCCCACTGGCCGCCGGTGCGGTCCCAGAAGGCCTTCCACTGCGCGGGGAAGTTGCCGTAGCGGGTGGGAATGCCCATCAGGACGGCGTCGTACTCCTCCAGCTTCTTGGGGCCGTCAGAGCCCTCCAGGAGGGGCACGTCAGAGGGCTGGCCGGGAGCGCCCATGGCGGTGAGAGCCTCCTTGGGCAGAGTCTCGGCGATCTGGAACAGGTCGGCCTTGCCACCGGCCTTCTCGATACCCTTCTTCTCGGCCTCCGCCAGCTGGCGGATGTGGCCGTACATGGAGTACTGTGAGTTTGGTAAGCTGCAGCTCAAAGCACAAATTGGATTGATGNGAGCCTCCTTGGGCAGAGTCTCGGCGATCTGGAACAGGTCGGCCTTGCCACCGGCCTTCTCGATACCCTTCTTCTCGGCCTCCGCCAGCTGGCGGATGTGGCCGTACATGGAGTACTGTGACTTTGGTAAGCTGCAGCTCAAAGCACAAATTGAATTGATGGCGGTGAGTGTATAGAACGGTCTGAAGCTGGCAGCCATGCTTGTCGGATTGCCAACTCCGCATGCCACTTTGGAGCATCTCTGTTCCGGCAGTGTGACATCACCATTTCCATGCGATCGAGCAAGAACTCATCGCGAAGACAACATGGCAATCACTTGGCACTTACGTAGACAATTGCAACCTTGGGAGCCATTTTGGATGGTTATTGTGTATTTGGTATTAGGTAGACGGGTATAAAGAGCAGTAATGAGGAATGGGCTGAGGAACAAGAATGGTTCTCTCGAGCAGAAGGCTGGGGGGAATGCTGGTCTCATAAATAAGCTACGGTTGCATGCCTCGAAGCACCTAAATCATCATACAGTTTCCCGTACGACTGGTCCCGCATGCACATCGCCTCTAAACNTCGCGAAGACAACATGGCAATCACTTGGCACTTACGTAGACAATTGCAACCTTGGGAGCCATTTTGGATAGTTATTGTGTATTTGGTATTAGGTAGACGGGTATAAAGAGCAGTAATGAGGAATGGGCTGAGGAACAAGAATGGTTCTCTCGAGCAGAAGGCTGGGGGGAATGTTGGTCTCATAAATAAGCTACGGTTGCATGCCTCGAAGCACCTAAATCATACAATTTCCCGTACGACTGGTCCCGCATGCACATCACCTCTAAACATTTATCAGCATGACTAACCCGCCAGAGGTATGTGCATGGGGAGCTGTGATGATCGGCCAATGATGAAGCTGGTGGGGAACCAAGTATAGAAATGTCCCCAGCCCCACACGGTTCAATCTGGCATGATCAGCCACAGCTTTGTCAACCCGCCTAGGCGCTGAGGTGATGGATGGNTGATCGGCCAATGATGAAGCTGGTGGGGAACCAAGTATAGAAATGTCCCCAGCCCCACACGGTTCAATCTGGCATGGTCAGCCACAGCTTTGTCAACCCGCCTAGGCGCTGAGGTGATGGCTCACTAAGGATTGGAGTTCTGAGCTCGGTAACGGAATCCCAAGGCTGTTCCCCAACCCACGATCGGGTTTGTCTTTGGCGAGGCAGGGGAGGGGAGAAGAGAGATAAGCGGACATGGCGGAAGCACGTTGGTCAGCCTGATCAAGCTGAGNTAACGGAATCCCAAGGCTGTTCCCCAACCCACGATCGGGTTTGTCTTTGGCGAGGCAGGGGAGGGGAGGGGAGAGATAAGCGGACATGGCGGAAGCACGTTGGTCAGCCTTATCAAGCTGAGNCGGACATGGCGGAAGCACGTTGGTCAGCCTGATCAAGCTGAGAGTCCCCATCAGCTAGGTAGGCCAAGGTTCATGTTCGCATCCCAGAACGTCCATGTGAAAGGGCTCCGCCATGTCGTACTGTATGACGGCCGATCGACTGGTGTCCCTGACCTCTGGGTCAACGCTGCTCGAGAAAGCCGTAGAAAACATGGAATCTGGCTGTAAGCTTAAGACTTCAAGGCTCTCCAAATACTTGGTAGTGGTCAATAGGATGAATCTCTGAGTGCTGATACTGTTGTCTNAGTCCCCATCAGCTAGGTAGGCCAAGGTTCATGTTCGCATCCCAGAACGTCCATGTGAAAGGGCTCCGCCATGTCGTATTGTATGACGGCCGATCGACTGATGTCCCTGACCTCTGGGTCAACGCTGCTCGAGTAAGCCGTAGAAAACATGGAATCTGACTGTAGGCTTAAGACTTCAAGGCTCTCCAAATACTTGGTAGTGGTCAATAGGATGAATCTCTGAGTGCTGATACTGTTGTCTATGAGCGTGCGCAAAACATCTAAGTTCTAACCTAGCACATTGATCTTGGCGTACAGCACCCCATTGGCTCAAAAGGCTTACACAGAGCTGACAAGCCGTTGACTAAGGTCTCCACCATCATGTGTACAANTCTTGGCGTACAGCACCCCATTGGCTCAAAAGGCTTACACAGAGCTGACAAGCCGTTGACTAAGGTCTCCGCCATCATGTACAATGGCCCGCAGTGGAGTCTCATCGTCTCTTACCTGCTATTTCTCCACATTTTCCTTCGGCTCTTGCATCCATTACTCGCGCATTTTGGATTTCCCGTTGTAAAGAGACACTCACTCACTCCCTGCATACATACTTTGTCTATACACCGTCATATTGGACGTCTTTACTTCCTAGATTAGAGTTGGACTGTTTTTCCTTTCTGGGATCACGTTGCTTCACGATCGGATACTTGNGCGCATTTTGGATTTCCCGTTGTAAAGAGACACTCACTCACTCCCTGCATACATACTTTGTCTATACACCGTCGTATTGGACGTCTTAACTCCCTAGATTAGAATTGGACTGTTTTTCCTTTCTGGGATCACGTTGCTCCACGATCGGACACTTGAAGATCTAAGCCTTTGCCCCGCGACACTCTCTTTCCCCTCCTTACCATTTCTACCAGTATCGCCATCATGGCTGCGACAGAGAGTGTCGGGACAAATTACCTCATTGTCGGTGCAGGTCCTGCCGGCGCAGCGTTGGCATGCTTTCTGGCAGAATATGGTGAGCGTGATACCGATTGCCTGGAGCTTCTGCTTGCTGATCACGATTCTCGTCAGGCCTCACCGGCATCTTGATCGCAGCTGCACCTGGCACGGCCGACACGCCGAGGGCGCATATCACAAACATGGCAGCATTAGGTATGTCCACTGGACACCAGATTATAACATGTATACTAAGGCCGAAATCTCAGAATGCCTTCGTGATATCGGCCTAGACAAAGCTTGCCTGGAAGAGGCGAGCATAAATGACAACATGGCGCACACGCGCTGGTGCTATAGCATGGCAGGCGAGGAGTTCGCGCGCATTCACTCGTGGGGTCATGACCCCGAAAAAGCTGTAATTACGCACCCAATCTCATAAAACGCCGTACCAGGACAGCTTACTGATGGCGGGTAGGGCATATACGCAGCCGCCAGCGCCTGCAAGCACGTAGATCTGCCTCAGACCAAGCTGGAGCCAGTCCTGGTGAACCGCGCCGTGGCCAAGGGATGGGACGTCCGGTGGAGCACGGCGCTGCAGTCGTTCGAGGAGACGCCCGAGGGCGCCGTCATCGCCAAGGTGACGGACGGCGAGGGTCGGCCTTACCAGATCCGCACCAAGTACCTGTTTGGCTGTGACGGCGCGCGCAGCCAGGTCATCCGGCAGCTGCAGATGCCCATGATCAAGAAGCCCGGGCAGGGCACGGCCGTCAACGTCTACGTCGACGTCGACCTCTCGCACCTCATGGGGACGCGCGTCGGAAACTTGCACTGGGTCATACAGCCCGATGTTGAATACCCGGCCTGGGGAAAGATGGGTATCGTGAGGATGGTCGAGCCGTGGACAAAGCAAGTAGTCCTCAATGGCCCCAGAGTTTATATGCACAAGTATACTGACTGGAATATTATAGGTGGATGTTTATCATCCTGCCGGACCCAACTGTCGAATTTAAGGACCCCACGGAAGAGGAGTGCCTCGAAAGAGTACGGGAAATGGTCGGTGACAGGAGTCTCCCCGCAAAGATCATCAACATTTCGACGTGGACCATCAACGAGACCGTGGCAGAGAGATACTCAAAAGGAAACATGTAAGCATTTCACCCCAGACGCGACAGCTCACGAGACGAATGACCATCCTGACACTTACACGCAGCTTCTGTCTCGGCGACGCCGTCCACCGCCACCCGCCCTTCAACGGCCTCGGCAGCAACACGTGCATCCAGGACGCCTACAACCTGGCCTGGAAAATCGCGTACACGGACCGCGGACGCGCCTCGCCCAGCCTGCTGTCGAGCTACAGCATCGAGCGGCAGCCCGTCGGCCTCGGCGTCGTGAGCCGCGCCAACCAAGGGCTGCGCGACCACGTCGCCGTCTGGGAGGCCCTGGGCATGATGGGGCCGGACCTGGCGGCGCGCACGGCGGCGTACCGCGAACTCGACGCCAAGACGCCCGGCGGGCGCGCGCGCCGCGAGGCCCTCCGCCGCGCGATCCGCGGCACCGAGACCGAGTTCCACGCCGTCGGCCGCGAGATGGGCCAGCGGTACGACGAGTACGGCAGCGGGGCCGTGGTGCTCGACGACGAGGCCGAGGCGCGGGCGGCGCATCCCGAGAACGAGGACCTCGAGTACCTCATCTCGACGTTCCCGGGGTCGCGGCTGCCGCACGCCTGGGTCAACACGCGGACGCCGCGGCCGCGGATCGGGACCAACGACCTCGCGGGCCACGGCGCCTTCTGCGTCCTGACGGGGCCGGGCGGAGACGCGTGGAAGGAAGCCGCGGCGGCGGCGGCGGCGGCGCTGGGGATCGAGATCAAGGCGTACTCGATCGGGTGGAACCAGGACTACGAGGACGTGTACGGGGACTGGGCCCGGCGCTGCGAGATCGAGGAGGACGGCTGCATCCTGGTGCGGCCGGACCGCTTTGTGGGTTGGAGGTCCAAGACGTTGCGAGGGGATGCCACGGAGTCCTTGGAGAGGGCTCTCAAGAAGATTCTGGGCACTTTTTAAAGCGGAAAGAAATAGATACAAGGATACAGGACAGTCATTGGTCGGCTAAGACGAGCCGGATAGCGGAATCATCTCTAGATAAGATTTATAGCTCGCTAGAATAGAGCATCTACAGTCTGTCAGGCTTATAGTACATGGCATTGTTGGTGTGTTTAACGACTGGATGATTGAACTAATGTAATGACAAGCGATACGGTAGCGCGACCCGGAGCGAGTGTGCTAGAGACTGCGTAGAGAAATAGAAGACTGTCGTGGAAGGCAAAGTGATCGGTACCTTGGACATGCGTACAGCAAAATGAACAACAACGTGACTATTCAATGTATTGAGTTTCAATGACGCTTGGAGCTTAGTCCGGCCAGCAGGGTGGCCGAATGAGGAGTCCCTGCAGTGACCGCCTCCGAATATAGTTCGTATGGTTTGGATCTTTCGAGCTGGAGTGAACAAGGAGGTTGGGAGTTGGCCTACTGTGGAAGGCTGACGACTACGGCCATTGCGGTGTGCAGCTTGCCATCTCCATAGCAAGTTCCCAATACGGACTGACAGGCAGGATGGCGATTTGAGCCCACCACACGTTGGTGAGCAGGCTGGGCAGTTTCGACGCCTCTGAGTGTGTGAACGGCTCGGCCCCGCGTGGGCATCTATCTGGTGATGTGCCCCACTCTGTCAGTGATCGTAAGACGCCCCTAAGGCGAGTGCACTTCCGACCACATGTCCCATGAACACTCGTCAAGGTGGTGGTAGTATACTAGAAGGTGATAGATTGACAGAGGACGGGAAAGGGCATGGTGTTGTGTGCGTCGTACAAGTCGTCGCAGCCTAATGACCATCTGTGCCCGATCCCCTTGAAAAGGGCGTCTCGACGCGTGAACCAGCGGCGATGAAATGTCTCCACCTGTTATCGCAAGCCAATGTCTTTGAGTTGGGTCATTGTGCCAGTCAATCTCTCTGTTCCAGAGAAGAAGCTGTCTGTAAAGCCGAGATTGAGATCTCACGGAGCTGCTGAGATTATGTTGCCCCTTTCCAGGATAATCAGTCTGTAGGTAGCACGGTGGCCCAAACTTCGGCAGCGGTTGACCGCACGGCTGATCGCTCTGCCAGCGATCGCACCAGCATTCGTCCGTCGCTTCAACAATAGACAGAAATAGTACAGACTGAAAATGGCCATGTCTTGCCCCGGACCAGAGCAGGTGTGTCCCGCACGACTTGCAGTGTCTAACATTCAGGTCTGTTTTTCGAAAGAGTGCATTCTTGACCGGAGCATTGAGGGGGCGGTGGCCTAACTAGAAGACTCGGAGCCTCCACGAGGCCTTGAACGCAGTCATCTTGCCACACGCCGGTCCGGAACGACTGGTGATAAAGATAAAGCAAAAGCTTGGACGAGACGATGCCCACGATATCTTTCTTTTGCCATGTGGCAGTTGCGTGGGAAAACTCCGTGAGGTGCAGTCAATGTACGGTATCTCCCGAGCAGGACGCTACAAGTGTTTGGGCGCGACCGTACTTTGACACAAACAACTCTGTCTACGTTCACCAAATGATGCATATAATGACAAAAGCATCAAATGAATGCTCACTCGAGCTTGCAAATCCTGACAACATGCTCAATTGCATCCATTTGTCTTGTGCTGGGTGTAGGTGAGGTGAAGACCAGACCGGCTGAAGTCGCGACACAAGATCAAAACAAGGCGCGTCAGTGACGATGCACGCTGTTATCGCGCTCAGAGCAGCGCAAAGCAGGAAATGGGGAAAAGAAAATAGACAATACATTGGAGAATGCGTTCGGAATGCTCTGGACAATACTATGTCCATACATCTTTCTTGTTGATGGTTGTGTCGAGATTCTTGTCCGAGAGTGCGGATAGCTTCAAGTCGCGACGGGAGGGGCGGCGTGATGACACGGTGCATTGATATTACTGATTATGGTGACCATGCGGGGATTTTCGTGAGACGAAATCGGATTCAAATGATGGCCGGGGTTTAGGGCAACAAAATGGGAAAATCAGATGCATGATTGCCAGGGTTGAAGGGCGACGAAGATGAAATGCGACAAACTTGTCGGTCGGGCAAGATGCAAAAGTGAAAGGGAAAATGTGGCGATGGGACGGGTATGGAGACGTTCAGGGTGCCGTCGATACGGCTTACGGGACGGGCGTGCAATCAGCCTCTGACCCAATACCCGGGCCCAAGCGCGGCCAGGCCCAAGGGGAAAAAAAGATGAAATGACTCGAAGCAGCTGCCTCTTCGGAGGCAAGAATCGAAGAAGAGGGAGAAGACGGGAACGAGAAATGGGGAGGGAGATCCGGGGGATGCTCGAGGTGTTTGGTGAGAGAAAGCCAGAGAGGCCGGAGCTGGAGGCAGAGGAGCGTCGGATGGGCAGACTCCAGACTCCAGAATCGAGTCCAGAAACGAGCAGCCGCCTCCTTGTGCTCGCTCGCACGTTTTCTCCTCTCACCTCTCCTCTCACCTCACCCTCCGGGCTCCCGTCCGTCCTGTCGTGTCTGTCTGCCAACTCAAAAATCAATGCCACCATGAGCTTAAAACTCGAGAGCTCCGGCCAATGAGAAAATTCGAGGCTGGATCCACCCATTGGTGCCGATTATTTTATGCCAGACCGTAGGTACGTAAATCAAAATGTGTTCGAGCGTGAAAAATAGTATGTATCCATGAAAAGCAGGGTCGTCGGTCGGGGGTCACTTGGCGGGTTGTGGCCGGCCTATTGTTAGCAGAGTCTGGAGGTAGAAGGGAGCGTCAGCCTGGGGCTCGATGGATATTCAAGGCTACAGTTGTGCGTGCAGCAGAAAGAAAGAGACAGAGAGAGACCCAAAACGGTGATCCAACAGCCGCCCAGCTAAGCCGGAAGAGGTGGTAGCCGTGGCGTTTCATGAGCATCTGACCATTGACGTGTTGTACATTTCCCTTTCCTTTTTCCCTTTCCGTTCCTGGTGCCAAAATAAGTGTGGAGGGTGTGAAAGAAATATTTATGGTGGTCATAAAATCGCACTTGGCCCGTCTAATACCCCCCTGCAACTCTGAAGGAAGTCGGGCCACTGGGGGCACGCGCACCCGCCTGGTTTTGGCACAATCAGTAACTTTAGGTCCCGCCGAATCAGTCGCAGCTACGAGACCCCCCGCTCTAGTATATAAACACTTGACCACTCTTCCCTCGCGTCCCGACCGAGACCTCTTCGCCTCTTGATTCTTCCTTCCCCATCCGCATATATTGAATACCGACGACGCGTCTCTCGAATCCGTTCTCAACTGACAATCGCCTTGCCTTTTCATCGGTTCCGATATTTTACAACACTTCAACTCTACCAGTACCGCGTTTTTCGCTCTAAACACACATCTTTCGTCGCAATGGCTCCCAAGAAGGAAACCACCACCACCTCCGCTCCCAAGACCAAGAGCAGCCATGCCTCTTACCAGGTATGTATCTTACCGCCTGATTGATCTCGGTCTCAAACAAGTGCCAACTGCTAATTCTTTCCAGGACATGATCACCTATGGTATCACTACTGTAATCACCCCCCTTTCCAGCCTTTCCGGCGTGTTGCGGTCTGGTCGGGGCAGTGGTTGGGCAGCATGCAACCTTTCAAGTGCTGCTCAGACATTGCCACGCCACCACTCATGGCCGTACTGATCTCTCTTGACCTTTTGCTGACGCGTCTTTCAATCCAACAGCTTAAGGAGCGCAACGGTTCCAGGTTAGTCCCAGCTCCTGCCTCTGGCAATGCGCGTCGCCGCCTCTACCCCGCGGCCGCAAGCTTGCCTTGACATCACAAGTTCATTGCTAACCATCTCATAGCCGTCAAGCTCTCAAGAAGTTTGTCAAGGCCAACAACACCCTCAACGTCACTGACACCATGTTCGACTCTCTCTTCAACAAGGCATTGAAGTCTGGTGTCGCCAAGGGCGTCTTTGAGCAGCCCAAGGGTATGTCGCTGCCGCTTCCTATTGCTCATGAAGCTCTCACATACTAACCTCTCCCAGGTCCTTCTGGTCCCGTCAAGCTGTCCAAGAAGACCAAGGAGGCCAAGCCCGCCGCCAAGGACGGTGAGAAGCCTGCTAAGAAGGCTGCTCCCAAGAAGGAGGGTACCGCCAAGAAGGCTGCCCCCAAGAAGGCCGCTGCTAAGAAGGAGGGTGAGGAGAAGAAGCCTGCTGCTAAGAAGGCTGCTGCCCCTAAGAAGGCTGCTGCTCCCAAGAAGGCCGCCGCCAAGAAGGACGACAAGCCCGCTGCTGCTAAGACCAAGACCGGCCGTGTCGCAAAGACCACCAAGGCTCCCGCCGCCAAGAAGGCCGCACCCGCAAAGAAGGCTGCCCCTAAGAAGGCAGCAGCACCAAAGAAGGAGGCTGCCAAGGCTGAGGCTTCGGCATAAGCTGTTCCCTGATTTGCTTTCTTGTGCTTTCTTCGCGATGTCTATCTGGATTGGCGGTTTGCAGGCGTTCAGGGCAAGGGTATAAAGATGCGTATGTGTGCTGTTGATTCACGCAGAGGTTACAGGGTCATTTTTACTGCGTGTTTTATGGAAATATCGAGCAAGCATCCAGGGACGATTCTCAGGAGACGAGGCATTGAGATATCAGACCAACTTGAAAGAAGCGGGTCAGGCGCGCTTCATTGACCCTCACGCGCCTGATGGAGGACACGGTCATGTCCACCTGTACAGCCAGTGGACAGTCCTTGCAAGTCAGGCGCTGTACATCCCGAGGGTCGAGCATTGTCTGTTTGCTCAGGGGAGACTGGAGATCATTGACGACTTGACGAGATAAACCTCTGTAATTATACCAATGGAAAGGTTTTCAATTGTTCTAAACGACAATGTGTCTACAATGCCTGTGACCACTCAAGATGCTCACAATGCAATAATTGACAATGTCGTCCGACCATTCTGCGCTGGCACCCAGAGTTCCGAGCTCCGGAATTGACGCGTGCGAGTCGTGTTTACACATGTCCCAAAATGGAAGTGTATTAGGCTGCTCCTACCACTATCGTTGCTGATAAGGGGCATCACGTGACGAGTCGCCGTTGATGAACGGTCATCCTTTGAAGAAAAGGTTGTATATATTTGACTGCTTCGTGATCGGATCCAGAGCACATGGAAGTCTTTCCTAGATCATTCAATTGAAGTGTGAGCTGGTACTACGTAGAGACCAATTTCATAAGGGCCATGACTTCGATTGCTGTGCGTTACATGCCCGCTTGAAGCTTATCCTTCTACGAATTTACAGGGTATGAACCACCGTGTCGCAGATTTCAGGCACACGTGACCATTGTCGCCATTGCTCATTCAAGATGTGACCGAGCTCTAGTTAGTGTAATCGTGCAATTACTTACCAGCCTTGAACTCGTTTCTAAGACGCCGTGGAATGAATACTTACAGTTGGTTCAGTCGGATCCATGCGGTAATTCACAAGACTTGGTCAACGTTCAACAGCGCTGACCACACCCTATCCCTCACAGTAAGCGAAGAGAGCTAATGCAGAAGGTAGACCGTCGAACAAGGATGAGTATACGTGGCTGACGACAGCTGGCGAAAGAAGATGCAGATGGTTGTGGCTGTCGCGGGTTTAATACCTTACCGACAAGCTTGTCTGTAGCTATGCTGCTAGACTCCAGGTCTAGACTTTTATAGTGCTCCCGTGCATTCCTCGATGGGGCTTGACAGTTTTGGCGGGACTGCGCAACTGTGATTTGTTCTCAAACTGGCTATACTGTTAGGTACCTGCTCAGGCCAGGACAATACATGACTTGCGTGCACATCTTCGGTTCTTTGGAATATAATCCGAACTGACTGAGCTCAATTGTTCTGATGAAGACGCCAGATTATAACGTCAAGCACAAACAAGCATAAGCTTTAATTGGGATCACCATACAGGCAACACGAGGCAAATTCCAGAACTGTTAAAGAAAAGAAAAGATTTAAGAAGTCAATTGCGTCCTTTGAACGGGTGTATGCACGGCAAGTGATAGTGACTGCATGCGGGACTTTGTTACGGTTGAACCACGGCACATACCTAACTAACCTAGGTTGTAGTGTCCCCATCGACGCTGATAGAAACGGTTGCGCATAAGCCAGGCGAGGCATGGGACGATAGAACAACTGATTCGCACTTTGAGGCTGTGGAAATCGCCAGCTTAGCCGGAATGATACTGGCGGCCGCTTGATGCGACGCCGACCAACCTGGAAAAGGCATCCATTCACCCACCTATTTGAGCCGCAGCAAAGCAATAAGTACCCGGGTGTTCCGACAATCAACGTACGCAAAACCACGCCGCTGGAACTTATCACAGGAGGGGCCGCCCCCAGCGAAGAGACGCGGGGGGCTCAGATCCATTGATCCCGGGCCATGTCATCCCCCAAAACCGAGTCCCAGGCACACCACTTACCTAGCTCTCTGCAATGGCCTAGTAGGTCGGGTTGGGTAGAAAGAAAGTCGCCCAGCAATCAATCTCTCGATCGACGCGGCGGAATAGGAAGTCGGTCATTTCTTCTTCTCCTGCAACACCCTTCCCCAATTCCACCATGCCTGCCGCCGATTCAGCAGGCTTCGGTTCCAACAATCCCTTCCGTCGAAAAACCAGCTTCAAAGGAGACCCCTCACCAGCTTCCTCGACACCCTCGAGCGGGTCCGCCGCTGCCCCGAGCTCAAGCTTCCTCGCCGCTGCTACTGCTGCTGCATCGTCGCCCTCGAGCTCTGCCCCGCGACCGCCGCCACTGACAACCTTCAAGAGCGCCGCTGCAGAAGATGTTGACGCCGCCGACCACCCGGCAAGGGCCGGCCGCGATTCCGTCCAGCTGAAGCCCAAGAAGATTGTGAAGAAGGTCCGCGTACAGTCTCCGCCGCCCTCGTCCCCCGAGGATGCCGTGCCTGTCAGAAGCTACCCAGCCCACGACAACAGCGACGATGACGACGATACGAACTCTGAGATCTCCCACGACGATGAAGCGCGGATTGATCCCTTCAGCAGCGAGTCTGCCGAGCTCAACAGAGCCGTGGTTCCGGACGAGCCACCTGTGGTCCGCCCACCGGCAAACCCATTCTCGAAGACCTTGCAGGACCTGGAGCAGCCTGCTCCCGGGCAGGATAATAGCGCAGTTGCCGGCGGCAAAGGATCGTTGGATGTAGACTCGTTCAAGAGGTTGCTGCTTACGGGGCAGGCCAACGCATCCGAGCCGGCTGGTCAAGGGCAGGGTGTTGCCGGATCAGCCTCACAACCGGCTACGACTCGCGAAGGCACCAGTTTCATGGATGCCAGTTCCGTTTCCCGCCAGTCACAGTACGATACCATGCAAGAGATTTCCAAGACGTCACACGAGACATATGAGCCGAGAGTTCCTACCATGCCATCAGCGTCACCTCCCGCGACAGCACAACCATCATCCGGGCGGAAGCCTCCTCCCCCGCCAAGTTCGAGACATGGGAAACTTATCAAGATGGAATTTGGCGCCGACAGCAAGGCGAAAAAGCCTGCCAATCCCAATATCTCGATCAACACAAACACGGCCAATGCAGCTCCCAACCGGAAGTCGAGTACGCACTCGCTTACACAACCATCATCAGCTGGTTCGGACGTGAACAAACCTTTACCAGCCCCTCCACTTCGGCCATCTGGTGAGGAGGAGGTGGTCTCCCCATTCGATGCAGAAGCCGCCGGCAAGGTTCCAGAATCTATGGCGACTATAACGACGAGTCCCCGGCCGCCGACGCCGCCGACTGGATTGTCACGAGACCGCTCGACGTCGCAGAGTAGCACGCTCACGACCTCTAGCTCACATAAGAAGCCAGCAGCCCCTCCGCCTCGACGGCAAGGCCACGGGAGGACTGAGAGTAAACCTCCATCCATCCGCTCCGAAAGGGCCGAAGAGGATGCGCCTCGGAGCTCTCTCGAGTCAACCCGTTCCCGTGCCGATAGTATCCGTGTGAACATCAATTATGACAAGAATGCTTTTGCCCCGGCGCCACCACCCCCTCGACGACCTAATCATGCAAGACAGTCAAGCACACTGGCCAGCCCAAGTGTGTCATCATTTAGTCAATCACATAGTCCTGGGTCAAGCGATGAAAGCAGATCGCCAGGGGTGCTAGGATTCAGTTCGATGGAGAACCAGGCAAGCTACATGCCAACTGTAACACACAATAAGGACGGGCTGCCAAAGTTGTCGCCTCCGCCACCGCCACCTGCTCGCCACGCAAGCTTAAGGAGGCCGTCCAGTGCACACAGCACGGATGCCAGTTCCATCCGAAAAGTCAGCCGGGAGAAGGAGGGGGCTATTGCGCCGCCGCCACCGCCGCCGCCGAGATCAAGGGGAACTAGCAGAGCCAGCTTGAACGTTGTTGACTCTCAGAATTCTTCCGGCCGCAGGAGGACAGGTAGCGAAGTGGACAAAGTGGATGAGGAGCCAGCCAACACACAAAACACCGAGGTTGCTCAAGACTCGGAAATACCTGCTGCCAGTTCTGGCGGAGGCGACGAGATCATGGAGCAAATCCGGGCACTGCAGCTGGAGGTGGAAGCGGCTAGAAAGGCTTCAGGTTGAATTTCGTTCCGAGGAGCTTTGCTTGGGGCAGATACGAGACTGGTCTGTCGGATTGAACCTACTCACTGCAGGTCTGAGGACGCATCTGGAAATACCGCTTGGAAAGATTGAGTGCGTAGCAGCAAGCGAACAGTCCAGGCTGGTTTTGTTGATGTTATAATTGTGGATCAGACTGCGCGCATATGGGTTGAAGAATCACCGCTTGCTCATGATGCTGCAGCGGATCTAGGGAGAGACAGGTGGTCATGTGTATAGTAACAGTAATGATTTTCGGATCTCTTCCAGGTGCATAGCACCCGAGAAACACGGTTCACAATACAAGCATATATTATTCGTGTAGCACAATTCAGCTAGCTTCATGATTGACGCCCATTTTCCAAAACTATCCCATTTGTGCGTCTCGGACAGACCCAGTCTGCACGTATAGCATGCAGTGAGAAAGAAGAGTTCATGTTCAGAAAGAAGTATCCATGTTCCGGAGTCTGGATGGAGCAAGCTCTTGGACTTCCATGACCGCAGCGTTCACCTGTGGTGGTCTCAGCGCGTGGTTTTCCCCGAAAACGCGTCATCGCTGTATGTAGGTGTAGAAGGAATCACACGGTAACGTTGGCAACTGTTTCTTAGTATGGGCCCCTAGTCTTGCTCGTTGCCGGGAACATGTTCATATATCCTTTGAGAATTACTATCCGGGCTATGTCGATAAGGATTTGCTTGAGCGATAACTTAACCAATTTCGCTGCTATTACTATATACTCTGTATCGTTCGAATTCTGAGTGTCAAAATAATATTCTAATATTTTATTATTATTATTATATAGCCTGTATAGAGTGCGGGAGGTGATAAACGT
>JACVEI010000301.1:0-25270 GCA_018115615.1 Pestalotiopsis sp. DP-2020a | reverse complement strand
GGGTCTCTCCCGTAGCGAAATCGTGGTTACCGCCAACACTATCCAGGAAGAACTTCCTGACGATGTCGTACTGCATTTGATTTTGTACCGGGCCCAACATGATGCCCTCCTGCAGGTCGGACGTGGGCGCGACCTTCCACTGCTTCACGGTGTCGACCATGACGCGCAGGAACTCATCATAAATATCCTCGTGGACGTAGACGCGCTTGCTGGCGACGCAGAGCTGGCCCGAGTTGAAGAAGGAGCCGACGGCGAGCTGGGGCGCGACGACCTTTGGATCCACGTCGGCGCACACGATGCTGGCGTTGTTGCCGCCGAGCTCGAGCGTCACGCTCTTGAGCGTCGCCGCGCAGGCCGCCATGATCTTGCGCCCCGTCGCCGTCGACCCCGTGAAGCTGATCTTGTCCACGCCCGGGTGCGCGCACAGCGCCGGGCCCAGGTCGTCGCCGCCGTGCAGCGCCTGCAGCACGCCCGGCGGGAACAGGTGCTGCACCAGCTCGGCGAACTTGAGGACCGAGTACGGCGTAAAGGGCGACGGCTTGACGATGATGCAGTTGCCCGTGACCAGGCTCGCCGCGATCTTGCCCATGGCCAGGACCAGCGGGAAGTTCCACGGGCAGATGGCTGCTACGACGCCGATGGGCTTTTGTACTATTGTGAGCTTGAGCTCGGAATCGTCCTGAATCACTCGCTCCTCAAAGGGGGGTTGCTTTGCTGAGAAGCGTCAGCTGTAATGTCCACGGCCTTCTTGGAAAGANAGGGGGGTTGCTTTGCTGAGAAGCGTCAGCTGTAATGTCCACGGCCTTCTTGGAAAGATGAAAACAATACCATTAAATTCGAGAAAGTTTGCCGCATGCTCAACTTCAAGGTGGGCGAATGAAATCTTTTGAGACGTAAGCTTAATGTCTTCGAAACAGNATGAAAACAATACCATTAAATTCGAGAAAGTTTGCCGCATGCTCAACTTCAAGGTGGGCGAATGAAATCTTTTTGAGATGTAAGCTTGATGTCTTCGAAAAAGTCTGATAGCTGCCGTTATACTCACCGGCTTGCCGACTTCTTTGGTCAGTAGCTCGGCCATCTTTACTTTATTCTCCAGTAGAGTCTCGCGGGCCTGGAGGAGTTTCTCCCGCCGAGTCTCCCATGACGTCTTGGACCATGACGTGAAGGCATTCCTGGACGCCGAGATGGCCTCGTCGAGGTCGCTCTGGGATGCCACGGGGACGTCCCACAACGGCTTCCGCGTAGACGGGTCGATGCCACGATGCACCTGTTGGCCGCGCCTGGCCTGCCCGCCTACGATATTTGCAAATCGTTCAAAGTCCGCCGCCGCTGTGCTCATACTTTGATAATGATGCAGTGGCCGTAAAGTGAGAGACGGGCGACTTAATCGCCTAATGACATTCGCAGAAGGGAATCGCCTCATCATGGACATGGTGATCCTCTGACCCAAATGGTTGCCCTTCAGGTTTCAACTTTCCGGATGTTCAGGACTGCAGTGAAGACTATTCGGTAGATGAACACACCCTTATAGCGGCTGTCTTATGTCACGGAATGCCCGAGGCAATTGATCATCAGAACCAAGAGGAGTGTTTCAAAGGCAGTGAGAACGGTAGCCACGTACACTGCGAGTACCTTTGGTTAGCCTGTTGATCAGGTGGTGGGGGACCGAGACCCTGCCCAGCGTAGGATCGAGTACTTTCCCGATACTACTCTGGTTTCGCATCGTCTGCCCGACGCTAACGAAGCCGACGGGTACAGGCCACGGATCATGGATGGGTATCGGCAGTGCTGAAATCCGGGGTGTTTTTCTAGATTGGCTGTAAATAGAAGCAGCTCATGGAATATGGACAGTTTTGTATCGTAATAGGTATTCAAAAAGATGCAGTCAACATTGATGACATCGTATATTTTGCCAGTAAATGGTCGGTTATCCGTTACTGGTCAGCGCGGCTTGTAAGTTAAACCTTGCTTGTATATCGTATGGGCTGATTATACTCGGGTGCTATACCAGCAACTGTTTCTTTTTCTCAAAGATCGATAGTACCACTGGAATACCATGATCAAGATCCATCATAGCCAGAATACTGCATCAAGACCCAATCGGATCCTTTGCGCTCAAATCGACACTGAGATCTGCCGTCCGTTTTGGCCCACGGTTTGTTCTAGCCGACCCGGTAATTTCTCACGGCAGTGGATGCTGAACAGGCGCTGTGAGAAGAGCTGGAAAACTAGCTGAACCTTAACGGTCCGGGGGCGCTTCCACGGCTTCTTGACCAAACCCGTTTTCATTCTAGTTACAGTGGAGTATAGCATTGGTTTTGGTTTTCCTGGGGTTTGACAATGCGGGGTTCATAACAGCGATATGAATACTCGTTGTAACACCAAGGGAAACTAGAACAANCGGCTTCTTGACCAAACCCGTTTTCATTCTAGTTACAGTGGAGTATAGCATTGGTTTTGGTTTTCCTGGGGTTTGACAATGCGGGGTTTATAACAGCGATATGAATACTCGTTGTAACACCAAGGGAAACTAGGACAAGTCGTAAAGCATCGCGTGACAACTAACTCTAGCCCAAAGTTATTCTCTCCTTTTGCGACTGATTATATTACAGTTCACTTGTGCTTGATCCTGAATTACACCACGCCTATAGACATTATCAAAGTCACTGGTCAAGATGGAGACCCCAACCGAATATCAAAGGGCCGCAGTGGTTGTTGCAAGTATACACCATATTTACGTAAATCCAAAACTANTTATATTACAGTTCACTTGTGCTTGATCCTGAATTACACCACGCCTATAGACATTATCAAAGTCACTGGTCAAGATGGAGACCCCGACCGAATATCAAAGGGCCGCAGTGGTTGTTGCAAGTATACACCATATTTACGTAAACCCAAAACTATCACCAGCTAACACTTACATCTCCAGCGCGAGGGCGAAACTTCCCATTTTGAGGTCCGCAGCGTCCCCAGACCGGCACTGAAGCCCTGGGAAGTCCTGGTATCGCTCCACGCCTCGGGCATCTGCGGCACCGACATGTCGCTCGCTGCCGGACACCTCGGCCCGTGCTGCGACATCCTCGGCCACGAGGGCGTCGGCCAGATCACGGCCATCGGCGACGGCGTGGACCCGACCGTGGCCAAGATCGGCGACCGCGTCGGCGTCGCCTGGGTCCGCGACGCCTNTGAAGCCCTGGGAAGTCCTGGTATCGCTCCACGCCTCGGGCATCTGCGGCACCGACATGTCGCTCGCTGCCGGGCACCTCGGCCCGTGCTGCGACATCCTCGGCCACGAGGGCGTCGGCAAGATCACGGCCATGGGCAACGGCGTGGACCCGACCGTGGCCAAGATCGGCGACCGCGTCGGCGTCGCCTGGGTCCGCGACGCCTGCGGCGCCTGCGAGTTCTGCCTCGTGCCCGGCGGCGAGACGCACTGCGTCGAGCAGCTCAACTCGGGCCGCAAGATCGACGGCACCTTTGCCGAGTACTGCACCGTGCCCGCCAGGTACCTCCTCAAGCTGCCGGACGAGCTGGCCGTCGCCGACGAGCTGGTCGCGCCAATCTTGTGCGGCGGCGTCACGGCGTACAAGGCGCTCAAGAGCTGCGGCGCGACACCGGGCTCGTGGGTCGCTATATCGGGAGCCGGCGGCGGCGTCGGCGCGCTGGCGATACAGTACGCCCGGGCCATGGGCTACCGCGTCATCGCCATCGACGTCGGCACGTCCAAGGAGGAGTACTGCCGGGGCCTCGGGGCCGAAGTGTACCTGGACGCGACGAGCGACGTGGCGGCGGCGGCACACGCGGCGACCAAGGGCTCCAAGGCCAAGGCGGTTATCGTGACGGCCGGCTCGGGCGCCGCGTACCAGAGCGCCTTTGACATTGTCGCGGCGTTCGGGACCGTCGTGTGCGTCGGCATACCGCCGCCGCCGCAGACCATGGCGCTGCACCCGCTGCAGTTCATCGACAAGGGCATCACGCTGATCGGGTCCTTGACGGGGACGCGGACGGACACGTTGGAGGCGCTCGAGTTTGTGCAGAGAGGGGCGGTGATACCCGCTGTGAACATTATACCGTTGGATGAGCTGCCGGCTGTTGCGAGTCGTGTTGGTGAGGTAAGAACGATTTTGCTATTCAATTTCAATTTGCTTGACACACTNGAGAGGGGCGGTGATACCCGCTGTGAACATTATACCGTTGGATGAGCTGCCGGCTGTTGCGAGTCGTGTTGGTGACGTAAGAACGATTTTGCTATTCGATTTCAATCTGCTTGACACACTGCTGACGAATTATATTAGACAACGGGGAAATACGTTATTCGATTTGGCGATGAGAAGTCGTGAGCTTGATTTGATTTATGAATGTTATATTTGAACGACAGTACTGCTTAGTGTGTAGAACAACGGCAATGTGGTGGTAGACTTGCTGTGCAGTCTACGGATGATGATCATGCCAGATGGGTACATAGCGGCACCAGAAGTAACTTGTGGCTTTTGCATTTCCCGTGAAGAAGCAGNGGCAATGTGGTGGTAGACTTGCTGTGCAGTCTACGGATGATGATCATGCCAGATGGGTACATAGCGGCACTAGAAGTAACTTGTGGCTTCTGCATTTCCCATGAAGAAGCAGTGACATAAGTGACACCATCGCGACTAGTAAAATAGTCTGTCATGAGGCATTTCAAATGGACATATCTCACTCCATATAATCCTGGATANTTCCCGTGAAGAAGCAGTGACATAAGTGACACCATCGCGACTAGTAAAATAGTCTGTCATGAGGCATTTCAAATGGACATATCTCACTCCATATAATCCTGGATAAAGGTGGAATTTATACTGAGAACGATAAACAGTAGCACTCGGCCTATTTTGACAAACCGCATTTATAAATATATAAAAATGTTCTCGCNTTCAAATGGACATATCTCACTCCATATAATCCTGGATAAAGGTGGAATTTATACTGAGAACGATAAACAGTGGCACTCGGCCTATTTTGACAAACCGCATTTATAAATATAAAAAAATGTTCTCGCNTCACTCCATATAATCCTGGATAAAGGTGGAATTTATACTGAGAACGATAAACAGTAGCACTCGGCCTATTTTGACAAACCGCATTTATAAATATATAAAAATGTTCTCGCATTAGTGTATTATTCCACATGACTGTATCTAAATTATGCCCTTTTCGCCACATACACGGGCCAAGAATTCGGCACCATTGTAAAGTAAGCCATCCACTTCCAGGGTTTCGAAGGATCCACGAGCTTGAGATCGTAATCCCGAATGATCTTTTGAGAGTGTCAGCTGAGGTCGCGCACTACAGAAATCAAAGAGGCACTACTCACGGTTGCGCAGATCTTGGACAATTGCATGCGGGCAACGTGCTGACCCGGGCAGGCGTTAAATCCGGCCCCAAACTGTGATAGCTTCGTTAGCTTTTGATCTTCAGAGTCGAATTCGCACGGGGAGTGATGACTGACAGGAATCCAGTTCTTGTCGAGCGCCGCGGTATCCTCGACGAGCCAGCGCTCCGGGCTCCAGTCGTCGGCATCGTCGCCCCAGAGCTCCTTGGAGTGGTGCAGTACCCTGAGAGGCAACGCGTCAGTCATGTATATTGGAAAAGAACTCCTCATTATCAAACTAAAAGGTTAGTGAAAGAAGCGTCTTACCAAGGATTGATGGACAACGTGGTCCCCTCGGGAAAAGTCCTCTCGCCAATCGTAAGACCTCCCTTGGGCGCCACCCGCTGTAGACCCATGGGAACGGGGGCGTGGATGCGCAGACCCTCCTTGATACAGGCCTGGAGATACGGCAGCTTCTGTGTATCGGTAAAAGAGACGACCTTTCCGCCGCAGCGCCCCTCCTGCCGGGCGGCGTCGATCTCGGCGCGGGCGCGGTCATACGTCGCCGGGTGCAGTGTCAGGTGGTAGAGGATGCTCTGCAGGGCGCAGGTGACCGTGTCCGAGCCGGCCGCGACGTTGGTCGTGGTCTGCGCCTCGATGTTGCGCAGGTTGGTCCGGTCCGGGTGCTCCTTCAGGTAGCGGAACCAGTGCGCGACAATGTCGTACCGGGCGTCGGGGTTCTTCTGGCGCTCGCGGAACGCCGTCATGGCCGTGTCCATGAGCATGGAGCCCGGGTTGAGGCCGAGCGTCGTCACCAGCGGGTTGCCGAGCAGCAGCTGGGCCCAGCGGAACTGGGCCACGGGCGTGCCGATGGACTCCTGCGCCAGGTTCTTGGCGATGCTGCTGCCCAGGTCCTCGCCCTTTTCGATGAAGCCGAAGGGCTTGGAGAAGAGGACCTCGCCGACGACGTCAAAGGCCGTGTAGAGCAGGAACTTGTCCAGGTTCATCGGCTCGCCCGACTCGGCGTACCTGTCCAGCCAGCCGCACAGCTTCTCGATGAGCGGGTTGATGTCGTCCTCGTATTTGATGACGTTGGACTGCGCGTAGCCCGAAGAGAAGGCCTTGGATCTCTCGATCTTTTCCTTGGGGTCCAAGGTCGACATGGGCGTCTGGTACCGCCAGTCCGGGATGGCAGAGATGTTGTAGAACATTCCCTGATTGATGTTATAAGTTCACATCCCCAGTCGAGTGCGATTGGGATAAACGCACCTTTCTCAGTGGATTCAAAAAGATCTTTCCCACGGCGTCCGGGTGGGTGACGCTGACCTCGCCCGGCGCCATGCGGATAAAGTGACCATATTTCTCATGAAGCCGACTCAATACTAGATTCTGGTCACCGGCGATGATGATCTTGACGTGCCACAGCCGCGTGATAGAAGCCCAAAAGGGACCGGGCAGGTCACTGAGCGGCGAAAAGCAGCGGCGCCATGTCGCGACCGTGACAACCAACAGCAGCAGTGCCGTGACTATAGCCAGCCCAGAAGGTCTGCCGTAGTCGAGACTTGTATCACTGCGCAGCTGCGCCAGCTTCGCGAGCATGGAATTGGTGCCGCCAGACATGATGGGCAATCAGGGCAGTGAGCTGGGACCTAGGTAGGCCGTCGTCCTCGTACACTTCGCCGCGCCCATGGTTCGGTTTAAATTGTAGCTATCGCTGAGGAATCGGATAAGTATCAAGACCCAATTCTGCCCGGGTGCCCCAGTCACAACGGTCGAATCATGGGGCCTTTATTGTTCAGAGTGCTGCATTGCTATGCAATAGCAGGGGGCTCTCGGTGGAGAATATGGAGTATACATGGAGAAGATATCCAGTTTTGCATCTCGACCCGAACCTCCCATTACCCGCATCCGCACGTCTTTTTGATTTTAGTGATAAGAAATCAGTCGTTTGATATATTTCAGTATTCCTGGGATATACTAGGAGCAGTCAATTCCTCGCACCGCTCGTGATCTTCGTATCTATGACTGAACTCGACCATGGCCATTCTGGATTCTCATTTGAGCTGCATATTCCCATCTCTTCAAGGACGATCAAATGCCAAAGAGGAAGAGAGACGGAAACGTTTTCGCCATGTCAGCCCGGGGTATGGCCTTCATCACATCATGCTGTGGAGATGCCAATTTCTGGCGACCCCGGACACGACCAATCGTAGGGCTGCCCGACAGGTCGGGAGCTAGGGACGGCTCGGCTCCCCGGTGGTTCGACCCTGGTCTTTGGATCCAGATGCCAATGGGCAGGACGAGAAGGGAAAGCGACTGTATGTATTGGCAGGTAGCCCCGTGGGCTTGCCGTTGCGGCACAGCTCGAACCATGGAACCACAATCCCCGTCGAGGGCCGGCTGCCGGGAAGCGGGACAGCTCATCATTGTTCACCGGCCACGAATCCTGGATACACCGACTTGCCAAAAGTTCCATGCCGACATGGGAACGTGAATATACGAGCCGAGAACCTGAGACGGCGAGGAAAACCTAGTCTTGTTGCCTGTCGTGTCATATCATTCGGGGCAGCCTGATCAGTCAGCCATGTTTTAAAAGCTCGACAATGACCAGTCCCTCCCGTGTGATGTGACTCTGGCATTTTGATCCATTTCGGTGCTGAGAGGTGTGGCCTCGACGATCCGGAGATGGTGGAACTATTGCCAGTCGAGAAACCTCAACAAGTCGCCTTGATAGCCGTGCCGCCCGTCTTCAGCGTGATTTCAATCATTGCAGTCGGACTTCGGGTTCTCGCGCGCCGAGTCGCTAATCGATCCCTCGAGCTGAGCGACTGGACGATAATTGCATCATGCGTGGGTTGTCGAAAGCAAGGGCTTCCTGGAGACTCATGATACTAATGTCGAAAAGATTCTGTCCGTCGCGTTTTCCGGCATTGTCATGTCAGGTAAGGCCGCCGTGTTATTGTCGTAGTCTCTTATTGTGGCTAACAACTGACAACCGGACAGAAGGGCTTGTTGGTGGAGGAGGCTGGCATGTGCAGGAACTGACAGAAAGGTATGGCATTGAGGTTTTGGTTCGTTTTCTCAAGGTAAGCTGCTCGCGTTTCTTCTCCGCTTCATTCATTTCTATCCATAAATAAATATCTGGAGCAAATACTCAATAAACTAGATCTCAATTGGAATTCAGATCCTGTGGACTCTTAGCCTGAGCCTTTGCAAGATATCCATCCTGATACTCTACTGCCGAATCTTCTCGATTCCCTTCTTCCAAAAGCTCTGCTACGGCACGGCCGCCGTCATCGCCGCCTGGTCCCTGTCGACGATTCTGCTCGCCCTCCTCATCTGCCAGCCCATGTCGGACATGTGGACGCCGGTGCCGCAAGGCCACTGTGGCGACCAGGTCACTTCGTACACCGTCACCGGCAGCATCAACATCGTGACCGACCTCCTCGTGCTGTGTCTGCCCCTGCCTTACCTACTCCGGCTGAACATGGCCCTGTACAAGAAACTGGTTCTGACGGCCACGTTTACCGTCGGCTTGTTGTAAGCACCATCGCTACCAATTCTCAAACATGGAGCTGACAAATATCTGTAGCGTATGCATCGTCAGCGCCTTGCGGCTCAAATCCATCCGCGCCATCGACTTTGCCGACATCACCTACACCGTCGCCGAGGCGCAGATCTGGAGCGCCCTCGAGCCGGCCCTCGGCATCACGGTCGCGTGCGTGCCGGTGCTGCAGCCGCTGTGTGGAGGACGGCACAGCAAGACCGGCACCGCCCTGCCCGGAACACGCAAGCTGACGGATGGGACGAGGGGCGCCTCGGGCCGCCTGGACGAGGAGGCGTCTTCTTCGCAGCATGAACTACATCCCCGGGCCTCGAACGTGGAGGACGACGCTGCGAGCCGTGGCAGCGGTGCTGCGAATGGGGAATTTGGTCACAAGGATGCAAGTAAAAGTGCACAAGGAGGATGGGTCCACAGCACGGAAAGAAAAGTGTCGGTCGACTCGGTTCGCACAGGTCAAACTTGGAGGGATAAAAGTTACTCGACCTACGCCGTTCTAGGATTCGAATCAAGACCACATGTATAAAAACATTTCACAGTAAAAAGTACCACTGTTTAGATTGGGGATGATCATCCTCATACTTCACTCTCGAATGACTAATGGCGAAACGGCTTATGCTATTCCAAAGAACGCAAGGTCCATCGTCTCGTGCACGGGAACGGTGTGGCCGACTCCCTGTGCGCTGTATCCCACCAGCTGGGCCGTCGTCGTCGTGCCATCCCCGTAGATGGTCTGGGTGTATCCGCTCTGGGGCGATTTGGCCGTGTCCTTGGACGTGGTGAGGTTCAGGACGTTGGACCACTCCTTCAGGGCTTCCTGGTCTATAACACGGTTTAGTAAGTTTATGGCCGCCAGGGACGAGCTGGGAACTTACAGTTGGGATAGCGGAGTGTCGTGTCTGCCGTTCCGTGCCAGCTGTTGATATTCATGTCATACCACGAGCTTTTGGTTGGGCGGAGTGACTGCTCTTACATTTGCATCCTGGGTCTGGCGCCAGTGTATCCGGGGTAGTACGACCGGACGAGGTCGCCCCATTGCTGGGCCGTCTTGGTCGTCTGCCCGTTGGCGCACGAGTTGCTCCATCCGGGGGGGTCCTGCGTCGCGGTCGAGCCCGAGTACGACGAGCCCGCCTTGAACACGTCCGGGTAGGCCCCGACGAGCACGTTGGTCATCATGGCGCCCGAGCTGGTGCCCGTGACAAAGGTCCGGTTCAGGTCGCCGCCGTAGTTTGTCGCTGCGTACTTGACCATGTTCACAATGGTCTGGCTGTCACCGCCGCCGTTGTGCGTCAGAGCTGTGCAAGTCATGTCAGTGGGTGATTCACTCCAAATGGTCATCTACATTATAGTGCTTTCTGAAAGGTAAATGTCGTAGAAGAGAACAAAAGAGGAACTTACTAGCTGTTGAGGCAACATCGAAGCAGCCACCGCTGGATCTGGAATTTGGATAGATCAAGATGAACTTGTGGGTGTCTGCCAGCGGCATGTACTTGGACTCGGTCGAGTATCCTTGAGCTGAGCCCTGGCAGTGATGGACAGCCACCACGATCGGTGCTGGAGTCGTGAGACCCTTGGGCACGTAGACGTACATGCCCAGCTTGGTTGGGCCGGCATTGAAATCGTTGACCTTGGTCACGGACTGAGCGCTGCCCAGGGTGATGAGAGCCACGAAGCCCGTGATCGTCGAAGTGAAACGCATCTTGAATTTTTCTCCTTTGTACTGGCCGACTTAGTTATTCTCGAGGTTGAAGGGAATTGTACAGTACACAGCGGCCGGAGCCAAGCCATGGAAGATTTATATATTCAAGTCACCTTTCTATGATTAGTCCCACACAAGACTTGGAGGTGCCATTTCTCCGGATTTGCCTGTCGGTTTCTACACCAATTTTCTCCGCAAATTGAACCACGTGTGATGGGGATTGTCTGATTGGTGTGTGTAGACGAAGTGCAGGCTTCCCGGTAGATTAAGCATATAAGTGATTGGCCGAGAGAGGTAGTGGTGGTTCAGATACGAAGAGGGCATTTTCAATGATGAACCGTCGCAGGCATGAAAGAATGTGGGGACGAGGCCGAGACGTTTTTGATATACAAGTCATGCTCATGACTTGTCGGCTAAATCAGACAGTTTATAGTGCCCCTACAGCATTCCCGCTTCAGGGTGGGCATGATTGAATCAGGAAATGGTGAAATGTAGGCAGTGTCTCTCGTGCAACTCTGTGTTACATCTGGTTTGACGCAAACTTGAAGAGTCTTGCGATGGCGAAATAGCCTGATGTACTGGAGCTGAGCATAAGGCTGTGGTGTGTGTCTTCTTATTAGCCGCCATCCGTGCTACGCTAGAACGCTGAAAAGAGTCTCGTTAAGTAGGTGGTCCGGCTGTCATGATCGGCTCGGATATCATCTAGATAAAATCAGGCATTGATCGGTATTAAGATCAGGCAGTTCAGACTATTGAGGTATCATTGAACCCGAAAGCATCTTGTGCCCAGCTTTGTCTTGGAAGATTCGGAGACAAGGACGGGCGGGTACGCTCTTCGCGGCTATCATACAGTATGAGCTTCATGCAACCGACTTGACTGCATCCGAGATGTTTTCAGCCACCATCTACTGGCAGTCTGCTATGGTCTTAACACATGGGTAATGCTCACTGTGGTTGAGCGCTCGATATTTGAGTTAAAACCCCGGTATATATATATATATATATATATGGCCGCCAGACAAGATCCGTGTACTTGTGTCTTAATGTTGGTACTAATGTCCAACAACAGTGTCCGTACACGATCTGGAGGAATACAACGCCTATTTCTCTTTATACAATCTTGCTGAGAATATTTTGGGATGAATTGCAGTCTGAGCAAAAAGCAAGGTATGCGGAAACATATGTTAGTCTCGTATACATAACTAAACAACAAGTTATCGATGCATCACTGCAAATGCAAATATTTGCAATTCAGGGCGTTCACAAGATGAAAGTCGGCGGCGCATCTTATCTGATGCTCAGGCCTCCAAGAGCGCAACAACCAAGTCCGCAGATCTGCAATACCACCAGCACTAATATAGGCAACAACCAAATGGCAATGGAGGCTACGGTACATACGATGATTAGACGCTGATCGTAGCGGTGAAATAGTAGAGTCCCTGTTCTATGTACAATACAGCAGTGGGAAAGCCTTACGAGCTAAAAAGCCCTCCAAACTCCACAGAATAAAGAATGACGGCCATTCGGAGACTATCCAGGGACCGACCCAGAATAGTGGTCGAAAATAGCTACCGGGGCTTGTGGAATGGGGGTCGGTGCTGAGCCAATTGCCGCCGCGGACTGAAAAGTCCCCGTTCTTACCGTTCCTTGGCGCCCTCAGCCGTAATCTCAAAGACGTCAACTCCTTGTCTAAAGAGGACACCTGAAAGAGCTCTCACAATGATGCTGCTGACGAGCAAGCCGCAGTCTTACCGAAAAGACGGGCAGGCAGGCGAGGATGATCCTTATGCGCCGAGCCCAGTGGGATTTAAACTGCTTTCATCGATAGCGCAGGCCAATGGTCATTATGCGTATCCATCCTCGAACGTAGGATGCGGAACCCTGTATAGTCGGCCCGGGATCGCAAGGGTCCTTTTGGACCGAGGGCCCAGGAGGATGAAGAAGCATCGCTGTTGAAACGGAGAAGGCCTGCACAGAAGGATCATCTCGGGACCGTGCCTCCAAAAGCCATGTGCGACCCTGGCGACCCTGGCCCCCAAATGAACTTGCTTTTACATCATCATCAGTCTCACGATTTTCCTACTTTTGCTCACTACTTTTGAAGTCGTCCCCGCGCATTCTCGGGCCTGGTTATTCTCTGATTTCTCAACGCTCACAGGTTGGCATGATTCAAATTTCAGTAGGCTGAGCTTGGCGAGAACAAGCCTCAATCAGAACAAAAAGGTCGCGAAAAAGGCAACACACCTTTGACAGGACTGAGGGGGAAATTCATAATGGCGTCCGCATTGAGGGCGAGCATGCTCGCAGCATCATGTCTGCTGCTCTTCGCAGGACAGGCGTCGGCCGGCGCCATGGCGGCGTGGTATACGGACATTGGCCCGGCGCTGCTGGTCCAGGACGACGCGACGAGCCACGTCCGGTACAGCCTGTGCACGAGCGAGGGCACGCCCATCCTGCCCGAGGACGAGACCATCATCGCCCCGCTGTACAAGTACCGGCCGCGGAACGGAACGGCGCTGGCGGGCGTCGGCTGGTGGGACAACACGGTCACCTGGGCGTCCATCTTCTACCAGGACGCCAACGACAATCTGATCAACTCGTACCTCAAGTGCGACCCCAACACGGGCTACTGGCTCAGCCAGGGCGACTGGATCATCTCCAACGCCTCCCCGTCCGCCGCGGCCGGCACCGGGCTCGCGGCCGTCCTGCTCGGGTCGACGGGCGGATACCGCGTCTTCTACCACGACGCCGACATGGCGGTGCGCCAGATCGGGTACACGACCGACTCGGGCTGGCACGATATGGGCGCCGTGTCCCAGGACGGCAGCCTCGGAAACGCCGTTAGCGCCTTCTACAGCGGCAAGAACGACAACATCACCGTGGCGGCGGCAACGGGCAGCGATAATATCGAGATCAGCCAGTGGTTCTCGGACGACTCGTGGCACCTCTGTAAGTTCCGATACCGTCGGATACCATGATGACGACCCGCTGACAAGAGTCGCAAAGCCGCGTTCCCACAGCCTCTTTCCGGCGACGTCGTCACCAACGCGACCAACGCGACCTCGATCGCGCTCAACACGACCAGCGCCGCATCCTTCACCCTCCCGGCCTGGGACGGCACAGCATCCTCCCTGGGCCTGTCCATGGAGACGGCGGGCGAGCGGTCTCTCTTCTACCTCGGGACGGACTCGGCGCTGCACCAGGTGATCCAGACGGGCAACCACGAGTGGCGGCTGGGCGACTCGCAGAACACGACGTACTGGCCGGCCGCCGACGCATCGGCGGCACAGCTCGCCGTCGCCTCGGACATACAAAACAGCCACCTGCGCGTGTACTACCAGAGCGGGGGCCGGGTCGTCGAGCTCAACGGCGACAACAACGAGTGGACGACGGCGGCCGCCGCTCTGCCCAACGCGAACTCGACGGCCAGCAAGTCCTCGGGCAGCGGGAGCAGCACGTCCTCCGGATCGGCCGGCGCCAGCAGTAGTGGGAGTGGCAGTAGCAGTGGCTTGTCCACGGGTGCGACAGTTGGGGTCGGCGTTGGCGTGAGCATGAGCGTGGTAGCAATAATGGGAATCCTCGGCGGCCTTTTCTTTCTGCGCCGGAGACAGCAGCGCCGCAAGGATGCGTCGACGCTCGGAGGGAGTACAGTCGTGGGAGGCTCGTCCATGGCCCCGACGCCCAACATGGGCTATGCGGGAGTTGCATACCCAAACTATATGCCGCAGCATACACAGTATCAGCAATATGGAGGCTACGAGCAGACTCCGCAAGATCAGTCAAGCGGCTGGTCAACATATTACACCCAACAGCAGCATGAAACACCAAAGCCCGGTGAACTTTGCACCGGGACGCCCGCGGCGGTTGAGATGCCTCAGAACGTCAAATACCATGAAATGGTGGGCGAGGGTCACTACAGAGAAGCGCCTTGAACTAGTTCTACTTCGTGATAATATTGAAATGAACCCATCATCATTTACCTGATTATTCGCTAAAACCCCATTTTGAAACCTCTAAAGCCTAAGGCCCATGCGCCGTGATCCCGAGAAAACATGAGACGTGTGCAATCATTTACCTGAGCCCACGCTTCGCATCCTTGGCCGCGGCGCCGTGGAGAGCCTCGTGAGGCTTTTCGTAAGGAGGGCGGCCACCAAGAATGTCGGCAGTGTCCTTCATGTCGCGCCAGTGAGCAGCCAGAGGACGACGGTTCTTCCAGTCTGTCTCCTTCTCTTCCAAAATCTCCATAGGCGTGAAGACGACTGCGGCGCCCATGATGCCGATGACAGATGCAGTCAGCGGGTCCTTGCTGGGAGAAACCTCCGAGAAGGGGCCAAACTGCTCAAGGTGCTGGATACACCGGATTGCGAGTCGGACGGCTCTGTGCCTGTCCAAAGGAGATGGGACACCACCCTGTTGCACGTGACCAGGAATACTGTCACGAGCCTCGAAACGCTCTTCGGCTTCATGGCGGATGAGGTCTGCAATGAGCTTGGCGGACAAGAGCTTGTCAGCCTTCTCGTTGACCAGGATGAGACGTCCGGCACGAGACTGGCCATTGTCATGCTTGAAGACCTCCTTCAGGTGCTCAATGTCGGAGACGACCATGCCCAAGCTGATGCCTTCTTCGGGAATGTACACAGCGCTGGCACCCACGCCCAAACTGGTCAGAGTGGCAATGTAACCGGAACGACCACCCTGGGTCTCGATGACGAAGACTCGTCTACGGGTAGCCGAAGCAGATTGCTTGATCTTGTCGCAAAACTCGACGAGCTCGTTGAGGCAGGTGTCTGATCCGAGGGAGTATTCGGAACCTGGGACGTTGTTCGAAATGGTCGCTGGCAGCAACGTGAAAGGGATGCGAAGCTCGGGGAATTGATCCCGAGCCTTTCGCAGTTGCGAAATAGCGTGGAAGGCTTCGAAACCACCAACCAGGAAAAGCGCATCGAACTTGTCCTTCTTGATGCAGGCAGCGATTTGATCCATACCAGTCTCCTCTGGCAGTTCACGGTTGGTTCCGATCTCCGAGCCACCCTTTCTTCCCCAGTCATCAACATCAATCCACTGGAATGGTCGTACGGAAGCGAATGGGGTATCATTGTGGTGGCGCACGTAGCCGGCGAAACCGTTGTAGATGGCCAGGGGCTCGTGACCACGGTTCAAGCAATAAGCAACACCAGCTCGGATCGCAGCGTTCATACCACCAGCGGGTGCTCCGACATTGATGAAACCAATTCGCATGCGCTATCCCAAGTGTCAGTATTCTATAATTATGGAAGGGATATATCTGGACCAACCTTGTTCGCCGGAAGCTTGGTGCTCTCGTCCTGGCCAACAGTAGTGGTCAGGTTGTAGCAGTTGTACATTTCGGCAAATTCTGTGTCGCGGAGAGCCATGGCTCTGCTGAAGTCTTGAGCCTCGATGGCCTTGGCCACCTCTTGTGTCGCCTTGACGGCGGCCATCAAGGGCTTGCGGACAATCTTGTTTTCGGTAATGGCAATGAAGCAGGTCTCGGACTCGGGCGTTGCTTCGAGCAAGGTCTTGACAGCCTCAACACCCTGCAGCGTAGCCAGGATTCGGTCTTGTGCGACGGCCGGGCCACCACGCTGGACGTGACCGAGGATGGTTGCACGCGTGTCGAGCTTGAGGCCGTTGGGGTCCTTGAGGAGGTCGACGACCATGCCAGAGGTGATCTTCTCACCATGCCTGTCTCTGGCACCTTCGGCGATGATAACAATCGTCTTTCGCTTTCCTTGCTCTCGGTGCTGTACGCCGACAGTTAGTCTTACCACGGAATTCAGGAACTATTAGTGCGCAAACATACCTTCTTGACAATCTTGACCATGTCCTCGCGCCAGTTGTCGTCTCTGGGCTTCTCGGGAATGAAGATAAAGTCGGCGCCAGTTGCCACACCGGCCATCAGAGCGAGGTAACCGCAGTGCCGTCCCATGACCTCAATGACGAAGGCACGCTGGTGGGAGCTTGCGGTGGCCTCAATGTAGTCGACCATCTCACAGATTCGGGAGAGTGCTGAAGCGGCACCAATGGTGTTGTCAGTTCCGGAGAGATCGTTGTCAATGGATCCCACAAGACCGACAATGTTCAAGTGCCTGTATGGGGCCACCTGCTGCTCGGTGAGCTCACCACCGGACACGAGCTCGTCGACCAGCGAAGGCCACTCGGCTCGGAACTTGTCTGCACCTGTGAGGGAGCCATCACCACCGCAGATGGCAAGAGCATCGATGCCCTTCAATATCATGTTCTTGGCGGCGAGTCGTCGACCGGGTCGCTCGTAGAACTCCATACACCGGGCGGTTCCGATGAGCGTACCGCCTTCGGACAGGTAACCTCGCACGTCGTTCCAGTCGGTCTTGCGGATGTCGCCGGTGACGAGTCCCTGGTATCCTTCGTAGACACAGAAGGCATCGCAGCCCATGTGGATGGCTGTACGGATGACAGCGCGAACGACGGCGTTCATGCCTGGGGAGTCACCTCCCGAGGTCATGACGGCGATCTTCTTCTTGGGCGCCATGGTGGTGAGCGGCGCCATGTTGAGCTTTGTTGTAGTATACGGCAGGAGATCAAGCTATGTTGGAGATGTCACATAAGCTGTTCAGTGACGATGGGGGCCGCGGCAGCTTTAAGTCTCTCGGGAAGGACTTGAAGCGCCAAGCAAGCTGGAGGGGTGGACGGTAGCGAGCTGAAGCTTATGGGGTGACGTGGAAGTGTAAACACCCTGGCAATGGGAGATGATGGTTCGAGCGTGCCACCGTCAGGGGATGATGAGAGGCTTGGATGAAGATACGTTACAATAGGAAGAAGAAAGGAAAACGAGCAAGAGCTGGGAGCAATGAGGTGTTTAGGTGATACTGCTTGCTACATACTTTCCACCCTCCCTCCCCAGGCCCGAGAGAGACCATCCATCCAGATCAGACCTCACACTGTTCCGCCTGGTCGCAAGCTGACGGACCGTTGCTTGCCAAAGGTCCGATTGGAGTTGAGTTTGGCGGGCAGGTGTGACGCAGGAGCACCACTTTTTTGGGGTCTTTTGCTGCACTGTTGCTCCTTATCGTTATCAATAGCGGGGAGCTCGCCCAAAAAATTGCAGCATTGCAGCTCTGAAAGTCTTGGTGCCCCTCACTAACGAAGTGTCTCGACTCGTAAAAATACATCATGCGGCGGGGTCTCAGCTGTTGACTCGACATCAAAGATCCCCGGTGTTGACGTTGGACCATGAGTTCACGATGATGAACTCTTGAGGACACTTGCAAGTTGACATGAGGATAAGATAGATCCCATTGAAATCAATCGACTGACGAATGCGATCAAGTATCTCCCTATACCGCCCTGAATGAGGGCACAACTCGACAACTCAAATGAAACTGGCTAACCTACAAATGCAGCGATCTAGCACTCCTCCCCCTACCAAAATAATCCGACCGAATATATCATATCCCCACATGGCATCCGCAATCTCTCCGTGCCCAAGAGCCCTAACAAGGCTGTCAGCCAATGACGAAATGAGAATTATGACGTGAAATTCGCGCAGGATGCAAGTCCAGAGAGTTACGGTCAGCAATTGGAGCATCGCTGCATAACTTGGACATGTGCACTTGACGCTACTTCTTAATGGTGAACAAATTCTGGCCCAGGATACTCGGCACTCGGTGAGGGTTAGGAGGCTATCGCGCCAGGCGTATATATACCGCTGGGCTTGGACGGACGGTATGCTGAGAGCAGTCGCTCGAAGCAGGGGAGGATATCGCGGGATTGCTGTCACCTTCCTCATATCTCATCCATACTTGTTGAGCTTGTCAGTGTAGCACATCATTCCCTGGTCTTGTTCTGGATGGACAGGACGCTCCGATATCCTCGCAGTCTTTTGCAATCCGAGCCACAGAGTTTGTTTCCGACGCATCTTTCGTAGTAGTGTGCAAACACATCAATGATCAAGGAATGACAGTAAACATCAAAATGGCCTGGATGACCAAAGCCCATCCTTGAATTATTCAGGTTTTAGCAGCAAACCTCTGAACGCCAATGCTATAATCCCTGCAAAACCTTCTCGTGATAATAAAAACGCCTTATGCATGCCTTGTCATAAAAGTGACCTCAAGTGAGTCGAACCGCTCGGATATGTGCTCGTGTTGCCTTGCCCACGTCTGGCAGAGCTGGATGTCCATCAGTTGTGCCGTGCTGCAGCTGCAGCAAACTGCTCGGCTTGTAGTCGCTCCAGTTCCTCCAGCGACATGCCGCTGTCCTCGAACTTGTTCGTCCTCTGCAGGCCAAATGTCAGCGTTGGTATACCATGCAAATTTTGGAATACGTACAATGTTCTTGATGACCTTCTGTGTCTCCTTGTGCTGTGCAGCCGCCTCCAGAACCGCTTCGACGTATTCCTCAAAGCCCAGTGTCTGCAGAGCCCTCGTAATATGATCGCAAGCAATAGTCTTCTTGGCCTCCTTTTCTGAGATCTCGTTGGCTTCTGAAGATACCAGCGTGATAAACTCAACGCAGCATTCTATGAGCAGGTCTCTGGCCTCCTTGGAAAAGCTCAAGCCAGATGACGAAGGCAATATCTCTGTGACAATCTTCTGAACCGTTGCTAGAAGCAGTCAGACAAATAAATAGATATAGTGGACAGGAATTGTGACATACCTTTGGGTAGAGACAAGTCGTCGTTACCTGAGCGGAGAGTTAGCATTTGTAAGAGTAATCAATGCAAGAAAAGAAAAGCAATCATGCGCGGCCATGAGCCGTCATTCAATGAAGTGTCCGCATGTAAGCGTGTAATGGAGTCCTGCCATGTCTGTCGCGCAGTGTAATGGGATGGCATTTGCGGGAAATTTTATATGATGGTAGCCAAAGACGGTCATAATGAGCTATTCGTGTTGCCACTTTATGGTAACTTTGAAGGTATCAAGGTGGTTGGAGGGACGTGTATCAAAAAAAATGTTCAACTCACCTCCATATTCGTGGTCCGACATCTTGGGCTAGGTAGGAAGAGACGCGTAGTTCGGAGAGGTGCAGACTCAAAGACAAGAAGAATAAAAAGAAAAGGCGTCGGGGTGGGTGGGCAGTAGAAGTATTTTGTTGAACTTCAATAAATGCAAATCGTAAATACTTCGGTTGCGACAAGACAGAGGTGCGTGGGGATGTGCAGTCGTCTGGTCGAACTTCAATATCAAACCGGCGTCGAATTCCAAGAGGCGAGAGCGCCCAATATCAGGCGCGCAGGTGCCAGTGGATCAACCGCCATTTATGTACCTGAAGGGGCGGCAGGTGGGGAGGAATCAATCGCTCCTCCTTGGCGCCTGCCGGTACGTGGCTGATGCAGAGAGCCGCTTTCCCAAAAGCATCCGTTTTGTGGCGCAGCCGCCGAGCTTCAAAACCTCAACTCCACTGAAAAATCCAACACAAAATTTCTGCTTCTCTTCCAACACAAAAACCTTCCAAGGACCATTTTCCAGGACCGCGAAACTCCCTCGGACAACACTCATTCGCTTTTCGCCATGCCATGAGCAATTCCTGCGCATAGTGCCTCCATGGCGCTTTGCCTTCCGGATCGCGCAGCACCACCTGCTTGTTAATCGCAGGTGTCTGCCGCGCTCCCAGTCAATCGGTAGGTCACTTCTTTACTCAAACATCCCACTTGCATGATGAACAAGTTGTCGCCCCAGTCTTACCTGCCTCCGACAAGGGTAGGGATGCTGATCGACACGTCTTAGCCAATAGACATGATCTGACACAGCACCAAAAATTACACGTCGAGAATCTTTGACTGGAATCATTGCTAATTAAGTCGCTTCAGGTACCTCTGGACCTTGGGATTCCTGTATGCCACCCCTACGCCGTGCGTGCACCACAACACGACACTTGCCATGATGCTTTTGTTTCAAGTACTATCAAATTCCGACCACCAAGGAGGATACAATCTCGAAACCTGATTTCGCTGCTTTAGACATCGCCTCTGGTGCCTGGAAGACTGGCCTCAAAAAACCGGTGCTAACCGCTCAGATCACTGTTGTGAGGTAGTGTTGCCAGACCATGTCACCAGTGATCAAACATCCCTAAAGGTAGGCTTGAACTTTTTTCTTTCTATCTTTTGCTATGCACTGCTTGTGATGACGAACCTATATTCCATGCTAAAGCCGAAACTACATGTGGATATACATATAGAGCCTTTTCATCTTTCGACTGAAGCTTTGTTCACAAACCATTTCTATTTGATACTTTTAGAGTGGCATTTGCTAATCATCATGGCAATAGGTCTCAGTTGTCCCTCAATCTATCCCTGGAAGCTCTTCAGCTCCGGATCGTTCCACCTGCGTACTGGTTAGTATTCATAAAATCTTGCCGGGGGAACGTGACAAACCTCAAGTGCTTGCCGTTCACTTCCTTGGGAGCTCCGACTGCCAAATTTGCGATCACTGAACCAGGCTGTTCCGGCTTCAGTAGCTGGCCGGAGGCGTGTTCCTTGATGAAGCTGGCATGATCCTTGGCAGTCATTGAGGCACCGCCAAGCTCTCTGATCTGCAGCTGCATGTCGGTGTCGACCTTGCCGGGCGAGATAGCAACGCTGGTGATTTCGGGCTCTTCAACTGCAAGATGTGCGCACATGTGGTTGATGGCAGCCTTGGCGGTCCCGTACGCTCCCCAGGCAGTGTAGGCACCGACAGATGCTCCAGATGACACAAACACTATACGGCCCTGAGTCTTTCTCAATTCGGGGATAGCTGCCTTGACCTGAATTTTCACTAGATCAGTATAATGACATGATATAATTCTGTGTGACCAAACGTACCAACGCAAGAGGGCTCGCAACGTTGATGTCGTAGGAACGGCGCCATTCGTCGATATCGACATCAGCAAGTTTAGACAGCGGTGTCAAAACAGCGTGGTTAATCACAATCCCATCCACCTTGCCGAATGCCTTGGCTGCTGCTTCAATGACCTTGGGTGCTGTCTGCGATGCTCGTCAGCCATGATTTCCGTGCACTCTAGTTGAGGATCACCCACGTTGAAGTCGGCCAAGTCGGCTGCCATGAATTCCACGTTGGACGGGTTCTCGCTCTTGATCTTCTGCAGACCCGACTCTGATCTGGCCACAACGAAGACCTTGTGAGAAGCACGAAGCAGTATCTGCGCGATAGCGAGGCCGAGACCCCGGCTGGCTCCGGTGACGACGAAGACCTTGGAAGACATGGTGCTGGTTCAGTTGTTCGATACCAAATTTCGAATTTTCTTCTTCGGGTGTTGTTTGGTAAACGTCCTAGAACAATGGTTGGAAGGGAACCACAGACGCATAAATATCGCGAGGCAATGCCGACACGATTAACCCGGCGGGCGCATGCCTGCCATTGACCCATAGTAAAGAATGCCGCTGGATCCCGCCGATCGCGGGGCTAGGAGGGGCGACCGGCCGTTGAACTGATGGCGTAATGTTTTTTTAACAGGCAAACTGTATCGCTGCTTCACGCTCCAATGTAATGCTACGCAATTCTCATCACTGTATCACGGAAAATTCCGCATCGCGACTTCCATATCGCTCAGGCACACTCGTGAACCGTGACAAACTATCGCAATTGCTTACCTCTCTCTGCCGAGACTCGGCTTGCGAGGCAACAGGGTAAGCCTGCACGGTAAGCCTTGACAGTATTACTTGAGGTAATACATTGCTCCTTGGGCCGCCAGTTCTCCATTTTGTACCACTTGTAACCGAACAAGCCGGTCGATAAGGCATATCAGGGGGCATAGCCAAGGCCACTGCCATGTCCTCGTCGACTGTCGTCGTCCTTGGCGCCGGCATCATCGGTGTCTCCACGGCATACTACCTCGCCCAGCACCAGGCGCCGTCGTCGATACACCTGGTAGACCCATCGCCGGAGCCGTTCGCCTCGGCATCCGGTTACGCAGGCGGCTTTCTCGCCCGGGACTGGTTCTCAGCCCCGACTGCAGAGCTCGGCGCCCTCAGTTTCGATGAGCATCGGAAGCTCGCCGAAGCCGAGGACGGTGGGCGGAAATGGGGCTACGCCCGCAGCACGCCTATCAGCTTGACGCAAGGCAAATCGAGAGGGCGTAAGGTCGTTGCCACAGGCAGAGCCGACACGGCCACGGGTAAAAGGAGCAATGGCATCGCGCCGGCGTGGCTGTACAGCGGCGCCGATGACAAGGTTGAGGCCATTGGCGACGAGGGGACTGTTGCACAGGTGTAAGTAACTGAGCACGCCTTGCAACCCAATATCTGCCCGGGCGCTTTCCTTCGTGCTTCTCTGTCGATGCATGTGGCTGCCCTTCTGCAGGTAGCACGAGATTGTCTCGGCGCTCATGCTGAAACGATAGCTGACAGAGACCCTCTGCATTTGTCTCAATTTCTTTTGAAAGAATGCATCGAAGCTGGAGTCAAAATGCACCACCCAGCAAAGGCCACCTCAGTCTTGACCGATATGCGCAACGAGATCTCAAGCATCCGCATCACGGACATTGAGTCCGGTACCGAAACCGACGTCCCATGCACGAGCATTGTGATCGCGGCCGGTGCTTGGTCGCCGCAGGTCTTTGCGACCTTGTTTCCGCAGTCTCCCCTCGACATCCCCGTATCGAGTTTGGCCGGCCACTCGCTCGTCGTACGATCTCCGCGCTGGACCGCTGAACGTGATGCCAAAACCGGCTGCCATGCAATCTTCGTGGAGGGTCGCTCTGGCTACTCACCCGAGATATTCTCTCGCGTCGGCGGCCATATCTATATCGCAGGCTTGAATTCGGCTTCGGAGCCTCTGCCACCACTAGCGACTGACTCAAGAAGCGGTATTTCCAGGTCTGCCATTGGCCAGCTCAGAGCAACGGCATGCGAGATTTTGGGCCAAGGACAAACAGAAGATGACCTTGAGGTCGTGAGAGAGGGACTCTGCTTTCGCCCAACAACAAGGAGCGGATCACCTATTGTCAGCAGAATTCCGGACGCGAACTTGGGAGACGACATCAGCACGCGGTCAGCAGCAGAAGGTGGAGTCTATCTTGCTGCAGGTCATGGACCATGGGGCATCAGTTGTAAGTATTGCTGATCTCTGATTTGTCATATATCGGTTTTGGCACTTTCGATTCATGTCACGTACGATTTTTTTAAACCATGCCTTTGGGCACTTGTCTTCGTCAAAGGACACTGCTTATTGAACCATTCACAGTGAGCTTAGGAACTGGAAAAGTACTGGCAGAGACGATACAACGACGGAAGTTGAGTGCCGATATCTCTATGCTGGGACTCTAGCACTCCGCCGAGCCGAGCGGATGTATGGCTTCATAGAGTCATTGACTTCTCCTGACAGCGAAGTGGTGTTGGGATCGAGATTTCTGATCAGAAAATACAAGAGAACGGCACTTGGATGATTCTTATGTCTCTCCTACGGATTTGTAATCTACAACAAAACAGCTTACGAGTGGCTTGCGAGTATCGCCAAAGAAAAGGGGGTTAGTGCTGATCTGTCAGACGGTGGACGGGTAGAATAGAGTCGTCGATCATGTGTTTGCCCGGTTCGGGCTTATTCCATCCCAGAGCGGAATGATTTTCCTGGGTATACTGAATCGTGCCAACGGGCCGGTCGAGATGTGCCTGGCCATGGTGAGTGATTATGCCTCAACATAGTAAGGCTGAAAAACGATAGACCCGGGCACGACGTTTTAGTGCAGAGTATCCGGACCGCAACAAATCAGGCCATGCCTCGGCAGGCTTCAGGGACGGTCACTGAAAAAAGATAAACTCAGACCCACTGCAGCTCGCGATGAAGAATCTCATGATACCCAGATGCCAAGAGCGTTCAATAGTTGGGTTTGGGCAATCACTGGAGTCTGCGCAAGGCAATAGCGAGTTGGATGGTTCAAAGCATGTATGCAGCTGTTGCCTTTGAAGGCCAGACTAGTTTGTAAATGGTCAAAATTCGGCAGCATATCCAGTGAAGCGGAAAATTTTTGTGAAAGAGGAAAAAAAACCCTTTCGTGACTACTGCGATTCTTGAGTCGTTCAGATATATGGACGTCTAGANACCCACTGCAGCTCGCGATGAAGAATCTCATGATACCCAGATGCCAAGAGCGTTCAATAGTTGGGTCTGGGCAGTCACTGGAGTCTGCGCAAGGCAATAGCGAGTTGGATGGTTCAAAGCATGTATGCAGCTGTTGCCTTTGAAGGCCAGACTAGTTTGTAAATGGACAAAATCCGGCAGCATATCCAGTGAAGCGGAAAATTTTTGTGGAAGAGGAAAAAATACGCTTTCGTGACTACTGCGATTCTTGAGTCGTTCAGATATATGGACGTCCAGATGTTCCCGTCGTTCCCCCCTGCTTGATATCTGATAAGGCATGACAAGGCAGAGCATTTGTAAGTTTGTAGGCGCAAAGTCTGAAGACGTTTCGAGAGGAGATCGGGGTTCGGAAAGTCTATTCTGCCTTTTTTTTCTCCGACGCACCCTCTTTATCATGCAAGTCATCAACCCGTCATGGAGTTTTTGCGAAGCAGTCAAAAAGTGTCTGGGCTCTGGATGTCCCCAGTCAAACCGTTTTGCGGGTGCGGCTCTGGGCCATGCGAATGTGGATGTATCCTCGCTTCTTTATTCCCCTTTTTTCGGCTCTCAGCCCACGAGGGCCAGGCCAGCCAGGGCGCCGG
>JACVEI010000302.1:0-185882 GCA_018115615.1 Pestalotiopsis sp. DP-2020a | reverse complement strand
CTGGGCGCCATGCCACTCCTGACCGCATGTGTCAGGTCGCAACCCGCGTAAAGCAACGTGTGCAGCATGGGGTTGCGAAAACTGAATAGGCCTTCCCCGCTTGACTTTCCATCCAATGCAGCTAGATTCAAGCTGCAATTTCCATATACGCTGCCCATCAGAGGCGATTCTAGCGACCAGTCGTAGCTAGAATCCTGAATGATACACAGGGCATCGATCCAGATGTATTTGAACCCGAGGTCGCGAGCAACGGCAATGGCTTCCCGCCACGTTCGTGGAAGCTCATCAAGGGAAAATTCATCTCGAAGTTCAAGAAAATTGGCCTTCCTCAATTTCAGAAATTGTGCATCGCCCCAGCAGTGACTCAGGGCAACATATTCGACATGGTGTTCCACTTGTGATCCGCTGGTGCGGTGGACGAAAAGACTTTTGTTTCCAGCGCTTATATCGATCAAGCGCGTTGGCATCTGCAACGTGCTGGTCTGCCGGCACGAATGATGGCCGTCGATGCACCGGTCAAGCTATGACTTTGCCAGGTCCAAGGATACTCGGGATCCGGTGAAGAAGGATCTTTTCTGTTGAGCATACCGTGAGGTCGATGTATCGATTTTGGTGAGTCCATCGACATCAATATTGTTATCGAGAAGAGAAGATGTGCTGTAACCTTTCCGGATGTCTATGTGGAGTAAGCTAGGTTCGGATGAAAGCTGGACTGCTCCAGAAGTGAGATTGAGAGGGAGCAGCAGTGATGGTGGGGCTCTCCGTTCGTCTCAGGTCTTCAAAGCCTGTAAGAGACACCGCAACAGTGAGAGCAGTGCCATCAGACGATTCGATACGAAGACCCGGTTGGATATTGAACCAATGAAGCGTACACAAGTGACAACGTCTCTTGGATAAACCCCTGAGAAAAGCTGGACTTAGGTGATAGAGGAACTTGAATGAATTTCCATCTTTCGTACTAACCTAGCGGCATGGGTGTTTTCGCCGTTGTCGCACTCAGTCAAGGCAGTCCGTAACGCGGTTCCTAGCTCGTGACAGAATCGCTCACTCGTGGAGCAAATAGACTCAGCTGGTATGGCAGCCTGTTCTAAGGGGATCAGAACATCGTCGCAATTTGGCGTGGTACTCATCATTAGCTTGCCTCGCTTTTTGAGGTAGCTTGTTGAAGGTCAAACAGCAAGTGGGCGAGAGTGATGAGAGTGGCTTGAAACCGCACAAAGGATGCAATACCCTTGTCCTAACGTCGGGTAAATTTGTTGGCCGATAGAGCCCGAAAGGTATTATGTACTCCGCACGATCTTGAGTGGGCCAGAATTATGCCTGGGTCAGCCGATCTTCGACTCGGTCATTCTTCTACAACAATCTCATAACACGCAGCAAAACCTGTCTTTCTGGAAAGCTATTGGATTCGGTGTAGGTTCAGTGGCTTCGTAGAGGTATTGCCCTTTACTTATAATATGCCTCGTCGTTCAGGCCCAGCTGCCGAAAGTCCAGAGCAACTATGGGAACGCTTATCAGATGCATTTCAGTCCCTACACTGTGGGACCTGGCCCAACCAATCGTCTGAACAGCTCTACCGTGCAGCTTATAAATTGACGCTCTTCAAGAAAGGTCCTTGGCTTTTGGAGAAAACATCAGAATGGCATACAGACTGGCTTCGACAGCACCTCCTTGTCAAATTACACCGTTTTGCACAAAAGCTGGAAGACTTGCACAGCCCACTCTATGGTGATGTCTCTCCTCTACAGCGTGAAGAAGCCTGCTCATGGGTGGGGGGAGTGGTCGACGTCTGTGATGATGTTTTCCGCCATTACTTTACTGCGACAACTACCATTGCGGAGCATCTGTTGACGTATGTGGTGAGTAGTTCTACCCTGTCCTCGTTCCTTTCAATAGGTCTGGTGGGTCAATACCAACGAATACTATAGGACAAAGCTGAGGAAACATCGGGCTCGTCGAGCGTTCACGGTCGATGTTTGGAAGCCTTTACCAAGACCATGATGACCAGTACCAGTGTTCACACAGAAGGCGCGGCAAAAACGCCGTCCGAGCTTATCGGACAAGCAATCATCATGGATCTTGACTATGGCTTCTCGGATTTTCACAATCGACTCAGGTCTCTGGTCGTGACCATCGAAAGGTCCGATTCGAAGGTCGATCTCAGCTCTCTCATGCGTACCATGTACCTGGACCCAAGGCGACAGATGTACCAGGCGGCAGCGTCTGTGCTTGTCAACAAATGCTCTCCTTTAGAGTTATTCAAACTTGTGCGAAGACAGCTGCTAAGGGAGGAGCTTTGCGCTCATACAATTATCCCGAGATCTATGGAGGAGGCTGCAAAATCCCTGGTATTGGAAGAGATCCTGCAACCTCATCTACAGAAAGTCATGGATGGTAACACAGAGTCTTTGGCTGTCTTATTCCAAAAAGAAGCATTCCGAGATCTATCTCTGATGTACGAGCTCATATTTTTGGTTGATAAAGAAGTTCAGCCTCTCAAGAGCTTATGGCGAAATTGGTTACGGACTCAGGTCGAATTGGTTCCGTCTGAAAACAACAGCGCGCTTGCGCAGTTACAGAGCCTCGACGATTTGAAGCAACAGGCTAGTAACATTGTCAGTACTTCTTTCCATTCAGACCCCGGGCTTTTGAAGATAATGGAAGAGATTTATGACATTCATGAGGTCATATAGCGGAAATATACCTAGATAGTTGTGGGCATTTTAGGAAAAAGAAAAGAGGAAGCATGGACAAACAGAAAGAAAAATGCCGAATGCTTATGGCTTATGTACATCGCGGCAAAGTCTCAAACTAAACTTGCAGGGCCGGGCCCCTCTTCTACTGCCTTGTAGGGCTTTATAGGCGCCTGCCAGACACCCTAGAGCGTCTCCGCTAGCCACTTCCAGGCGCCCGCCCGGCCAATGCGCCAAAAGATAACACGCAAATTTCGCAAGACACGAACGCGTTCTGGAAACAATTTCGAAATTTATAGCGACCCAAGGACACTATTCTAAATCATATCTGACACTTGTAACCTGATACACCTCGCGCTCTACTTTGCAGCACCTTCTGTTACCTTTCCCTCTACAAACTCAGCAAGTACCAAAAGTGATTTCTGAGGACTCATGATGTCCAAGAAAGGCACGTCGGCGCGGAACACGGCCCAGAACCAAGAGCGGAACTCTGACGCGATCATACTGTCGACACCAAAGTCGGGCAACGCCTTGCGCCCATCCACCTGACCAAAGGGCATCAGGATCATGTTCGAGAAGCGCTTCTTGATGAAAAGCAAGATGGCTTCCTGCATGGTATCGGCATTTGCCTCTGAGGCGAAGGCAGCTGCCAATGCCGCGGGAACATCCTTGAACCACGGTGCAGCTGCCTTGGCCACGGCATCGGAAGTACCTTGAGATCGAGACGATGCTATATCGGCAGCCGCCTTCTCGGCCTGCAGCGATGCCAGCAAGATGGACGAACGCGCTTCCACGAGTACACCGTGGGTGGTCACATCGAAACCGCGAGCGCTCAGCTCGCGGACGGCAGCAGGCTCCAGGCCCGTGAGCATGTGCGAGTCCTTGGCATCTCTGGCCGACTCGCTCACCAGTGCCAGGTCCAAGATTTGCAAGAACCCGTCCTCGTTCAGGGGCTGGATACCCTTGCGCAGAAGGAGAGCCTCGATTTCTGGGTTCTCGTGGAGGTAGCCAACCTCGGAGATCATTCCCAGACCCACAGAGACACAAGGCAGGCCGCGAGACCGGCGCCAGCGCGCAAAGGCATCCAGGAAGCCGTTCGCGGAGCAGTAATTGCTCTCCGTGGCAGTGCCCACGGTGCCCGAGATGTACGACGTAAGGAGGAAAAAGTCGAGCGCGTGACCGCCCAATGCGTTGTGCAGATTCCAGGTACCCTGCCACTTGGGGATGCCTCGTTGGGCATGCGAGTAAACAGTGCCTCGTGGAGTCCCATTGCCGCCTGGACCACTCCGCCAATTTTGCATCCCGTGGAAACACAATGGGCCACGACCGCCGTCACGTCTGCGGCCTGAGAAACATCACCGCGGACCACACCGACTGTAGCCCCGGATTGTTCCAATCGGGAGACGAGCTGCTTTGCGCTCGGCTCATCGGCACCCGAGCGGCCCAGGAAGACGGAATGGCGGGCGCCTCGAGTCATCATCCATCGACTCAAGATCCCTGGAGGCCCATCCGCGCCATGTCCCGATCAACTCAAATGTTCCTTTTCCTGACAGGCATACGTCTAGAACGACGAAATGGAGTTTCGAAAGTCCTCGGATGCATCATGCAAAGACGTTTGTGGCCTAGATCCAGGGGACATCGGGTCCGATCCAAAGCAGTTCAGTCGAGGATGGGGCTCAAGCCTCATAGTCCTAGAGTTGCAGGTCAGCCTCAACGCTCACCTTTGGCAGGTGGTGCAGAATACGGAGAAGTTACGCGTAGCACGGCGCTTACGTCATGGATTTCTGGTTCACTCCCTAGACACTCGTCATGATCCGCGCGGTATGATCCTGCCCAGGTGCGTGAGCCGGTGCGAATTAGGGTTAGGGTGTAGCAGGGTAGGATCAGATATAGTATTGTCTTATCTCCGCCGCCACTGGGCATGCAAGCCGAGCCCAGAGATCGGCCACGTACATACGACCAATCATATTGGCTCATTCTTCCTATAGTCACTGACACTTTTAATAGCTTTTCCAAAAGGTCCCTACCTCCCTAGGAAATACTGCCTATTTTTCCCCATAGTGATTGTTGACATTATTCATCAGTACAACCTCACACTGCGTGCTCCTGCCAGCCTGAGATGACCAAAGTGCATGCTCTATAATCCAATAATACGGACGTCGGAGCCAGTTAATTACCTTCAAATCTCGCACTGACAGCTACAATACTGATCTACACTTCTCGACGTATCTCGTACAGACTATCGGCCCATGTATGCCGGGATGTCGTGGCAACTTGCAGATTATCATGGTCTAGATTTGGTGGAATCACCTCGTGTGGAGACTCCAGACTCTTTCCCCGTCGGGCCCGGGCAGAGACGGGAGCGTAGTCTTGGCGTCTTCGTATGATCCTGTTATGGAACATCTAGTTTTGTGCATTAATTCGGGGGATTTCTCTCACGGACTGACTGGGCCCAGACGGGAATCATGGGGTGCCATCTTATCGCGTCTGCTGTTGCCAAGAACGGTAGCCGGATATTTTCTCGTGTGAGATAAGAATGCTGACTCCTGGGCGAAATATGTACTATGAAGCCAGGTTTTTGAAACTTGCAATCCTCTGTTGGACAAGAGGGTTGGTAGATAGTAGCCAAAGTCTATCCATTGATACCATGTTGAGTGCAACTGGTACAAAATAACGTTACTGAGATGCACTAAAGCTATTCATCGCAACAATACTCGCCAGCATTAGGCATGCAAAGTCACACCCATCAATAAAGTCTTTAGCAGTGCATCTGTATTCACCATGATAGCCCAGCTGTCGGAGCAGAGCTTGCCTTCTGGCCCCGGTAACACAGCGAATGGATGTGACACAACCGCGAGTGGGTGAAAGGAGCTTAGAGTACACAATGTTTCATCGAAGTAATTTCCTTGCATTCTGATAGGCTAGAGAGAAGTATCTAAGGGAAGCCGAAGCGGACCACGGATCAAGCGAGCTGGGTTCGGGAGATCGATGCACGCGGCAGAATCCAGAATTCGCTGAGGACATTATGTCCGACCGTGTTTTGGTTCTAGACTAGCCTCAAGCACTCATTTGTTGTGTCCAAAGTCTAATCTCTATGTAATTTGTGGAAAGAAAAGCTGCTCAAGTTTAAACAAAAGTAGGAGGAATGGCACATCGACTTATGGTTGAGCTTAACTTGCTCCAGTAGTCAAGATCTCCAGTCTTGATATCGGTGAGGTCTTCCTGTGCCCAAATCGCTTGAATCAGTAGTCTAACGTAATTGAAAGATCTTGAGGAGGCTTGCTTTTCCGTTCTAGAGATAAGATCAAGAATAAGCACCCGGCGGCTGTCTGTCCGAGCTTCGCAGCCCAAGATGAAGACTGGGAATTGCCGCGGACAGTAATCCAGCTGAGAGATGATGGAAAAGGCGTTGTCAATATGCTGCTGCATTCTCAATGGCTGGTCAGCCAAGGTCTTGGACGTTCGATCAAAGTAAATCAACATGGCAAACTGATACAGTTGATTAACAGGTGTGTCAGTTGAAGTACTCCGGATTCTCCAGTCGAGGACCTTGAGAAATTTCTTGTGCTCTTCTCTCACTTCNGATACAGTTGATTAACAGGTGTGTCAGTTGAAGTACTCCGGATTCTCCAGTCGAGGACCTTGAGAAATTTCTTGTGCTCTTCTCTCACTTCGACAGATCTTGCTTCTGTATAAATGGAGTCGAACAGTTCCGATAATAGCTTCAGCAGTGGACTAGCTGAAGAGAATGCCATGAAAGAGATCTATACAATTATCAACGTGCCTGTCTGTGGGTATTAGGTGGTGGTACTAACCTCTGATNCGACAGATCTTGCTTCTGTATAAATGGAGTCGAACAGTTCCGATAATAGCTTCAGCAGTGGACTAGTTGAATAGAATGCCATGGAAGAGATCTATACAATTATCAACGTGCCTGTCTGTGGGTATTAGGTGGTGGTACTAACCTCTGCTGAGCCGACACTCGGCAGGGTAGTCGGCGGAGTCGACGGAGTCGGCGGCCCTTGTGGATCTTCCTTCTTCCAATGCTGGAGACTAAAACAGGCCAGTACATCGTTGTAGTAGACCCATTCTAGCAAGGTGGCGTTATTCTCATTCTGGACCATGCCCAGATGGGTAGTGTCTATAACCGTCTTCACACTACTGAGGTGCCATGTCCATTGACTGGAAGTACAGCACGCTCGTTGGATCTATCGTTTGATTCAGCGTCGGGTCAGCCCATTACAACCATGACACAGAACCTACCTCGAAAGAATACAACAACATTCCAGCAGCAACGTGTTGGACTGCTTCTGTGGTGCTCAGCTCATCACCTTGTGCCGCAGTCGCCAAGGCACTGAGGGCAGATATCTTGAGTTCGGCGGCTTGGGACTGTACGCCATGTTTGTGCAGAGACGCAAATGCAAGCAGTGCGTTAAGNGAGGGCAGATATCTTGAGTTCGGCGGCTTGGGACTGTACGCCATGTTTGTGCAGAGACGCAAATGCAAGCAGAGCGCTGAGAGCTGCCGCAGCGGACTGTGTGTTATCAGACAGGGATACGCGAAGCAGGAAACTGCCGAGATCTGTAGGGCTATGATCAAAAGTCGTGAGGGCCTGGGACGCCACGTCTTGGACTTTTATTTTTACATTGGGTCAGCTCCAGACTTGCGCTCATGACCACAAGCGGAAAACCAGACTCACAGTACTGGAGCAGGTCCTGTTCTCCAACCTTCAACTTGTGGGGGTTCCAGTACTGCGGGATGTTGAGAAACGGCGGCCTGGACCCTTGGATGCATCAGTCTTGTCGCCGTNCTGGAGCAGGTCCTGTTCTCCAACCTTCAACTTGTGGGGGTTCCAGTACTGCGGGATGTTGAGAAACGGCGGCGTGGACCCTTGGATGCATCAGTCTTGTCACCGTAAGTAGTCATGAATCGGGTATATACCACTCTGCCTAACGTTCGGCCCAGATGCTATCAGGTGGCGGTTCATTTCAAAGTCCTCCAGAGATGTGTGGACGAAGCGTGCTTCGGATGTGTGCCCCGCCGCCTTGGACGAGGATAGCTTTCCGACCACATTGCGCCTACCGTCTTTCGGGTCTGGCCAAGACAGCTTCATATTACACCTTCGGCATTTTTTGTGTTTCATCGGATGCGCCAGTCCTCTGCACGCACTGCATCTCGATTTCGCTGTCAGCATCGCCATGTCGCTGCGACGCGGGTCTGCGTTTTGGCGCTCGCTACGCATAGTATGTCCGGTGTGGCATGTGGGAAACGCGCACGTCTTGACCCGTCTGAGCCAGTCGGGAGGAAAGATTACTTATATTGAGAATCTCAGGTGACACAGCATAGGCGTCATGCAGGCTTACACCCACTAGGTTAACTGGTTTCAATCATTGCAACACCGTTTGGTAGTTGAGTGTAAGACACTGTGTCTAACTTGATCGAGCTGCTTATACCATTGTTTGGTGAGATATACCACATGTACAGACTTCCTACCCCCTATGCTGTATATCAATTCAACTTGGAGCTTTACGAGTGCAAATTTGAGTTCAAGGTCTCCGTGCTGGATTTGAAAGCGCTTCGAGTAGAACCTATCGTTATGCTGGGTCGTATTTGGGAATGATGTTGCGATACAAGTGCAATGTCTGAGTCGGTGCATACCCTTGAAAACAAATAAAAAAACACAGTTGGCAACGACTAGTCATGGACATGTTAAAGATCTTGTACGTTTAAGAAGTCTTATGGCTAAAATAAGATCAGAGAAGGCTCTACTGTCTCGACTCGGAGTCATTTGCTTACCCTGGTCACACATTGTTCATCTTCGTACCACCTGCTCCAGTCCGTGAAAAGTGGTTGGTAATATGGAAGCTAGACGGCGAAGGCAAATCACGTTGGCGAAACAAGTAGGCTTGGATGAATTTTAATTTTCTCGTCGAAACATTAATCACTTTCAATCGACATTTGTAAATGTCCAAGTCGCCCTGCAGGATATGAATGTTTGATCGATCGCCCAACTCCGCCTTTACCTTCTCCTCAGTGCCAGACTTGTCGCGTACGAGTCCGATGACGGTGTTCGAGGAATCGCTGGAGATTTGATTGAGAAGCTCAAACTGCGGTTTACCATTGGTGAGGCCATGGTGGTAGCATTGCAAGTAAAACTTACTCCGAGCCCTTTCGAGACTCCGGCAATGACGTAGGAAGCCATCTTGAATGTGTAGATAGGTAGCGAATAAGGTGTTCCGGGATGAAGAAATGGTGACTCTTGGTGCTGGTTATGACTTTACTTATAAAGTGACCAAGGAGGTCATTGATGCCAAGGCTTAGAAATCACCATCATGCTACCGAGATTCCGATACATGATTTCCACGTATAAAGAAGGCATGGAGCAAAATGATTTCCTTGCCCTTAGACACTCAAAGCTTTGGAACGAATACGATTTGTCGCAAATGTGTTCGGTGTTTACTTTGCTACGCAGCGCCTAATTCCGGTGGCCATAGAAGCCTCTAACCTTAGATACCTACCCACGGAGCACTATATTCAAAGGCGGGGACTTTTAGGATGCAGGGGAGCTAAGGCAAGTGGAGTCAAGCGGGATCTAGCACTAGCGCGTATGAACCCCGTTCAATGATTTTCAGTTCTCTGTTCTCTGCTGCAAAGCCGATGACAAATCTAGATTAGCTATGATTAAGGAAAGAATGCACCAAAGAGCAGCTCAGCTGAGCGGGTTTTACTTTTGCATTTGAAATGCCATTCGCTTATTAAGTTTGGTTTGTTCGCCGGGAAATAGTTGATTATCAAGCAACAGATGAAAGGCACGGGTTGTTAGTTGCTGGTCCGAAAGTTGCCCATTTTGTATCTTGGCGGCTGCCCTGCATAAGGCTGTATCTAACCTTACAGAGTACCTTAGTGGCCTCAGTGGCCTACATTAGAGACATTTGCAGGGGGGCCCTGACCACTGAAGCGATCATCCATCCCCCATGGGTAATTCTCATGGGATGGAAGCACAGTCGGCACTACTGTGTACCTACACACATGATATTCGGATGTTGCCCGGGTCAGAGTTCTTCATCTGACTTGCATGTTCCAGGGTACCCACACAATACATCTAGGCTTTATCAACAGCCAGACTGTTCTGGTGTATCACTCTCACTTGCAGATATGGCAATAAGATGTCTTGCTCCGCCGCTGGGCATGGGCTTCAATCGACGGTTGATATGGAGGAAGATGAAATTTGCCATCTGACAAGGGAAGCAGCAGTCAAGCACTTGAGTAATACATTATCCCTGAGGAATGCCACCACCCTTTAGTTATCTTCAACAAGCCAGGACTGATGGTCACCGTACACGATAATGTACCATCTTTGTACCTGACCCCCTTGGGTCGATCAGCAAATGGATTTCTCTCGGTTGGACCTCTGGCACTCCAGCAAGAGAATGCTCCGCCTTCCTAGATTCTCAGTACCGATGGCACCTGCATATGATTATTATGGGCCTTCCCGCAATTTGCTATTCATTGGATTTCAGTCCAGATACAGCATCAGCCAGCGCTGCTTGTGCTGTTTTCGTTGCCTTGGGGGGTTTTCCGGTTCACCGAGAACTTCTATCAAAGGCTTTGACGATCGCTGATTTCAGCTGCGAGCCCCATTCTTTACACTCCCGGGCTTACGTTAGGATCCTACGGTGGACTTCGAGAACGCCTCATTTCAGATCTCAGCTCCTTCCGGCATAGCTACAGCTGATGACAAATGGAATGCAAGAAATAATACTACTATTGTTATAGTTACAGACGGGTAGCACCAGTAGGAGCTCGGCTCCAACCCCAAAACACCATTACCGACGATTGCTACACGCAACGCGCCTCGATCTGCCTTTGCGGCGCAGTCGTCTTTACACTACATCAGTGACATATTGCCCTCCAGTGTCTTTCACCCAAGAAGACAACACTCTTGATATTCTGACATGTACCCCTAACACTCAGCGCATTCGAGACTGCGACTTGTGCCCATCATGTCAGAGGCAACAGCTGGTGAACCTGGTCTGGTCGACAAGACACCACTTTCCGAAGAGGTGGCCACAGAGACTTCCAAACCGCCCTCTACAGATCTCGACGTACCTGAGCAGAAGATGGAGACCGCCGCCCCCTCAGCCCCAGCTGCACCTAGAATCGCAGGAACCAAATTATTTATTTTGCTTGGCAGTTTGACCCTCGCATCCTTCCTCATCTTTCTCGACAGCTCCATCGTTTCTACGATCAGTAAATGTCGTCGCTCAGAGCAAGAAACAACAGCACCATACTGACTGCATCTCCTGGCAGGCCGTCCCCAAGATCACGGATGAATTCCACTCCCTCACCGACGTTGGCTGGTATGGAAGTGCTTATCAACTTGGAAGGTAAAGTCGCGGCCCCGAATCACGCCCCGTCATGAATAGTTGCTGAGGTGAATATCTAGTGCCGTTTTCGTTCCACTATCGGGTGGCATCTATCATAATTTCAGCTTGAAGGTATGCGAAGTATCGCGGAATCTGCGGCTTGTGTCTGACTGTTGAATGCAGTGGTCCTACTTGGCCTTCTTCTTCGTGTTCGAGGTTGGTTCTGCCATTTGCGGAGCGGCCCAGACCTCGGCCATGTTGATCGCTGGCCGCGCGGTTGCTGGTGTTGGCGCGTCTGGTCTGAATAGCGGCGCATTTATCATGTTGGCTGTCACTGTGTCTGCTGAAAGACGTCCTGGTAAACACGTCGCGAAGAAAAAATGTAAAGAAATGAGGCTAACGGATACTAAAACAAGCCATCCTGGGGATGCTCTTCGGAAGTATGTACTTCAACATCATTTTTTATTTTTTACTTACTTCTCTAACCTGCAAGTCTAGTTGCCCAGATGGGTGCAGTTCTAGGGCCTCTGATTGGAGGCGCCTTCACAACAGGTTACACTTGGCGATGGTGTGAGTAGAATCCCGTTGACTTTGGCATTTTGGAGTACTAACGAATCGCTCAGGCTTCTATATCAATCTTCCACTGGGAGCTTTGGTGGCTGGCCCTCTTATTTTCATGCACGTGCCTGAACAACTCGCCAAGAAAAACCCATTGGTTGTGCTGAAAGGGCCGCATCGTCACCTGGACCTTCTCGGTTTCGGTTTGTTCACCCCGGCCATTGTCATGCTTCTTCTGGCTTTGCAGTTTGGTGGGAACCAATTTGCGTGGTCATCATCGCAGGTCATCGGATTGTTCGTTGGTGCCGGCGTCACCTTTATCGTCTGGGTGGGATGGAATTCCCACAAGGGAGAGAGCGCTTTGATTCCGTTCTTCGTTGTCAAGAGGCAGGCCGTTTTCTTGAGCGGTATTAACTACGCATTCTTGCTGGCGACCGTATACGGATCTCTGTACTTCCTTCCCATCTACTTCCAAGCAGTCAAAGGGGTCAATGCCATCATGAGTGGTGTGTATCTTCTGGGCATCATCTTGCCCCAGCTATTTACAGCCGTCGTCGGTGGCTCAATGAGTGAGGGCTTTGGAATGTCTCTTCGACCACAATACAAGATACTAACTCCAATCAATATAGTTACAAAAGTTGGCCATGTACCCCCATTTGCTCTGGTGGGAGGAGCCCTCAACTGTATTGGAAGTGGTCTGTTCTCGCTACTGCAGCCTGGCACACCAACAGGCGAATGGGTTGGCTTCTCAATCATTTCCGGCCTCGGTCGTGGTGCCAGTCTACAAATGGCAAGCCATTCCATCCAATTTTGGTACTTCGCTAACATGTAGCCAGCCCATCACCGCTGTCCAGTCCAATGTGTCGCCGAAAGAAATGGCTCCAGCCATGGCCTTCGTCGTGTGGACTCAGTATATCGGACCCACCATTTTTCTGACACTTTTCAACGTCATTTTCGACTCGAGCCTCTGGAAGGAGATCCCCAAGCACGCGCCGAATGCAGATACCGTCGCAGTCATGCAAGCCGGTGCAACCCACTTCCGTGAGGTCGTGAGCGCTCAAGATCTTCCTGGTACATTGGTCGCATACTCGAACAGCTTGGATTACACATTTTACCTCCAGGCTGCGGTAGGCGTTGTGGCCTGGGCTGCGGCCTGGGGTATGGGCTGGAAGGATATCCGAAAGAAGCAGGTGTTGCCAGCCGTCCAGCCTACGAAGAATGAAGGTAGCGGAGAAAGCTCCGTTTAGGGATATCTTGTCTGAGCCCAGGACGAGACAGGCATGAATTTTGTGAGAAGCTTCGCCCAAGGGAATGAAAGAGTTACCGGGCTGGGCAACGTTGCATAAGGGCAAGTGCGGTGAAATACTCCGAGCAAATTGCGGATGGGTGTTTTGTGATAGAAAGCAATGTTAGGGGGCGTATAGATCTGATCCAATCTCGGAGCGAGTAGCACGATACAGAGCCATCGTCGCATTGCGATATTGTGTTGTGAGCGGGTCATATCCTTACGCGATACTACATATTCCCCTGTAACATCTTTGTCTATTCAATAACGATGCGATGGGTTTCATAATCTTGTAAACGTTCTTGCTATGATTCGAAGACATTGAATTTCCTTGCAGTATGAAGTTGTCTCAACTTTGAGGCGGCCAGGCTTTGTGCTGCCATAACATGAGCTACAGCCAGTCGGCCAGTACACGAAAGCTGTGATGTAAGCTTAGAGTAACCCTGCCGTCTTCAGCCCCTAGCGCTGGGAGAACTGGACTCCCAAGGCGTGGACGTACGTTCCCTTCAGTGGGGGTCCGAGAATTTGCGTTGGACAGAACCTTGCCCAGACCGAGATGGTGTCTGGGTCTGATCTGATTATTCCTACAGAGGGAGGCTATAGAATCCAGTCATGACAAACGTCGGATTTACGAAAGAACCAGATTAAACCCATATTGGTTGAGTAGAATGCTTTCAGGTATAGATGAGTATTGGCCAGCTAGAACAACATCATTATCATTTGTGACCTTCCAAGAGTATAATTTCTCCCCTAACTAAGAATCATGACCACGTTGAGCCACCATCACTTCCCGTCACGTCTTTTGTTGCAAGGACAGACTACGCACTCCACTCCACTCGAATCCATCAAATTTCGCCAAGTCTTTCTTGATATTGATCCCAAGGCGACTTGAGATCGACGACTTCAGGCGATCGCTCGTCCTTGTACCAAGGCATCACGTCGGTAGTTTGGAAGAGCCACTTGAGGATGACCTCACGGAGACGAGCTCGTACGTCTTGGTAGTCTGGCTGGCTAGCCAAGTTATATGCCTCGTGGGGATCATCACCCTGCCTGCTGTACAGCTCATCCTGTTCGTAGAGACGGTAGATGTAAGTCCAAGACTTGTCTCGAACCGCAATCGCTTTGCCAACGATCTCGGTGTGATTGTGCTGCAGGCCTGCCTTGATGTCATATGGGAAAGGGCTCTGCTCCAGAAGCGGCTCCTCGTTGAGGAGGAAACCACCCTCGGTGAAAGTGTAGTCCTTGTGCGCAAGCACCTCCCCTCTGCCGAGAGCGTGTATCCCGTCGACCCACGACTTTCCGTACTGGGCGTATGTCGTGTTCCTGCTCGAGAACTGGAGCAAAGTGGGAACCAAGTCGACCATCTCCGCCATTTCGTCGAAGGAGACGTTCTCGGGGAGAGTGCCGCCCCCAATGATCAACGGGTCATGAGTCAGTGAGCCCGTCACGGCGGACGGCCACTTCTCGATCAGACCGTAATCGCCCAGAAATTCGCCGTGGTCGGTAAAAAAGAACGTGATGGTCTCATTCCATAACCCGAGCTCCTTGGTCTTGTTGACCACTCGCCCAAATTGCCAGTCGACCCGCGATATCATACCGTAGTAAGTGGCAATGACTTCCTGCCATATCTCGGGCGTAGCCCGGTCTAAGCCATAGCTCTCCCGGATCGCGTCCATATATCGCGGACTATACCCGGTCTAATCAATCAATTAGCTCGGCTATTCTTGCGTCTTTCGTATCTCCGTCGTCTGATTTACCAAACGGCAGGCGGATACTACAATTGAAGAGGCGTACCCTTTCATCAGCACTAATAGGTGGTTTAATGCTCGAACGATTGTGCATGGAGAAGAATGGTTCTTCCACTTTGAACGGACAGTGTGGGAATAACAAGGGCAGAAAGAGTACCCAAGGCTGACTGGGCGGCGTCTCCAGCCATTTGAGGGCACCCTGCGTCAGCATCTCGTCGTAATCCAATGTCTGGTTCTCTGGTCGAGGGCCTATGTAGAAGAGACGATTCCAGATGCTGTTTTCGCCTTCGCTCAGGTCAAACCCTCTTTCACCAATGAAGTCGGCAGAGTCTGGTTGGTGAGGAATCCGTATTCGTTCACGCCCAGTTCGGTGGCATCCTCGGCGTAAAGGTCACCACGTGGAGCCAAGTATGCGACGTGATATCCTTGATCCTTGAGAGCTTTGAAGACGTTCGGCTCCCAGGGCTTGAGCAGGTTCTCTAACGAGCGATGACCGGAAACGTGAGGGTATTGCCCTGTGAACATTGCAGTACGCGACTGTGAGCACACAGACGCTTGCGCAAATGTGTTGGTAAATCGCACGCCTTGGCGGGCAAAGGCATCAATATTCGGCGTTTGCACAATCTGCCCTACTACTCAGCATTTGGGACAGTATGAGAGACTCGGTGCTATCGAGGTTGCCAAAGACATACATCGTTCCCGAAAATTCCCACCGAGTCGAATCGTAGCTGATCCGGCATGAACAAGATCATATTCGGCTTCTCTATAGCTAAGCCATTGGGTTTGGCTGGGATAGTATAGGGGTGGTCTTTGGAGTAATCGGGTTCGGCTGCTAGCGAGAGCATCGCCTGGGCGAAAAGGCCCAAGGCATAGGTCGTCTTGACCATGGCGTATACTGGCGACTTGGACCGCTCTTAAGATGTCGTCACTCTTGGTCCGGTGATTCTGGAGGACTATAGATGAGTCAATTAGCCATTTAGAGTCCAGGTAATCTCCTTGGTCCGAATAAAAAGCTCATAATCGGTATCTTCCTTCGACTTGAATGGTATCGTCAAGAACGAAGGTGGACTTCTTCGTCCATCAGTGATCACATCATACCTGGCTCCACATTTCTGGCGATACTGCAATGCACTCACTCTTTTTACCCCTCGTTAATATCTGGCGACCACAACACAAGTTTCTGCAGGCTGCCATCTACCTATCCGAACTATACGAAACATGCAAAATCGACCGCGCTGTCCATGTCTCACATGATCTGCCTCGGATTAGAAGCAGTTTAGAGCGGTTGATCGCATCTACTATCAGGCTTATGGACGGGAATCGGTCCTGTGCGGGTATATTCTCCCGCTGAGCTTACTGTTCATTTGCACATCAAGATCAAAAGACGATGTCCATATTACAGAACCCTGCTCTACAAATATGCTTCTTATCAAGCATACCTGCATGGCAGTTGAGCCGAATCAATTGCCGGCTCGGTGTCTCCCGACTTCTGCTTCCTCCTCGACAAGTGGCTCGACGACATCTTTCCAATACTCTGCTCTCTTTCGTATCAAGTCGTCTCTGTCAAACCTGCTTTGCTCCGTGACAGACCTGCCTACATCCCAGCCACAATCGATATAGATATCCTTGATGCCACGCACGGCTTGCCACACAGCATATTGTGCTCTCCATACACGCGCATCGTCGGGACCCCAATCCTTCGGCGGACGGCCACCCGATTCGGAGAAGAGCGGAGAAGAAAAGTCGACGCAGCCATCAAGTCGCACAATGTAGTCTAGATGCTGGTATTTGTCGATCACGGGCTTCAGAGCCTGGCGCGGAGGTTGAGCGGGGACGCCCAGGTAGTTTTCCGACTCGGTTGGGTCATCAAAGGGTTCCCAGGCGGTCAAGAGACCTGTTGCAAAATTGCCAATTGAGTCAGTACGCTTTCCTACCCGTGCCTGCGTGTGGACTTCTGTTCTTAAGTCTCGGAATGCGAGCAGCCTTACAAGTCTCGACGTCGTAGATCCATTCTACCCCGTAGATATTGATCCGCGTCAATCGCAGCGCCGTAGGCGGCATCACCCCGCCATTATAGTCCAGGTCGCGCAGATCTTCAAAATGCCCCGCATCAAGGTCCTCCCCATGAAATGTTGTCGGCCTCGTGCTGGGCAGGATCTCAAAGCTACCGCAGTTCTCACCGGCGACCGCAAGATATGGGAGCATGCTCATGAGCTCCACGGCTTCGGGTGCGTACCCGGCGTCGGACGCTGCGGCAGCATTTATGGAACCCGGGGCGTGCGGAGGGAGTAGTACGGTGTCTTGCGCTTCACTGTCCAACTCAGGGAATGCCCCAAGAGTCGCCAGAAGAGTGTAGAGCTCCTTTAGAGCCTCGATTATCTCGGTATGTTGAGCTGGGGCTGTTGGCATGTTTGCTGAGGGGCATGACCTATGTTTTCATTTCTCTTCTCATGCGCGTCGGCGTATCTGTACTTATAGGCTACTTGCAGTGGAGCGCGATGCGCCTTTCGCCTAGCTCCGTCCGAAAACTGTGCTCGTCAACGACCACAAATAACTAACCTAGGTTATCATGTTGGTGGGACGATACAACATATACGACCATAGATACTAAGGTTAAGTGGATTCACTTCTGCCCCCTGTCAGCGCAGTTGGTATATGTGACATTCCGTACGGGGTATTATCACTCCCCCCCATACCCCCCAGGAACCACTCCGGACCCACCCACTCCAACCAATTAGAGTGAACCCGAGGGGGGCTCTTATTGCCAATCATTGCTTATGTACGTGCACACGCCACGTTGGTTAAAAGGATTGCATGGTCCTTCATTCCTCACCTTACGAGACTCGGGAAGCTTCACTCTCATTTGTGTCCTTGTGTTCGGTCAAAGCCGAACCAGTACCGTGAGGGCTAGATTTTTCCTGGCCACACCATCACCCGCTGTTACCAACGAAACCTTCATAAATTTACCAGGCCTCACCCAATATCCTGTGACCCAGCATGAATAATGTGTCGAATGTCTGCCACGATGAGCTTTTCGGGCCAGCCGTCGCCACGGAGTCTTGTAGAGGCGGGTTCGACTTCACAGGTACGCAGCCCTTGAATGACAATGCGATACTTTGTGGCTAGTTACTGACATGTGTCATGATCTTTTCATAGTGCTATTCGAAGAAAGCGTCCTTTCTATCCCGCTGTCGGCTGGGTTTCTCCTGATTGCTCCTATTCAGGCGGCCCGTATCTTGAAAGCCGTTTCGGCTGTGAAGCCATCACTACTTCTATCGATGTCCAAACTCGTTCGTACTTCTCTATCACCCTTGTTTTTACACTTTTTTGTGATTATCAGCAAGTTCATGTCATTAACATAGGCTGGCAGGTATCGACTCTCATTTATGCCGGACTTAACTTAGCCTTGTTGATCTTGTGGGCTTCGGGACATGCATTCACCACTCGCGCAACCCTGGCCTCGTCCGTATTGAGTCTCTGCGCCGCTCTCGCTCTCGCCGTCCTGTCCCAAGTTCAACATAGCAAAAACCCACGACCATCGTTCATAATCACTAGTTATCTCATTATTTCACTACCTCTGAACGGCGTGCGTGTCCGAACCGCCTGGCTCCTGGCATCGGACAAACGTCCCGTGCCAGCTATTCTCACCGTTGCCCTAGCCGTCCAGGTTCTGATTCTCGTCCTAGAGACCAAGGAAAAGAGGAAAATCCTGGCCGGTGCGTATCGCAGCCTCTCACGCGAGGCAACAAGTGGCCTCCTCAGTCGCGGGCTCTTTTGGTGGCTGAGACACTTGCTTTCTGATGGATCCCGGCGCATCTTGGCCGTCGAAGATCTCGAGTCCATCAGTGAAAAGCTTAGATCTTCCAAGCTTTCGAGTGAGCTACAGGTCCGATGGATGAGTAAAAGTGAGAACTATCTGAGCCCTCTTGCACCGAGATTGTCGTCTGGTACTCCGACCTTGCCTCACGCATCAGAGAAAGTAGACCACAATCGGCACAAGCACGCATTAGCCCTGGCTACGCTTTCGGCCTGGCGGTTGGAGCTTGCCAAGATTGCGCTTCCTCGTCTCTGTCTGGTCGCACTTAGCCTTGCACAGCCTTTCCTCATCCAGCAGATCGTAGAGATTATATCGGCTCCTGTCAGTCAGCAAACTTGGAACCAAGGATATGGCCTGATCGGTGCTGTGGCTTTAGTCTATACAGGGATACCCGTAAGCTCAACTTCCTTCCTTCCCCCCGCCCGGTGTTACTGCTGATCAGATATGTGTGAGTCACAAGATTGCGACGAGCTTTTATCAGCACCTTTCCTTTCGACTCATGGCTATGGTCAGGGGCGGCCTCATCTCCCTAATCTATGAGAAGATTGTGCAATCGCCGTCGACGCAAATCGGTGACTCTGCTGCGATGACCCTGATTGGTACAGACGTCGAACGAATCTGCGAGACGTGGCATCTTGTGGTCGCCGAAAGCTGGGCGAGTGTCATCCAGCTTGCTTTTGCTGTGTGGCTCTTACAGATGCAAATCGGTCCCGTTTGTGTCACTCCAGTCATTGTTGCTTTGGGTAGGTCAATGTACTCATGTCGAATGGGCTGAGAGCGGCTTTTATTCACTGGTTTATGTTGCTAACTTCACGACCTGGTAGTGGCGACCGCCCTGTCCGTCAAAGCGGCTGGGTTTGTGACCCCCCGCCAGAAGGTCTGGCTCGAGGCGATTCAAGCGAGGATTAACTTTACTGCACATGCCCTAGGCTCGATGAGAAGTGTCAAGATGTTGGGCCTTAGCAGAAAATTTGAATCTGTCATACAGGGTATGCGTGTTACTGAACTGGACCTCTCCAAGAAGTTCAGGCGCTTGACCAGCTTCAATATCTGCCTTGGTAAGCTGAAACGCACCTCCACGTTGATCCAGCACGGACACTAATGAATCGCAGTAAACCTACCCTCGCTGTTCTCCCAGTTCTTCACATTTGCGACCTTTGCAATCGCCGCCAAAGTTCAGGGTAACGGCTTCGTGACGGTGTCACAGGCAGTCACATCCTTGTCCATTCTCTCCATCCTCATGGCGCCTCTAGGCACGGTGTTGATGGTGATTCCTCAGGCATATGCTGCCTTGGGTTGCTTTCAGAGGATCCAGGACTTTCTTGATAGCGAGTCCTGGGACGACAAACGACTGCCTGAATACCCGCTGGAAACAACGAATCTGGAGAGCCAAGATGGGCCGGACACGATTCAGATACCCTCGGGCTATAACCATGTGGAAATGATTCAACGTCCACAATCAACACCAAAAGAGCCTCTTCCTCGTACCATCCTCAACTCCGACCATGTGATCATCCATAATGCTACCATTGGCTGGGGAGGCTCCAGCCATGTAATCAAAGACCTATCACTGCGCATTGGCCAAAATCATCATCTCACAGTCATTTTGGGACCAGTCGGCTGCGGCAAGTCTACAATCCTAAAGGCCATTCTCGGTGAAGCCACCATATTCAGCGGCTCCGTCTGGATCAGTAGCAAGGAGCTAGCCTATTGCGATCAAAGCCCGTGGGTTTCGAACGGCTCCGTCCGAGAAAACATAGTCTCGGGAACTGACTTCGACGCTGCCTGGTACAATACTGTCATCCACGCTTGCGCTTTGCAAGTGGATCTGCTGCAGCTGTCGGACGGCGACGCGACGAACGTCGGGAGCAAAGGGGTTGCGCTCAGCGGCGGGCAGAAGCAACGCCTGGTAAGAACTGCCTCAGCGCCTGACTATATTGTATTGCGTACTGATACTGAGATGAAACAGACGTTAGCTCGGGCACTTTATGCGCGCAAGCCTATCGCTGTCCTGGATGATTTACTGAGCGGCCTGGATGCCGCCACCCACGACATCGTCACCACGCGTGTCTTCGGACCTCATGGACTGATTCGGAAGCTGGGCATGACAGCCATCTTGGCCACGCATTCTGGTGAGTAACAATGAAGCTTTGAATAGCAGCTCATAGATCGTCTAGGAAGACGTGTTGTTCCTACTAACGACCACACACAGTGAGCCTATGCGCCATCGCGGACCAAACTATCATACTTGACGACCAAGGACAAATCATCCAGCAGGGCTCATCTGATAATATGGCTTCTCTTGCGACACAGCTACCCGGAGACGATGGCTCTTCGGCGAGCTCAGGGGATAGCCCACCTCCCAGAGTTTCAGCTGGTGAAACTCAGGGCTCAAGCACGAAACGAGATGATGAGAGACAGGTGGGAGACTTGTCCATCTATGTATAATACTTCTCGTCTTTGGGATGGCTCAGCTTCGCCTTGTTCGGTATCTTCGCAGCTTCATACGTGGCATTCAGCACCTTGCAATGTAAGCATGCTTCTTCTTCCATCAGATCCGCCCTTCTTTTATCAGTACTGTTGTAGAGCCACTCAGCCGCAGTAAGTCAGGCTTGGAAGCTGATGTGGGTGAGGACAGATGCATGGATCACACTGTTCGCCCAAAGCAGCGACGGATCGCAACCATCACATCTTGGCTACTGGCTTGGGTTATATGCACTTTTCAGTGTTTTGAGTGCGGCCGGTCTTATTTCTGCGGTCCTGTGAGTTCTTCTTCTCCTGCGGTATCGAACCTGACTTATCAAGGCCTGGAGGCTCACCGAGCATCATGCTTGAGGCACCTACTTATGCTAATGAATATACCCAGCTATATGTACGTAGTGATTGTACCCAAGTCTGCACAGGCTCTCCACTTGACTGTGCTTCGTGCAGTTATACGGTAAGATCGCCGAATTCTTGTGGCCAGTGGCTTGTTCATGTTCTTATGGTAACGACAGAGCTCCTATGTCTTTTCTCGCCAAGACCGACAATGGGGTGTTGGTTAACAGGTATGTCATGACTTTCGCCCAAGACAACAAGATCATGAACTAACCCAGAACTATTTCTATGACAGATTCAGTCAAGACATGCAATTGGTTGACATGATCTTACCCGGGGCACTCGTGAACGCGAGCTTTCGTTCGTAACAACTTTAAAGCAATCCTCTAGGAAGGAAGGTGGTCGCTAATTGAGAAATCATAGAGCTTGCTGCGTGTTTCGCAGTAGCAGCGTTGGCCATTGTCGCCGTTTCCTACTTCGCAGCCGTCCTGCCCTTCGTCGCCTGCGCTCTCTTCTTCCTCCAGCGCTTTTATCTAAAGACATCTCGGCAGCTTCGACTACTAGAGTAATTAATGCCTATTGTTACCTTGGCAAACTATATGAAGTACTGATGCTGGCCTAGCCTGGAAGCGAAAGCACCTCTCTACTCTCACGTCCTGGAGTCTCTCCAGGGCATCGCCACCATCCGAGCATATGGCTGGACGAGCAGCCACGTCGCCAAGAATCTCGCCCTCCTCGACAGGGCCCAGAAGCCTTACTACTTGCTCCTTTGCATCCAACGGTGGCTCGCTCTCGTGTTGGGACTGACGGTCGCCGGGCTCGCGATACTGCTCACGACCCTGGGTGTCACGCTTCGCATCAGACTGGACGCCGGTTTACTCGGCGTTGCCCTTGTCAACATGATGAATCTTGGCCAATCCTTGAATGCCCTCATCACCTCCTGGACCTTGCTTGAGACGTCCCTGGGTGCCATCTCGCGCGTCAAGACTTTTTCCGAGGATACCCCGTCTGAGAAACCTCGCGAGGTTGTGGATACAAGGATTCTCGCTGGCTGGCCCTCTCGAGGGTCGGTGGTTATTGAGAATTGGTCGGCTCACTATAATGGGTATCTATATCTCACTTTATACTCCCTGGAGTTTCGTACCGGTCTCAAGCAGTAACTTAGCTAACATCATCCCACAGTCACCCCGTGCTTCGCAACATCGATATTTCAGTTCAGGCCGGGGAGAAAGTCGCCATATGCGGCAGGACAGGAAGGTAAGAGTCACAAGCATAAATCATTCCACAAGCCCTTATATGACAGGAAACTTGCTAACGAGAGTGCCGCAAGTGGCAAAACCTCACTTCTACTATCCCTGCTCGGCATGGTCGAGGAGTCTACCGGCAGGATTGTCTTGGACGATGTCGATCTTGCATTAGTGCCTAAAGATTTCACCCGCCAGAAGCTCACATGTCTCACACAAGACCCTTTCTTGTTCGGCGGGAGCGTCAGACTGAATGCAGATCCGCTTGGCGAGGCCGCAGATACTGATATCATCTCTGCCCTGCAGAAGGTTGGGCTGTGGGATGTCTTCCGATCAAAGGAGAGCACAGAGACCTCTCACCCCCTAGGCTTCGCGGTACTGGATATGAAGATGGAAGAGGACTTCTTGTCCCACGGGCAGAGAAAGCTTTTCTGCCTCGGTCGTGCGCTTTTGCGCAAGAGCCCGGTCCTGGTTTTAGATGAGCCGAACAGCGGGTAAGTAACAGACCCTCCCTCTCCTTACGTTCATATCTGGGGAAAAGAAGATATTATGATGCAGTATGGAAGCTGACACCAAGTATTACTTATAACTCACAGTGTTGACGCCAGCACCGAATCTTGCATAGAAGCCATTGTCGAGTCGGAGTTCGCGACTAGCACCGTCATCATGGCAACGCACAGTCTCGCTGGTGTCCGTAGATTTGATAAGGTTGCTGTTCTAGATGGGGGCGTGTTACTTGAGTATGGTGAGCCAGAGGAGCTGTTGGCGAGGGTTGATGGGGCATTCGCAAAGCTTTATGCTGCGCAACGTGGAAGACCCGAGACTTCTTCTGCGTAAGTAGGGGTGGTAACGATATCTACAGCACAGGGCAGGTTTCGATATTAGTTTCAAACTTATTTGATACAAACTTTCCAGTGGAATAACCCTATCAAAAGTACTGTACCTACACAATAGCCAGCAATCAATCCTGCTTTGTAGTGTCCAATTTGTAAACCAGAAGACATGGTCTAGAATTACGATAACTTGAGGTAAATTCTCTACTCAACACCGTCAAGCTCTGGGACGATGAGTCGGGCGCCTGCCTACAGATGCCCAACATTAGTCGTGCTGTTCAATACCTTTTATTCGACCCAGATCAATCTCGTCTTTTGTTAGATGCCGGCGATATTATTCTCGATCCATCTTTTATAGACTCGACTCCATTAATTCAAGGTGCCGTATTAACGGATTATAATCGAATATGATATTGTCAGATGCAGGGGTGTAGAATGGTCTGATCAGGATGAATTCAGTGATGTATTGATGCATGTTCTGTTCTAACTAGCTTGTATGCTCTGCGTGCTTATCTTGGTGGTGCCGGGTATTCCCCGGCATTTCCCGTGGGGTTTTATAGTGTGTTGTATCACACCCTTTGTCATGGGCGGCAGATGCGGGCAGTATAGGCGGTCGTATAGCAGTCTATTATCTACGGTTCTGACAGGGTTACGGGTAACTCTATTGGCAGGACGTAGCTCGAAGAGCTACATCTACATTTCGGGCAGTGACAATGAAGATATCGTCAGTCTGCGGGTCCACATCGGTCCACCCGGTCCGCCCACCGCTGGCGCCCGGGGTCCATCCACTTCCTGCCTATAGGCAGGGTTAGTGTGTTATAGCACACCACCTATCTGACACTTTCTTCCCTCTAGGCCCACCAACTCTCGCTCCAAGTTCATTGATCTCAATAACACGAAATTATGACCAGAATACAAGAAGAGCAAACGACAATAGGGGTAATATTAGGATTACCCACCCCTGCCCCGTTCGCAATCAACTATATGCACAGGTGGGCAGGCAAAATTGAGGAGTACTGGCCCCGGCGATTATTGCATATCGATAGCTTGACGTCCTACGAAAGAGGGGAAAATAATATATATGGCGGCATCTCACAGCCTGATTACGTGGTCCTGAGCTACACCTGGGGTCGATTTGAGAACCATCAATCAGAACAACAAAATTCGCTACCCATCAAAAACGTACCTTGGAAGATACCGGTCATTAAAGAGTCACACTTCACCGTTGAGCAACTTCTCAAGGTTCTGAAGCGCATGAGCTCATGGGGTGCTCAGTGGGCTTGGATCGACATCGCCTGTATTCACCAAGAAGATGAAGCGATCAAAATGGATGAGATTGGAAAGCAGGCAGCCATATTCCAAAAAGCTCTGCGAGCTTTTGTGTGGCTATCGCATGCTTCGTCCGACTCATTGTCAAAAGCAGCTGCTACTATCGACATTCTCTCGATATGGCTTAGTGTCGGTAATCGGCACGATTTCTTTTATGCAGGAGAACCAGAGGCTGAAGGATATGATATTCTAAACTGGCCCAGCTGGAAAGAGGTCTCCCGGGAAAAGAAGTTGATAGTTTTGAAGACGCTAAGCGAAGCATTCGACGTCATATTAGCCGATCCGTGGTTTCGATCGCTGTGGACTCTACAGGAGGTCACAATGAGAAATGACGCGATAATACTATCAGACCACGGCGATCTTGTGGCGTGCCTGTGGCCCGACAATTACGGTCGCAGGAAGTTGTACTTGATGACAGAATGGTCGAATAATTGGAACACGCTTCGATCAGACCTTGTTGGACTTTTAGCACACAGAGGCAATGGCACCAAGAACGACGACGGAAATGAGGTTTCTGGGCACACAGACTTGGAAGTGGAAGATAAAGGGCAAGATGATATCTTACGGTCCAGTATTTTGGATATAAATCAATCGCATAACCGCGACTGGTTTCCCGGATTTTAGCACTGACAATCCCCATGTCCAATATGGCTCCGCCCACTACCGAACGGCCGCTAATGAAGTGGACAGAATCTATGGCATCATGCAAATCTACAATGTCCGCGTAGGGCAGGCTATTCGACCTTCTGACCGACCTACCTTGCCAGAACTCGTCTTGGAATTTGCGGTAGAGCTCAACGTCAGATCGCCATTGATGGGGCAACTCTTTGTTTATACTGCCTCGATAGAGACATTCCTATCTTGGTGCATTACAAAACAATCAACGGTTCCCGCTGTATTCCAGAATTGCGGATCACTTAAAGAGCAAAGTAAAGCAACATATCGTGCGCCAAGGACTCTCGTCATCACTGGAAAGATGTGCCTATTTACTCGTTTGCTGGAAACTTATGATAGACATGTCCGACAAGACCGACTCAGAAGTCCATTTTCTTTGGATATATATCCTGACAACGACGTGGCAAAAATGTTACAGCCGGATGGCATTCCAATGCTGACGTGGATGTCACATCAGGAAAGAGTGGGTATGAAGATATCTAAAGTCTTCGATCCCGAGGACCTATATGTTCTGAAACTTGGGATACTCGAGATGGTACGTTTTTCTCTGGACATATAATTCCACACTGACCTGTATCTTACTTGAAGGTGAACGTTTCTTTGTTGCTTCGAAAAGTTCGACCGACTCAAATGCAGGAGACGGAATCGCCGTACGTTCACCTAGGCCTCTGTCTATGGATGACTTTGCCGGCCGACCGCCAAAGGCCGGCCTGGCAACAAGCGCAATCACAGTACGAGGCGGTGAAGAAATATTCGATGGAGATGGAAGCCTTGTTCACAGACAAGTTGGACGTCAAAGTCGTGTGACTTTCCTCATACGTGCCGCCACTCTAGTGGTCAATCTGTGGAGGAAAAAAAATGAAGAGTGCTCTCACATTCCATCATGTGGTTGAGCCTTTTGTTTCCAGTTTTATCCTTTTCTTCTTTCTTAATTCCTGAAAATTCGCGGACGATCAACGCGCTCTCCCCACCCCTTTCTTTATGATTCAACGAGCAACAATAGGTGCCTGAAAACACTTACAAATTTATGTTTAAAATGAAGTAGGACGTGAGCGATTCAGAGAAGCCCTTATCATATAATTAATAACATTAATTGGTGTCAAGTAATAGTGCGGCATCAGTGCAGAGGTATCTTTGTATACTGGAACGTCACTATGGGATGAGAACTGGGAGCTTAGCAGCCAGAATACCAAGATACAGGAGGTCCTCAGTCCAGTCGCTGATGGTCCCTGTATCTACGGCATCGGCTTGAATTGCAGGAAACATGCAGAGGAGTCAGGTGTATGTTTTTCTAAGCGTTCGTGCTGTCGCAGCTAACCGTGGTCAAGTCCCTAATTCCTCAAGCTCCAAAGGGATTTACCAAGTATCCAGGTACTCAATACCCTCTCTGAATTATTGCTGTACGCTCTAATTGTATGTGACGTGGAGAATGTCACAGCTGGGTGTATAGCCCATTAGTGTGACATAGACATGATGACAGCCAAGTTATAAGCCGCTGGATTAGTACTCAGGTGGGTGAGCACTGGGGAATCCCCGGTGTTGTATGTTTTTGCTTCTTTTTTGAGTAATGCCAAAGGGGCTATGTCATTTTTGCTATCGGGTCTATGCCTGATAAGGGACTATTTCAACAACAACTTTACTACTTTTTCCCCGATTAAGATAAAAAACTTTGCAGATATCGATTTAACGAGTATTCAGACGTGTCTGCGAAGTTTTGATCGATTCGAACAAGATCTAAAAGAGGTATGTAAAGTTAAAGAAAATCGAAGCAGAAGCCTTATCGATCGATACGCTATAATGGCATTTTGGGTGCGAAACCATATAGTCAGCTTCAAGTCGCACTTCTACGCTGTATACCACGTAAATTTGAAAACAAATCTGATAAGAACTGTAGAATATGTTCTTGCTAATCCAACGGTATAAGTCATTTTTGATTAAGATATTGGTGGACAGAGATATACTTGTTCGAAATACCCTTATCGACATGGCCCCGATAGCGATGTAGACATAGCCCCTTTAGCATTACTCTTCTTTTTTGGCTCTTTTATATTTTCTAGACTGACACTCGTCTCGATTAATATAGCATATGCGTAAGTAATAACACGAGTTTCAAGGCTGCTATCTTATAAATGCGGGATGTTTTGGAAATTATCATGATTTTCATAGCATTTCCAATTCCGATTTTCGTATGTAGCACTAAAGCACCAACCAGTCCACATCGACGCTCTCAACGGGCGCATCTACTTGAATGTTTCGCAAACGCACCAGCTTCTGCATCCGGAGAAAGCTGTTGCTGATAGTAAAGTTTCCTATCTTGAAAAGTATGCCCGGATGGCCAGAGACTTCTTTTAACAGAATGCCACGCTTGGCCTCGTAACCAGTTGTAAGCTCCACAGCATAGTTGGCCCCCTGCTCGACATGATAGTGTCGCAGGAAAGTGTGCAATTCTACGCTGATATATCTCTGGGTACTGGCCGTGTACCATGACGGCCGGAACCTTTCGCCGAAGTCCCATCTCTTGTACGCTTCCATGTCATGGCTCAGCCATATCGCTGCAGACGTCTCGATTTGTGTTGTATCCTCGAGGTCGTGCGATGATGCTACCAAGCCAACACTGCGCATGCGAACCGAGCCTTCCAGTGTGATATCCCATGAAGTCACCGCCGGGTGGCCAACTTCCACTGCTTGTCCGTGTATGGGATACGACGGAACCTTGTGGTCAGAAATGGCTGACATATTCGTATCACCCGGCGCGATGTTGAAGGGCATCAGCGATCCTCGATAGGTCCCAATGGGATCTTTCATGATCTCGCTGATATCCTTTGATCCCACGCTGAAAAAGTCGTAATAGGAAGCACCAAGGACCGCGGCAACTTCTCGAACAAAGCTCAAAGGGTACTGCGATAATACGAGATCATCTTTTGGGCGCTTTGGGTCTTGACTCGCCTTTTTAAACCACGAGGTAGCGCCCAGGACAGACATAATGGCCTCTGCTCTGCTCTCCTTACAGAATCTTAGCGAAGCAAAGTTCATGATGTGCCTCCTTTCTATACTGATGATGTCTTGCAGGGCGGTCCGATCGAAGAGCTCGAAGAGTTCATTGAATCCCATGTTGTATTCCTTCCGGTCGCAAAGACTCTGGAAAAGACTGGCGGGTGTCGCGTTGGACATGGTGACATCGAATGGCGAAGACAGAAACAGCGACGTAGACTCTTTGAAAACGGTATCCGATCCGTCGAGGGGAACACATGGCGCTCGACGATCTAAGATCCGCGAGCATTCACCAGTAAGTGCAATGAGTGTGTTGATTGGCAACGGGATATTGTTGGGCCCTATCGACAGTACTTCCCAATCACGATTACAAAGGAGCATATCCGGACGCATGCAGACTTCCTGGAGTGTCCACAAAGACGTAAACCAACCGCTTGGCCTCAGATCGTCTCTGATAATCTGCGCACTGTTGGCATTCATTCTGGCGAGAAGACCTGTGCTAGGAGCAGCGGGTGGTACAGGGTGACTTCTTGACAGTGCCTCATGAGCCTGTTCTTCCGACATCTCTAGGAAAATCAGTGACATCCAGGTGATGGCCGCCTGCATTCCTTCCCAAGAAGATATGTCGTTCAACCAGACCAGACCGTACGTTGCCTGTCGGAAGATGACTGCTTGTTTAGCTATCTCCTCCCTTGCCCGCTCCGATCGGTCCTGAGGAATGCATAGTAGATCAAACCATACGAATTGTGTTAGAGTGGGGACCCGATTGAGGAGACAAGGCAGTTGTTTTACGTCAAATATGGTGTTCTCCGGCACTTCCCAGTCATCGAGTCCGGGAACACATGTCTTGATGACCTCGTTTCCAACGCGTCTCTCCCACCGACCCCAGGTGTGGCTGACTGTCGTATAAGCTGGTTTCTTCGGAAGATCTTGAACTCTAACGGTGCACCGGTTGGTTTTGTCCCACAGGAAATATGGCATTCCCGAGTCGATGTCGAGCCAAGGGCATGGAGTAACACTAGGGCTCACGACGCAACGTGGGTTTATTCCAGGTAAATGGCAGGCGTCCGAAAGCAGTGCCCGAGCGCCCGAGCAATTGGCCCACGATGATACTGTTATATCTGAGCCTAATTCATCTATTGGAACGTCGCTGTTGATGGGATAGCACTCCAATGCCACCGTCTGACAGGCGGAAATGATTGCAGCCGAGCTTCGTGCCAAGATCAGGTGCATAGACGGTTGAGACACGTTCGTAAAAGTAGGCTGGTTGAACTCTTGCCGAAGGAGTTCGACCACCTTTGCTGAGTAGAACGACTTGAATCTGAGGATATGCGGTCTGCCATCAACATACCAGATCGGATATCCTTGCGGGTCTTGACTATCTTGTAGTCGGCAGAGGCTCGCATGTGAGCTCCACCACATCCAAATGATCCAGAATGATTTTTCCTGCAGTGGATGGAATGGCAGGATCGTGCTCGCCTCAGCCAGGGCTGTAGTATTGTAGACGCCTAGGGCTGCTGCCATGCTGTAAAACAACCCAAATGGGCCGCTGAAGACTGGGCCCAATGGATCATTTCCAAAGTGTCTTGCGATGACTTCTCCGCAGGGAGACGGGTGATCGTTTGCCATTCCCTTCAAGCACTTCGTGGTCGAAAGTTAGCGACCGTCTGGCAAAACGTGTTTATGCAAAAGCCGTCAGGTAGGTAGGTCCAACATCATTCCCAGAAAGTGCATTATGTGAGCGGGGTAGTGATGCAGCCTCTTCTCGGAGCCTGAGAGCTGTGCCGCAACGTAGTCCTTGTATTTTCTCGGAATTTGAAGTTTGCGCTATGCTTTTCACCTCGTAATTCCTGCATCGTTACGGCTCCTGCTCAAGTTTTAGTCATACTGCTTCTTGAGTCTCTCTTACTAGACTCGTCGATTCGAAGGCTCCCGATGATTGTACCCAGTCAGCTGCGGTATCTCATCCACTGCGCGGTGCATCTCATCTAGCTGTACCGTACACCGAATAGCACAAGATGAATGGAACCTTCGCCCCGAGTTTGATTCCTTTCCGGTATAACGGTTAACATTGGCAAGATATTGAGGACTGCTGGCCCCAGCGGCTATTGCATATTAAGTCTTTGACTTCTTATGCAAAAGGCGATGATAACACTTATGGTGGTGTCAAAGAACCAGCCTACAGTGTTCTCAATTATACCTGGGGGCGATTCCAGGATCGAGACGCCGACGTGAGCAAGACCATTCCGATTAAGGGTGTTTCTTGGCCAATACCCGCCATTTGCGAGGACCACTTTACTGCCGAGACGTTCAAGAAGGTTCTCAATCGGATGCGAGGCTTCGGTGTTGACTTTGTGTGGGTTGACATTGCCTGCATTGACCAGCAAGATGATGCAGCAAAGATGGAAGAGATTGTTCGACAAGCAAGCATTTTCAAAAAACCTCAATCAGCATACGTATGGCTGTCACAAATCTCAACTCGATCTTGTTACGAGGCTCTTGCGGTCATAAGTAACGTCGAAAGTCCCATCAAGTCGAACAAAACATCAACAGAACAAAAACAGCTTATCTTGCGAGCTTTTGAAAGGGTTTGTGGCATCATGTCTCAAGATCCATGGTTCGCATCTCTGTGGACTTTGCAGGAGCTCATATTAAGGAATGATGCGGTGATTCTGTCTTCCACTGGAGATTTAGTCATGGACCACAGACTGTATCAGTTTCCCGGAGGGAATAGATCCCTTTACGAGCGTGTGCTCTGACCCCAGATTGGGATTCGCTCCAATTTTTCCTGTCACGATATCTGGAGCAGGAAAAGTCGGAAACTCGGGTCAGCGATGAGGACCGCGACAAATTGGAGGACGTCATAGCCTGGATGAAGACAACGGGGGTGTTAAAAACTATTAGCAACATTCCGAACGTTCAGTATGGCGCGGCGCATTGCCGAAAGACTACATACCCAGAGGATCGGGTATATGCGATAATGCAAATCTACAATATCCGCGTGGGACAGGCAGCCCGTCCACACGAACGGCCCTCGCTGGAGCAGGTAGTCGATGAATTCGGCCGCGCCATTAATTCTCGATCAACAATGTTGGGACAATCGTTTGTTCATACAGCGATGCCAATGGCGGGCCGTACCTGGTGCATCACGGACAATTCCGCAGTGCCTGAGGATTTACGCCATTCCAGCGATGTTCGCCTTGCAAGCAGTGTGGATGCATCGGTGCCTGATGCTTTCAAAATCACGGGCCCGGCTTGTTCTCTGGCAGAGTTTCTGGAGGTTTACAATAAGACCCGTTCTCCATGGGAACGTCCCTTGTCCACGGTTACTTGTTCACCTTGATGTGCCATATGCCAAGGAATTGGGTTCACTCAATCCATCCCACGAGTGGCGATACGGGCAGACACAACAAAGCTTCGAGCAAGACTCCGCAAAACTCGAAATCGCGGAAAAGGCGAAACAGCGACAGCTCCAAGGGCTAGACAATCTGGGTCCTGCAGAGGACATTATGTTGCTCAGATTGGGGAGTACTTTTGACGGGATGAACGCATTCGCTTTGGGCGGTATTATCGATGGGAAGTTCTACCGAGCAGACATTGTGCAGCCCAGAAAGCGCATGGCCTGGATTCTTCGCAGAGTACGGAGTACCTGCACGGACGGAAAGAAGACATTCAAGCGTCTAGGGGTCTGCACCTGGCTGATAAATGCCCCACTGGATCGAAACAATATATCCAGAGAGCAGGTAAGTGTCGACATCACGCGGCAGCGGCGAGAAATCGTGTACCCAGGAGGAATTCAGACCTTTTCTGAGGAAATGGAGAACCTCTTCAATCGTCCCATGACACGAGTCGTGGTGAGATAGATGAAGATGCACGTTGATAGCTTGTTACAAATATGTTGTTCTTGTGATATGAAGTGCATGGCTCCCATTTCTTGCTGCGAGACCAAGCCATTCTTATCATTTTCGTGACCATTTTAGGACTGCCTTCAGGGTTTTCCCACTCTTGGTATCGTCTATGGCTTGTTGGAAGTCTTCGACATCGTAGACAGATACGATGTAATGGATGGGGAAGCGTCCATTAGCATGTTCTCCAATTAGAGTTTGTATTAGCTGTGCTCATGTTAGCAGAGCGCAATCATTCCAAGTCGAAGGTAGGAAAGCTGACCTCTTTAGGGAGTGAATCGCCTTCGCAGCAGCCAGAATACTGCTTGCCGTGAATCAAGTGCGCAAAAATGTCAATGTCGACTTTCTTGCCGGGCTGTAGTCCCATTAGCTTTCCCATAGCCACGTGTTTTCTGCGCTGATGATACTTACCGAAGGCGCACCAACTGAAACAGCCTTGCCTCGAATGCCGAGCGCTTCGATCATCGTTCCAACTACTGCAGGTACACCAGTAGCATCGAGCGCGTAGTCAACACCATTTGGCGGGCAAATTTCTCGAATTCTGGCGAGAATATTTGGGTCATTTCCCAATATGGTATCGGTCGCTCCAAGCTTCTGGGCAAGATCCAAGCGCGTCTGCTTTAGATCTACAGCAATGATTCGTTTGGCGTCGCGAATCTTGGCAGCCATGATGGCGCTCATCCCTACCGCACCCGCACCAAAGACTGCAACTGTAGATCCAGGCTACACATCGAGCGTGTTAAGGACGGCACCTGCTCTAGTCTGGAAACCACATCCGAGGGGGGAGAAGAGGGCGAGGTCAGTACTCGGGCCCACCTTTACCAAGCTCGACTTGTTCACGGCTAATAGCCGAGCAAAGGAGCTCTGGCCGAAGAAACTACTGTACAGTGGCTTTTCACCCTGAGCACCTTTGATGCTTAAGGTAGAAGAGCCATCGGCCCTCTTTTAAAACCAATGCTTCGGTTGCCAGCATGGCGACAATGGAGGAATCCTGTAAAGTGCTTGGTATAGGGATGAACAGGATGTTTGTCACAGAAAGTGAGAATATGAAAGTAGAATCCACCAGGGCACTGTCAACTTTATAGTCCAAGGCAATCCGAGCCACTTGAGCTATTGTGTTACCGGGTGTAGGAGTTTGGCAACTAGTCAAAGTATTTAAATCCGCAAATCCGTGGATTTGTGAGTATAGCGACGTATCTTTGTTCACTCTGATTGCACGGCTGCCAGTGCAGAGCTTCGTATCCTGATCCGCTAGGACATATCTAGGTAGGTGTGACTATCAGTTCTTCGCGCAATATCCTATTGTCATTCTTGGCCGATGTTGATGATTATTCTACACAAATCTGAAATTAAAGGTCGTGACATCAGGTTTCCAACTATCGATTTCTGCTCTCGGGAATCATTTTCGGGAGCTGAAATGTTGATCATCTCTTTGTCAAGTATAAGGCTCTGCTCATAGCGTAACATGGCACATTTGTTGCCTCGCAAGGGCTAAGAAGTAAACTTGCCGTGTATATATACCCTCGCTTGCCGTGAATCTTTCCCGGTCTGTCCGCCTGTAGATCTTAGTTCACCCCGCGTGGGGCGCGGGTCAAGTGAGCCCATTCCCCCATACTTGTCAAGCTGGTATCCTGTTAGATGTTGTCTATTACTATGATAAAATTGGGTATCGGGAATCGGAATCATTGAACATCCTTTGAAAAGACCTCCAAGTTCGACGAATGGGGCGATTGAAGCCATGGAATTGGACAGCGTCCTCCTCCTGGTATGTCTGCCAGGTTGTGCCCCATCTCCCCCCTGGGGAAAGCAAAGGCACAGCACCCGCAACAGGGGAGAAGATCGGATCGAACTCTGAAGAACCTACAGGTCATGAGCTACAGGATCCCCTCCTGTTGACTCGTCGAGGTGCCTAAAGACAGCCTTCTATTCATCGAACAGTAGGATAGCTCAAATCCTGGTCCCAGGAACTGGGTGAAGATGAAGGGAAAACCCGTGTTCGCAGAGACAGTTCGAAGGCGCAAGACCTGGATCACAGATCGCTGGAAAGAGACTGAGGCGACTGAACGCGATTTGCGTCCTGGGCTCGCTTCACACTTCATGTGACCGCAAGGATTACAGAAACTAAATATACAATAACATCAAGCTGGTGGGCCGCTATGAGGAAGTTATGAAGAATAAGGAGTATCCCCAAATCTGGACATTTCTATTCATGGCTGGTCGGCTATAACATGTGCGTTAGCGGACGGTACAGATAACGCCTCCGCCCCAGCAGGGTGCTGAATGCGGGCCGCTGGTTCCTCGGACGCTGGCACCGTCCAACCCAGGGGGGCTCTTTAGCGGATCTCACTGGCCTAGCTCCGCCCACTGCTGTGCTTTAGCATGTCCGACACGCTCACTCTCCTACTGTCACCATCTGCATTTTCTACAAATAATTGGCGGAAAGGCTCAAGATCCCTTTGCACGGCGAGACTAACCTACCTTTAGAGCTTCAAAAGATAAAGTCAAAGCAGGGCAGGGAATGGCATGGGTGCAGCGCGAGGCCTGTTTCGTGGGCCAGGTCACCCCCAATAGCGCAAAGGGATGAGAACGCCGAACCGCGCCGCAGCATTCCGACCTCCTGCCTCTTTGGACAAGTTCATTCGAAAACAACAATCAGCAATAGTCGCGGCTGTGTCTGTCTCTTATGCGATGCATAAGAAAGCCCAACCATCTTGAGCTCCTTCTCGCCGTCCACCGGCAACAACAATCCCTGGTATGCCAACATGCGTTCCACCGCACCATTGACGATTTCTATTCAGCCGCTTCAGTATGGGGACATTCCCTCCTGCTCGCAGAATGTCGCGGCAGCTTTCGCTGTTGATCCCCACACCATTGTGAAGCAGCTGGGTCGGAAGCCGTACGACATGTACGCCATGACCTACGATACCTTGCTCAATGGCCTCGAGCGCAAGAATCAGGTCTACGTCAAGGCCGTGGATGAGGAGACTGGTAAACTAGTCGGACACGCAAGTTGGGTATTCAGAGGAGTGGATACGGACTTGGTACCGTGGAATGGACCCAGCGACGATAAGCCACAGGACTCGAGGCCGGTGGAGGTTGTCACCGAAGCAGCAGAAGATGGCGAAGGGAATAGCAGCGGCAAGGGAGAGCAGAACTCTATCGATCATCTGCATGCTCTCGAGGACGCTGATATTCATGAATGGGTCACAAAGCAGATTCCTCCAGGCCCATGCGTCTTCATAAACAACCTAAATGTATCGCCTCCATACCAGTCGAGGGGCGTTGGGAGCACTCTCTTGCAATACGGCAACGCGATCGCCGACAGATTGCGTTTATCTATATGGGTGCACTCGTCCCATCAAGCTTTCAAGGCATACCAGAAGGCTGGATTCGAAGCTAGAAGGATACTTGATCTAGATCTGGACAAGTATGCCCCCAGAGCTCCACGAGACGATGAGGAGGTCATGGGAGAGAAGGGCAGTGGCAAGTGGGGGAGGTATATCATCAGATACATGGAAAGGACTCCAAAGAAAGGCAGGTAATCAAAATAAGAAACCTCCAGCGGCATACACTGCCAGCAATCAATGAGCATTGGAATACGTGACACTCCAAACTCGAAATCAGCTCTCTCAAGTAGCTTAGGGGAATAATCCAACGAGCAATGGATCCCCATCAATAGGAGCCTTGAATCCTCTGCAGCTGACTCGAAGTTGCTAGTGCATGGCGACTTCAGCTCGGCTGGGAACATTACCCCCCCTCTCTAAGCTTTCTCCCTCTCTCACCCAAGCCTTTCGCGAAAGGTCAGGTTTTGTCAGCTTGGTGTTCTTCTGTGGTCGCCACCAGGACAAAGACGACTATTCCGGCCCCTTGACAATGATTCGCAGTCTGGCTGGTCAGCTTTTGCAACAGTTCCCTTACGTGCCACCCGTCTTGGAGCATGAGGTTTCGATTCAAGGAATCCAACAAGGTAACATTCACGAATTGTGCAAACTGTTTGGAACCCTGGCCAAACGAGTGCCATCAACTTCGACCATCTTCTGCATCATAGACGGCATCAACGTGTACGAAAGAACGCAGTACAGACAGGATATGATGGGCGTGTTGACGTTCATCTCTGACCTGGCTGAAAATAAGCAACAGGGCATTGGTGCATCACTCAAGTTGCTTCTTTTGAGTCTGAGTCCCACCACTATAGTACGCAACGCTTTTCAAGTCCGGCCATCGCTATTGAACATGGGGGCCATATCTCACACTGGCCAAGGATCCAGCCCTATTCGCTTCAACGGGCAAATCTCGAGTGTTTTGCCAGAAACGATGTCGGGAGAAGAGGATCAAGATTGATTCCCGGGAACTGATCCTATGTTATGGTGGTTCCGTTATTTGGACATGGGCAACTGATTGCGACGTGGTGCGCAACGCGGATGTGTACAGCCTGGCGAGTGCATTCAATACCTGTACCACAACATGCCAAGCCTAGATACATGCAAGCTTCGTATGAACGCGTATGAACGCTACATACCCCGCGGGAACACTTTTTATACTTGAATGCTGAATCTTGTTAAAAATACCTATTCTACACGATTTCTTGAAAGTCAGCTCTGTCTCTACACCCAAAACGATTGCTGAATCAGGCGCCATGTTCAAGTATTCAAGGAGTCGGGGGCTTGTGCCTTTTTGGCAGTTGCTTCTTTGCTGGTTACTTATAACCTCAGTCTCAGGCTACAGTATCATTCCACCAACATCCAACTTTGAGAACGGTACATTTGACTTTATCGTTGTTGGGGGAGGTTTATCAGGACTGGTAGTAGCCAACCGGCTCAGCGAAGATCCGGAGAGTGAGTTGATCATGGTGTATACTGACTTGTTATGAAATGAATTGAACTGACTTGAGAGTTACAGCTACTGTGCTCGTCGTTGAGAATGGCTTCCTGGACAAGAACTACAAGACAGATGTCCCTTATGCCACCACGGTCGCCAACCCTGCCGACATGTGGAACATTACCTCGGCACCGGAAACTTGGCTCGACAATGAAACATTCGTCGTCTATGTTGGTTCTGTCGTCGGAGGCGGATCCATCATCAATGGAATGGCATGCACACGTGGGTCCGTCGGTGATTATGATGCTTGGGAGCAACTTGGGAATCCTGGCTGGGGATGGGACGGGCTGTTTCCCTACTTCCTGAAGAGCACCAACTTTACGCCACCTCTTCCCGGGATTGTCGAGGAATACGGAGTCACTTGGAATCGTTCTGTCTGGGGCGACAATGGTCCTGTGCAGATTGGCCACCCGAGTACCTTCTTCCCCGACACCAAAATTGTCCGATCGTCTTGGATCGCGACCGGAGCGCGGAATCTCACAGACGGCGGTGATGGAGACTCCATGGGTTTGGCTTGGTTGCCGACCGACGTTGACACGAGGACAGGGACAAGGTCCTCTGCCCGAGCGGCATACTACGAGCCTTATGCCGCTCGGTCAAATCTGTACCTTCTCACCGGACATAGGGTAACCGAGATACTTTTCGATGGTCCGGAACTGGAAGCAAGCGGCGTAATCATACAGTCTCGGGAGGACAATTCCACTTTCAAAGCATTCGCAGACAAGGAGATTGTACTTGCGGCTGGAGCCATCTTCACTCCTCACCTCCTACAGCTCAGCGGCTTGGGACCAAAAAATGTCCTCGAGGCTGCAAACATCACCGTAAAGAAGGATATACCAGCAATCGGATCTAATTTCCAGGATCACCCAGTACTCTACATGTCCTACAACATATCCAACCAGTCATTTCCCGAACCGCAGTCGCTAGCGAAGAATGCAACATACAACGAGACTGCTTGGGAACAGTATCTGGAGAACCGCACGGGTCCATATACAAGTGGTCTCGTCGGTTATAACGGCAACAGTGCTCAAGCCCTCACTCTCCAGGGCGTGATTGACGATTATGAAGGCCTGACAAGCAATATTACCTCTCAGCGTGCCCTCGACTATCTACCCGACATCTACGCCCAGAGTGCGGCGCTGCTCAAAGGGCTCAAAGCGCAACGATCGATCTTGAGCGAGCTCTTCGCGCAGAATCAGTCATCCTGCTGCGAGCTGATCCCTTCCATCGTGGGTAGTGCCACTGTGAGCGTGCAGAAGCCGCTATCCCGGGGCACCATCACTCTCGACCCGACGAATCCCGGCGCCCTGCCCGTCGTGCGATACAATACGCTCATGAACCCAGTAGACGCCTCGATAATGGTCTCCATGGTGCGCAAGGAGCGCGCGCACTGGTCTCTGCCGGAACTCGCCCGGTACGCCCCCGTCGAATACCTGCCCGGCGCGCAGTACCAGACGGACGAGGAGATCCTGACGGCGTCCATCGCCGCGGGCATCGTCCGGCCCAGCTTCGCCCACCCGAGCGGCACCTGCGCGATGATGCCCGAGGAGCTGGGCGGCTGCGTCGGCCCGGACCTCCGCGTCTACGGCACGCGGAAGCTGTCCGTCGTGGACGCGTCCGTCATCCCGATGATCCCGGCGACTCACCTCCAGATGACCATGTATGCGGTGGCGGAGAAGGCCGCGGACATCATCAAGAGCAGGCACTGAAATAGTATAGTCCCGATCTACAAGTCTGTGACATCTTGGCAGGACGCGTTAGGTCGGATGGATATCGGGGAGAAGGCGCATGTATCGAGATTGAAACTGAGATGTAAACGGTCATGCGTTCCATGTTGAGTCACCACTGATGGTAATGGCCCGGGCTATAGAGTCTCAGTCCCTCTGTATGCATGTTGGTACCCCACTTGTTATAGTTTATCGATCTGCACTTCTCGACCACGCCCCCGGGCCAGAGACAAGAGAAAATAGCACAACCAACGTGTCTCCCGCGTATCGTGGCCGCCGAGACCTTTTCGAACTCAACCTGTCGCACGTACCGCGCCATCATGGGCGTCTCCTCGTTCCAAACGTGAAGCACGTGGGAGCGTTGGAGGTTAAAATTCCCGACGCCACTCCGACGAGTTTTCGCTGAGCACAAGGACGTCCTGCTGATACCTCTGCACCGCGGTGGCGGCATGCTCTGAGGCGGTCCCCCGCGCTGCTGCTGGCCATTGGCAGAGGGAGACCTGTCAGAGAGATCAAGACGCCATGGCCGGAAAGGACCGTTCGTGACCAGGAAAGACGTCTCTCGGTAAATTTTGTCGTCTCTCTCGTCAAGGGTCCAAACGGCTCCCATTTTCCTAAACACAGGCGCACGGCCATTGTCACTTTTTTCTTGGACGGGGTCTCTGCCGCTATCGCGTTCCCTTCCTGAATCAGGCCTTGTGACCATGGGAGGTGAAACACGTTGGGCACTGAGGTCCCTTTTTTATTACTCTTTCCAGCTGGCGACTCTGCCATGGCACTTTGCGCCCGACAGCGATGGATATCAGGGAGATTTCTTCAGAATCCGATGGCAGGAATAGGAGAGGAATGAGATGGGAAATTGGTGCATACGTATGGGGTTCATCCACCATCTGCCTGTCAAGTCGAGACGGGATCCTCTTTCGGAGGGGCAGCGCGGCGGCGGGCGAGCGGGACGTGCCTAAAGTGCTAGATTAGCTCTCACGGCGATGTCTGACTTTCTGGTCCAAGTAGCAGTACGTCGGATACCTTTCATTGTGTCCGCTGCGTCCGATGTTTGTAATTCGGTACGCCGGCTATTTTGGTTGGAACTCGTGGCGGAATATTTCTATAGATATATTATATCTATTTATTTTTATTTTATCTCTGTGATAATGTGAAACCATGTTACCACAAGACAAGGAGAGGAAACAGTTGAGTATTTTGATGGCATGAAACATAATCAATACAGCTATACTTATTACAAAAGCACTTACGACCAAACGAAAAGCAAAAGAGCAGAACCGAAATGATTGATTTGTATTATCAGATCAGGGATGCTTATTTTATCGGGTGAAGCTTCCGTATGGTAGCAAAGTAGGTACGTATGGACCAAAGCCTCTGCCAGTCAAAAATAATAAGCCAGGCGTTATGATAAATAAACTGGTCAACGATAAAATAAACTCGCAATAAAAAACAATTATCATCGTTTTTTTTTAATCACCATTATTTCTTGGCATTTTCGACCTGGCTGCTAGTACCTTTGCTTGCACGGCAAATACGTTTTTGACTGATTCCGCTAGGAGATGACAGCTGCAGGGCTACTTTAGCTCGGCCGAGACCAGCGGGCATGGGGGGTTTCGAATGAAGCCATCGTGGATTCGACATACATTCCACCTATTCGAGTACCTTACGACTGGACATGATTGGGCTGCCTCGCTGGGCGCCGCCAAGATGCCTGTAGCCACGTTTATTCTCTATCTCTTCTAGAATCTCGCCTGGTCAGGATTGGTCGAGCTAGAGCCTGCATGGGATCGTACACAGCACTGATCGTCTCAGACCAGGTCGCCGGAACTGGGCTCCCGGTGACATTCTCTCGAGTCAGCAGCTGTCCAGATTTGGACATGCATGGAGAGGTTCGCCCTCGGGATTAATTGATCTCGCTCCCGGGTTGGGCGCGCGCTCCCTCCCTTTGGTTGGTTGGTAGGTTAGGTTTATAAGGTCCATGGTCAGGATGGGTTCCCCGGGTTTCAGGAGAACTCTCAGCTCAGGGTTCGCATCGCTCGTCCCGTCGTCGTGCCCATGAAACGCACTGAGCGTCGGGGTTTAGTGAGCAGAGTCAGAGTCCGCCCATGAAGAAAGCCAGCCAGCCTTCTTTTAATTCATTTCATAGTCTGTGCCAAACAGGGTGCATGGCGCATCCCATGCTCCTCATTGGGCGGGGGAACATGTATTTCTCAGATAGTAATAATATGGCGCTCGGGGAATTTCTTCGTCAGCGTCGTCCTCTGTCTGCCAGAAGTACACGGAGATACCTTTTCGAGTCATTGGCCTCAGGACCTCTGTAGCTTTGCTGCTAAGCAATGACACGAGAAATATGGCCGCCGTAGCATTTGCAACCAGGGTCTTTCCCCCCACTGTTGCGAAGAAGTGCCTTCCGGGCGGGGCCGCTGGGCACAGCGCAGCGAGACAAGAGGTAGGATTTATTAGTGGTCATATCATATGTCGGCAGTGGGAAACAGAAACACACGTCCGTCGTCGGCACTTTCTGCGCTTATCATTGTGATGCTCAAGTTGCTTCCCCTCCTATCGACCTCTGAATGTGAAAAGTGATATTTCGTGAGAGGCTTGATAGGGGAAGCCTTTTTTCACGACTGATCCAACGTATAGCTTCTGCAGATTGTATGACTACAGCATCGGCCTGGACTCCCATGGGCCATAGCGATCACCACGCGGCAGAACCACTGACACCCAACCTAGCATGGGGAAGAATTGGCGGAAACTCAAAAAAGTAAACAGGGGAACGAGAAAGCTTGTAGGGTGACAGACTCTCACTCACCAACCAATGTCATGAGAGAAACAGCTGCCTCATTGTAGATCTGAACCCATCGCGGGATCTCTTTGCCCTATGTAGACCAGATAGGAGATATATGCCATCATAGCTATCAAGGCATGACTCGGAAGACTGCCATGCATTCGTGCTAGAATACACAGTATCTCAAAGAGCCGGGGGCGTTGACAGGCAGCTAGGTTAGTATTAGTGGCAGAAAAGCGTTGCATGGGTTTACAACAGCAGCCAACCTTGAAATGTGGATATGATGTTTTGGGCGGAAAGAATAAACACATTTGAATTTATCTTTATTTTTGAAAGAAAATATTTTACATCATATTTTGAATTGATATTTGACCATGTTGACCGGATCGCCAGCTCCACTTGACGGAAGGCCAGTCCCTAGCGCATCGTATCGAAGAACAGAAACTATAATGACCCATCACGTTGGCCGGGAGAACCACGGGTTACGTGAAATGATATTCATTACAAGTGCTATAAGGCAGCCCATGCTATAGCCGTAGGCTTGCGAGTCGGAGCGGACTCCGTCAGATGCTCCGAAGATAGACTTTGACAGGAACCGTTTCCTGCTCGATCATTGTAATGCAGTGCAACAGCGGCTCAGCAGTCTGGGGTATCTTGAGGCTCCAAGCCGCTGTAATGACGTGAAGGCGGCTCGGAGGCCAATTTCATCCCAACGAAAACGGTCATGAAAATTGCAGTTTCTTGGTTCGCCATGTCGGTCTGTCAGTCGTTCACATCTCGATTCGAGCAATGTCGCGTCCTCTGCCGTGTCCTAGACCCGTTCTGGGCGGAACCGACACCCCCCAATTGCGGTCAAGACGAATCCGCATGGCCTTCTTTCCCCCAACGGCGAACGGAGCAGGGAAGACAGGCCTGACAGGAAACCCTTGCTCATCATCTGGTCATGGCCAGAATCTCTCATGGTAACCCAGTAGCGAGAGCCGACCGGTGTGAGCGCTGAAATGAACCTCACCGGCCGTCGCTGGGGGTGGCTTGCCCACCCTGGCACTCGCTTCTCCGCTGAGCCGTTTCCCCGGATCCGCTAGCCATGCATCCTCTAAATGGCATCTCGGAGGTCAATACCGCGGCAGCGAGACCTGGAAGCATAACGACATGGAAGCTTCAGAAAATCGTTCGACTGTGTCGATGTGGCTGGCTGTACTGCCCATGACAAAGTTGACGCTTACCATGGTAGTTCGGTCTTCCTTACTACATATTGTAAAGGATCGTGGCATTAGATGGACGGGAAGTTCAGCCAGCACTCCATGTTCTGAGAGCTTTTGGTCGAACCGAACCGTCACGATGGATGGAGTTGTCGTCGACGACACACTCGGCAGAGGATATCATACTCTCGCTTGTGAGTAAAGAGGCGTTCCTTCGACCCTCCTCGAGCGCGAGCCAACCCGTCGGGCCGAACCAGGGTGTAACATTGATACCTTTTACCTGTACACATGTAGGCCGTGGCTTTTGGCATTCGCCGAGAGCATGGGGATGGCGCGGTCATCTAGCAAGAGAACTCCGCGGTTTCTGGAGTTGGTTCATGCCCTGAACACACACCACGCGTTCCCCCCAGTTGCGTACGTCCCCGTTTCGGGCAGAGAGCCTGCGCCGACATCATCCTAGCAGCCGCAAACGATTTGGGTGACCGAGCTCTTGACCAGGGAGGGCCTGAATGCAAAGAAAGAAAAATGGCCGGGTAAATCTTTAATTCTTATTTTATTTTATTTATTTTATTCTTTTCTTTTTCCTCTGCTCCCGCGGCCGCGGATCGTGATCATCCTGGGCAGCCGATCCCCTGGTGACGCCCAGCAGGTTGCCAGGGCCTCTTTCGCATGGCAGATGTTCACCCGGGGCCCTTGCTGCTGGGCTGTAAGGGACCGCCAGCCGGTCCTATCATCGGGTTTCCTTTTCGCATCTGGCAATAAATTCGTAGAGTATCTACAAACTTCTTCAGCGCTCAGGATGCCTTCGGCAAGGCATCCCATCTTACAAAAACAAGTTTGAGAAGCTAATGGTTGGTAAAAGTCCACTGCGCTATTCCATAGCTTCAGGTACCGACGAGCCCGTTCGTTCGTTGATGCCCGTTTGATCTCGGTTGGATCTCGGGAGGAGAAAGGCATCGCACGAGAAATACGGGTGCTAGGGGAAACTCGGCAGTCTCCCGGGGACATTTCTCATGGCCGAAAAGAGAGAAGTCATCACGCGTTGGATGTAGAAGAACAGTCGTGACCATACTAGGTGATACTAGGCGATCGTGTCATCTTATTTTAAAATGGATGGACCGAGGCCGCCCCCGCCCAAACTAAACCGAAGCATCGGCGCGGGATTCCCGACCACAGGGGACTCCTGGCGCTGGTGTCGCGAAGTGTTACAGGGGGCAGAGAAAGATAAAAAAGTATATTTTTGATTTTATCTTTATTTAATATTTAATATTTTGGAGTTAGATAAATCCGTTATTATTTGCTCCCTAGTATTTCGGCGACCTCTGATGATCGACATGCTGTCTCTCGAGTATCGAGCGCTAAAGACATTGCCATGGGTTATTCTATATACCTGGACTGTTGTTCTCGAAGCACAAACGTCTGCTTTGCACTCGCTCCATTCGCATGTGACCATGATCAGTGATGGTTGCGCTCAGGACCCAAACCCGCGGGTCACTGGCTGGGCTCAAACGCAAGTTGAGCTACTGGGAGACAATCATTGGCGTATGCAGAAGCCACAGCAACAAATACCCAGGTGACCATATAGCGCCCGCGGAGAAACATCCCAGAAGTGTACAATTTTTATACTTTGTACAATACCTACATATCCACTGCGGCGATGCGCCTTGTGCATGACAAATGAGGAACGAGCTGGTCAACAGCAACAACACCATCATCGGTCTCGTGATGGTTCACGCTGTCGTTAGCATATCTTCTTCCCCGGTTTCTCCGCAAATGGCGTTCCGCCATCTAGTCGCCGGATAAAGCAGCTTGTGACCTCTCCCGTCTAAGCGCCCGCTATCCGCCCCATCAACCGCCGACTGTAGACGCCTCGGCGCAAGCACATGTCTTAGATCTCAGATCTGGACTTCAGGCTGGCATCGTCATCGAAACTGGAATTTGGAGCATTGATGTGTGTAGCTATGTTGATGTGTGTAGCTGTACTATTTTCTGCCAGAGTGGACCAATTATGCTCATCGTGGCCAGAACCGTTGGTACCATACAAAAGTCGACACACAGCCAAGTTCGATCAATTTTATCGTACTCCAAATAGCGTTGGCGTCTAGTCTTTCTTCTTGGCTTCGCTGCCGCCAACGCGCTGGTACTTTCTCTTATCTTTCCGACTCATCCTAGTCTTGTCTCTCGTGCCTTTACCACCCTCCCAGAAACCACGACCCTTCCTTCCTATGACGCTTCTGCCACAGAATAGACAGGCCTCGACAGCGTAGTTCTGTTCTCGACTGCACCAGCCACAAATCATTCGGTTTGCCCATTCGTTGATATGATCCTCGGCAGCGTCGTGGCACTTGTCACAAGGATGTACCTTGCTGCAGCACGAGAATCGGAACCATCTGTATGAGCGTTTGTAGTGAGGACAAGCACCTCGGTCCGGCAGCGGCTCGCCGGCGTGGAGACCGAGTTTCTCTTGACGTCGTTTGGGCCCCGTGGACGGAGGCAGCGCTCCACCATGTGAGATGGCCAGAAACTTGACCTCTGGAATCTTAAAAGTGAACTTGCCACTAAACGGGGAAGATTTGCGTCAGCAAATCGTTTGGCCAGGGCGACTCGGATGAACTCACTGGCATTCTCGACAGACATTCGTGGTGACTTCGCCTCGGACAGATACAAGACCAAGACCTGGTGACGAGCACCGGCCACAGGTAGGGACGAAGGTACTGTTTCCTAAGTCAGCAACCATACTATACAGATGAATCATCCTTCAAAGAAGTTTTGACTTGCCTTGGAAGCATGTCAGCGACAGTACAGCCTACCATGTCTATGAAGCCCGCCCGCACCGAGTTCTGGTGGACCATCTCGGGTCTGAACTTGACTGTGAAGGCGGTGGCACACTTCTTGCAGCTGCTGGCTTTCTCCTCATTTGGCTTCAGTCCCGTCACTTCGTTGATAGTCCTGCATCTTTCGCACTTCACATTGAGGCCAAGAATTGTGACTTGCAGTAGCTCGATGCCATGAAGCTCGACCAGAGGAAAGGAAATCGATGTGCCGCTTTCGACCTGGTGTGTAGTCTCTGAAGCACTTGGGTCCATTCGCTCCACCAGAACACCGCCGCCGTCAGAATCGTCCTCCGAATCCCAGTCGTCGCTGGAATTCTCCGAATCGCCGTGTTCATCTATGAGAGTCCACTCTGGAGGGCGGGGTATGACTTGCACGTGGTTCTTTCCGTCCTTGTCCACTGTAGTAAGTATGCTTGAGTTATTTGTCTGCTGCTTTTGTTCATGGTCCTGCGATTCTGACGGAACCTGTGGGAGTGCGGTGCGGGCAGTCTTTGCCAAGACGTGTAGATTCTGTGTCAGGTAATTGAGATGACTCATCAAGGTCATCTGTTTTTGCTGAGAAGCGCGAGTCGAGAATTCTTCCTCTAGAGCCTCTGCGTCAAGGGACTCGACATCATTCAAGAGTATTCTCAGTGGCTGTAGGGGGTAAAGAAGAGGGATGATCAGCTGGACGGAAGTGACAGAGCGGAGTCCTGGTGGGAGCTCTGCTCGACGCTTCGGATCCAGTGGGAGTGTGTAGACGATTCCATCGGCAGACTTGTGAAAGAGGGACATGCGGCCCATTCGCGCTTCCAGCTGTCGTATCTCCTGGGCCCGTCTGGTTTTGGCGTCTGCCATTTGTTCTCTGGTGAAAGACTCTTCCGGAACATAACGTCTGGCAACCACTGGAGGTTTGACAGGCTCTGGTCTGGCAGCCGTAGTATCATTTTCGGCCAGTGCCGTGGGGAGGCCATCCATGTGCCTCGTATCCTTGAAAGTCATGAGCGTGACCGTCTCCGATTTTTGTTCCGACAAGAATGCCTCGAGGTTCTTGTCCAATGCATTGCAGTGGCTGAGGAGAGTAGCGCTCTGCTTTTCGCGAACCAGCTTGTCCCATCCGGCCTCGATGTTCAGTCCAAATCCTCGCGGGATGTCCTTGTTCTTCACCCGAAGAAGGGGAGCCTCGTCAGGGTAGTGCCTTGGGACCTGTACCTCACATTCGAGAAAGTCCAACTCGAAGGGAAAGTCTGGATCTGACGGCTTGAGGTGGAAGGAGACATTTGTGACCCCATTCTGCAGGTTCGACACCTGCGCGGCGAACCGCTTCTTGAGCTGTTCAATCTGGTATTTCCTGGGATCCTGCGTCTGAGATTGAGGCACCGGCTTCGGCACGACGCGAGAGGCCGACGGCCCGACGACTTTTTGACTCATGACTGGCGAGGTTGAGTTCGCGTTGGTCAACAGCGTAGAGTTATGAATGTTGGCAAGAGCGTCGTCTGGTGAGATAATCTGTACGTGGACGGGAGTTGAGCACCAACTTGTTGAGTGGGGCGTGCTTTCTTTCCCTTTGACGGAATGACGATTGTGCTTGCCACCCACAATAAGTTGCCAGTTCAAGAGTTGACGGGAGAATCAATCACAACTCCCACAGCTTGGATCCATGCAGGAATACCCAAGTCGCGAATCTGTTCATGGCAATGTTGGGGCTCCAGTCATTCTTTTAGAGCAGCTTTGTGACTCCCACTGGGATAATTATTGACATAAAGCAGATGGTTCAAAATGAATCATATTTGTTGTTCGCCCGGCGCCACCTGAAGCGTCAACCGGCGCTAGGCAGGTGGCCGCTGACAAACAGCGCTGGCTCACGCTGGCCGCTGGGTACTGTACATATGTAGGACTCGACATCCAGTCTTGGCATCAAGCTATAGTTTTTGCAATGATATACTACCTGTTCTTCTTCTTCTTCTTCCTTTTTTCGCACTTCTGTTTTTAATGGACAAACTTGGTTTTCAAATTGAATAATACAAAGTGACTCGATAAGCACACGTAAAACTGATGAACACTTTCGAGCGCACTCCGCTGGCTCCGGCCCGTCCAGAAGCGAGGTCAGTGTCACTTGCAATATCTTTATAAATGCTTTTATCATTCGCGCATTTCCCATTCCTTTCAGGTGGCACTGACAGGCATGCATCCCTTATCTTACTGCAAGAACTACTATTCACCCTCGGCAACATTAGACTTCGCATCGAATCCTATCTTTTCTCGGGAGTTTATGAGAAATGCGCATGGTCGCGCACAGTCTTCTTTCATATTCCGGGGTTCCTGGATCGCTCAAGCTTTAATATCAAAGGTTCATATAATCATACCTTTCGTGTAAAATACCTACATAGTCCTGGAACTTGCCCAAAAAGTCAGCATTCCCATATTTATTACCAATGACCCACCCGGTAACAAAGGCTCTGATTTGTTCGATCATTCTGAATACTTACCCACATACTATATGGTAATGAAGCCTTTCGTAGAGATGCTCAGTCTTCAAACTGGGCCCAAGTCCAGTATGTCTTGATTAGAATAATCAAGGCTGTTGTGGTGTTAAACAAAACTCAGATTAGGGAGAAGTCACCTGATTGAAATCAATGAACAGATATAAATAATGAAACAAATAATGACCAGATAAGATATTTTCGTCGCTATGATATTGATATAATCAGAAGCTTGTCACGGAATCAGTGAATCTTATAGCCTGCCCATGATTCGCCACGAAGTGATTCGCATTGCATCATACTTATTCGCAGCATCAAATCTGCAACAAGTGTCAGATACGCCCAAGACCTGTGAGATAGTACCCTCCAGTCGACCCAGATAGCTACTCGCCAAAATTTCAAGCGAACCGCCGTTGGGATCTCGATAGCTCTTCGCGTGCCGGACGCCAGGCGCCAACCTCCTTCCCCCGTGGGACCTGTGTGACTTGTTACCCAAACCGTCCAAGAGGGTTGCTGTGCTAGCGAAGGATCTCCGTGGCCCCAAGATCTGGTTCAACCCAAGAACTAACAAGGCTGAGCCAGTAATGGGTTTCCGAGTTGATAGGGGTGCCTTCCTGGCGTCATTTCGTGTCACGCTGAAGCCATGTGCCCCTGGTGAGACATGGGGCAACGACCACGTCAATGTGAGACATACCACACAGGACTATGAGGCAGCTTGTCTGGTTCCCGGAGAATAGAATAAAAATAAAATCTGGGAATTTATGGATCTGAGATTTAATCTGATTTAAATGAATTATTTTTATTTCAAAGTGCCGGCGAGGCAAACTGAGTGGTGACTTCAAGATCCTAGGATGCGCGAAGACCGACGAATCGTAGTCCATTATCCCTATACTCAAATAAGGCAACAGTCATGGAGGCTTAGATGCGAAGAGAGTGGCGCTTCCGCCGAAATATCCTGCCAGTTAGATTCACGGTCGTAGCTGGCAGCACTCATGGTATAGCATAACTGCCGCCTCTCAAAATCGCTGTCCAGCCCGTGGTTTGCTATGTCCGATACTATATGACTCATCGTGAAGGCCGTCGACAGAATGGAGTAGAGATGCAGGCGAAATAATACTCAATTGATCGCCGCTCACCATGATGCAGCATCCCAAGACTAGATGTATGTATACGTAGGCATGTTCTAGGTCAGTATTCGAGGTGAAGGTCGCGGTCGGCGTACCCAATGTATCCCACCACTTCGAGGTACAAGCCCTGGGCGGTGCGATACAGACATGCGCCCGCCTTTTGAACCCAACAGCCTCGCCTCTGCGGCCGTCTCCGGGACAGCGGGCGCTATACTCTAGGTTAGCTGGAGAGCTTTTTGGTGTGCGCTGGCCCGGTCCCGTATCTTCACCCACTCGCTCACCGTCCCAATGGGGATGGAATGGAAGGTCTAGGTTAGAAATGACACGAAAAGTGCCAGCGCAGCGCAGAGGCCATACCAACAGCATCACGACAAACGTCTCACTTGACTCCCGCCGAACAGCACGCAACCGGCCACGGCCTGCGTCATGGCAGCAGCTGGACCGCGCTCGCGGCTCATTTCTGTCTGGCATTCAATCACGATGCCCGTCACATGTTGCGCTGAGCAGGATGAAGCAGGTGGCAGGTAACAGATTCCGCGATTGGGACGGAGAGCAAAAACCCCCCACTATCCCATTCTGCCCTCTAACCCCCCCGTGAGGCGCCGAGACACCCAATGAAGCGGGACAGTGGAGGGGGCTGCCTGTCTCTCTCCCCCCGCACCCGCATTAGCGAACAACCTTTGACCTCACCGCCGTGGAGGGTCTGACCTGGACTTGCATAAAAATCATGGTCATCTGCTGAAATACCGCTGAGCTGGCAGCGCTTTTCGAGCAATGACATTGCTTGCAGCCATGGGGCTTGGCCTTCTTACCCAACCGTCTGGATAAGGCAGATGGGCATTGCAGCGATTGAGCAAGGTGTTGTGCATTTCCCTGTTTTGAAGAAATGAATTAAATAATAATAAAAATGGGATATTATTTTCTTGATATAATTGAAAAATGAGAATCAGTGATCAAGGAATCAAAGACCGTTTTGCAGGTAAAACATTTACCGGGGCTGATGGTAATATGTACCAGGCAAAGCTGAATGCCTGGATACGCAGAGTTGTAGATGCACTGCCCTACGCGTATAATTCCCCAAAACGGAACGACTATACGAAGTCCACGATGAAAGTGTAGGCTATGTTGGCCTTGTAATTCGAAAGCGATCCATCCCAACGTTGTGACAGTAAACTCACCGAAAAATGCCCAGTGACTGCGATGCAATCACAAAGATGGCCAGTCGAGTCAACTATAGACGTGCTGCCCGCTGATCGACTGGATGGATTGCTGCAAGGCGCGGCGATATGCTGTGCACCGGTCGGCACTGCGGCCGCCGTCCACTCAATCCTGTGCTGCGCTGCCCACCATGAGTCTGCAGTGCAGAATGACAATACGGGGTGGGAGGTGAACAAAGTCCCAGATCGCAGCCGATTTGGCAGATGCGACGCGCAGCACAGTGGGCCGGGGGAAACATTGGTGCTGAGGGAGTGCGCGATCCCGGGGCTGCATCGATTGTCTTGCTTTCGGGTGTGGCCGCGGCAGCTTCATGCCGGTGATATTGATTCTTTGCATGCCTCGCTCACCTTGGCCGGGCAATCGCCGACCAGGACGGCGTGTCGATCAGTGTGCCGTCTGGTCGCTGCCGAGGAGGGTCTTGCATCACACATGGTCACCGGGACTCGAGCCTGGGCAGTTGATCTTCGGTTCCTCTTGATTCCGTATTGAAGATGCCGAGTATGGTCTGAAAGTACTGGCCGTCGCCACATTCCAGGAGAAATGAGAGATTGGTGTCACCATCTTATTGTGTCTGCTCGCAATGCAGTGTGACCTGGTAACGACACGGCAAAAACGAGCAAGTCTTGGCGGCAGGCCTCTTACAATACTCCATAAAATTTCAAGCAATGGGACTGGTTCTATCTAGGTGAGCCAAGTTGTTCTTGTCGAAAAGTGCCACATTGGTTTTGCTCTCTGGTGAGTACACCAGACCAATCCCGACAGACAAATTCACATGAGTCACTATGTTGCTATCAATGAAGACATCGTGACTTTCAAGAGTTCCAGTAGTGCACACGATACAAACCTCAATATTCCACGTCCGTGATGTCTTGTACTTGGAAAAGTCATGTGCCTCCAGGCTTTGCAGGTCACGTATGGTTGTGGTTTTGTTGGATGCATCCATGAAGATAACCGCCTATGCAGGTATTGATTATTTGATATTTATATCATCAACACAGCACAACCTTAATATATACACCCTAAGAAAGCTGTATAATACCCTTTTCTGTTAAGCAGCAATTTAAAAACAACAACAAAAAAAGTTCACATCTATTTATGTATTATGTATTGTAACCGTCACAAACAGTATCAGAATCTTGTTCCATGCAATGGCAGACGTAAACTCAAAACGCAGGTAGTTAGACAACACAATATTTAACAAGATCATCACATATATATCATTTTAGAAGTTTAGTCACTGCTTGCGAGGTGGATCGACAATCGGAGATTCTCATCGCGATGCTGTTTTCACAACAAGTCCCCCGAGTTTGATGGTGTAAAAGTCAATATGAGTGCAGCCAATCGACTGCTTATGAGGAAACCGTGCTTGTTTTATGACCTGTGTCGAGCTCATCGCCATTTCACTTGTATGTTTTCATACAGGTCGACTCCTTATGTACCGAGCCAAGCAACTATGGGTCTCTTGAGGTCCAAAATGATGTTGGACGAACTACCGCCCATATCTGCAGCCTTGATCGTGTCAGCTACCCGATCCCCATCTTAATGATATTCCTGCATCTGGACAGTATCAGCGAATAGAGTAACTTGGGGACATTATCATACTTGGTCACGTTTGTGATATGTGCCTCCGCCAATGACGGCTCATGACTTTTCTTCGATCATATAGAAGTCATTTAGTGTTGATATACGCACTGTATGTATCTTCCTATATTGCGGAACGTTGATGTTTGTTCCAGCATGTTCCTCTGGGGGAGACACAATCCCTCCGTGTCTGGCATGCGGAAATTGGTGGTCGCTCAGGCGTTTCATCATATCTTGTCTCTTCTAGAGTGGCCAATCACTTCTCAGTACGCGCCAGGATACGGTTCAACAATTACAGTCACTTATTTGGCAGGTATAATATTCGGCCGATATTCACCTGATATATAACACGCGTTGCCTGTAAACATAACTTCAACCGATATGTTCGATCTCCATGTACAGTTGCGGAAGAGGAGAACTGCTGTAGGCTCGAGTGAATTATGCTATAGTGTAGTTTGTAGATGCTAGTACTTGTAGTCGCATGAACCGACCCTCTTCCCAGACAGGATGATTCCAATCATCATAGGTGGTATGCCGAATCCCAACCCGAAGCTTCCTGGACCCATAGACGATACAATCGATTTGTGCACGTCTGTCACATTCTCCAGCTCACCACCCCCATCAACGTCCTCTTTACACATGCATCCCCTCAGATATTTCTCTGCCTCTCGTGCAGCTCGGCGTGATTCCTCCCCTCGGGCGGGCCGTCGACCCTCTTGCGCTCGTGCTGCCGTCCGAACGCCGGCTTGAAGCGCTCGGGCTCGCGGTCCTCGGGGTGCTCGTACTTGACCTTGCCGCCGCGCGCCTCGAGCTGCTCCTTGGCCAGGCGCGAGCGCGCCGCCGGGTCCGACTGCAGCTCCGCCGGCGAGGGGTGGCCTTCCGGCAGGCCCGCCGACACGGCCGCCGAGTTGCGCGTCGACCAGAGGTACAGGGTCGGGAGGGAGATGCCTACGAGGGCGATGATTCTGACGAGGAAATATGTTAGAATTGCTGGTGGCATTGGAGTAGAATCATGACACTATGGGAATGGTGAAAGTGATCTGATCCGGGCTGCTCCTGTAAACGCCAGCGTCCCAACATCATACTCCACACAAGACCAGTGTCATATGTGAACGAGATGCCTCGACTCACAAGTTTCTGTTATATCCTCCATGGCTCAATGGCGGCTTTCCACTGGCAGAGTATGTTCGCTTTGTCGAAAGAGTGCCGGCTTGCTGGACCGCCCGGCTCGATTGCCGCAGCGAGGATCTGATTATCGATGACATTGTGACTGAGGATACTGGTGACTTTTTTTGGACAATACGAATTGACTTATTGTAGCGCGTGCTAAAAATGTAGTAACCTTGAAAGAAAATGCGGACAGCTCTGATTATAAGTCGTGGTTGTCCCCTTGTCTCGTAGTCGTACTCTATTTACACTCGGGCTATGAAGTCATGCATATTGGAGCCCTGACGACTGCTGATTCGGGACAAATCCAAAACCATGGTAGGAAAGCTTCCGATACCACTGTGGATACGGAATTGGATCAACCATTTCATTCTTTTTCAAGGGTGCAAAAAAAGGGCGAGTCTGGAGAAAGGTTGTTCTGGGTCGCGATCTAAGTAAAGTCGATGACGACGTGGATGCAATTGGCGATCTGAGGGAGACGAAACTAGGGTCCACTCAACACCCTCGACCACCCCTAGCCAACACAACGGCCGTCGATTACCTGGTGACTCGATGAGAATTGAGAATACTCGGGTTATGGCTTTAATAACATTGATATGCATCTGCACAAGTATGAGTTCAGAGGTCGAAGAGCGTATCATGTCGCAAAGTGCACTTTTGTCCATTGGTATTAGAATCTGAAAAGCCTTATAGCCCCACGAATCTATAAACAGCATTACACTCATTGTTGAACAGAGAAAAACAAATAGGGAATTCTTTCGTAGTTATGTACAAAGTGACGGGCAGTTTACCAGACTGTACAATCTTAGCACCTCTCACCACCGTTACGCCAATTTCAAGATAACGCTCTATTGTCCAGGGGACACCAGTTTACCCTGTGCCCTGGTGTCGGACTTCCATCCACCAGCCAGTGCTGCGCCACCGTTCTCAGCAGCAAACTTTTGCATCCTTGCCTCGAGCTCTGGCCTGAAGTGACGGATGAGACCCTGGATGGGCCAGGCGAAAGCCTCACCAAGAGCTGCAATGTTATTAGTACAGTGACTTTTGACGTTGAAAATCATGTGGTTACTTACCGCAAATTGTGTGGCCCTCGACCTGCTTGGTCAGCTCCTGCAGCATGTCAATCTCTCTCTCGCGACCCTGGCCCTTCTCGAATCGCTGCATGATCTGCTCAGTCCACTTGCTGCCCTCACGGCAAGGTGTGCATTGACCGCAAGACTCGTGTCTGTAGAAGTGACTTAACCGGGAAATGGCGCGGACGACATCAGCGCTCTTGTCCATGACGATGACAGCAGCAGTACCGAGACCGGACTGGCTGTCCTTCAGAGCATCAAAGTCCATAAGTTGGTCGTCGCAGATGTTCTTGGGGAGAATGGGGGTGGAAGAACCACCGGGGATGATGGCGAGCAGATTGTCCCAGCCACCACGGACACCACCGCAGTGCTTCTCGATGAGCTCACGGAGGGGAATGCTCATCTCCTCCTCGACGGTAGCGGGGTTGTTGACGTGTCCAGAGATACAGAACAGCTTGGTACCCTGGTTGCGCTCACGGCCAAAACCGGCGAACCAGTCACCACCTCTTCTGCAAATGGTAGGGGCGACGGCGATAGTCTCGACGTTGGCGACGGTAGAGGGGCAACCGAAGACACCGACGGCGGCAGGGAACGGAGGCTTGAGACGGGGCTTGCCAGGCTTGCCCTCGAGGGACTCGATAAGAGAAGTCTCCTCACCACAGACGTAGGCACCGGCTCCGCGGTGGAGGTAGATGTCAAAGTCGTATCCGGAGCCGCAAGCGTTCTTGCCAATCAGGCCATCGGCGTAGGCCTCGTTGATGGCGTGCTGGAGGACAGCGGCCTCGTGGATAAACTCGCCACGAATGTAAATGTAGGCAGCAGTGGCGTTCATGGCACGACCGGCGACCAGGCAACCCTCGAGAAGCTTGTGGGGGTCCTTTCGCATAATCTCTCTGTCCTTGCATGTTCCGGGCTCACCCTCATCGGCGTTGACGACCAGGTATCGGGGCTTGGTGTCCTTGTCCCAGTCCTTGAAGTTCATGAAAGACTGTCACAAGTCAGTGTAAGTCCTGCAGCGGCTACGAATACTTCACTCCATACCCATTTGAGGCCAGAAGGAAAACCAGCTCCTCCACGACCTCTTAAGCCCGATGCCTTGACCTCGCCGATGATCCAGTCGTGGCCCTTGAGGATGATCTCCTTGGTCTTGTGCCAGTCTCCCATCTTCTTGGCGTGCTTGAGGTCGGGAGGGTAACGGCCGTAGAGGTTCTGAAAGATGCGGTCCTGATCCCTGAGGCCGCCATAGGTGCGCTTGGGGGTGCCGTCCTGGACGGTCGCGAACGTTCGGGTCTGGGCGGGAGTTGATGCTGTGGGAGCGGTCGTGAGGCGGCTGGTGGAGGGCAGAGCGACACGCGACAATGCCTTGGCCGAGGCGGCCTTCGGTGCTGTAGTCCTGGACAACATCGTGACGGAATGTGTTGGCGCTCGATTGAGCCTCTAGAGTGGAGAGGTGGATGGCAATGGGCAATCGAGTGCTTTAATTCAGAGCGGGAAGAAAGTCGTTCAAGATGTTATGTGAGTTTAGGACCCGGGGTGGAATAATCTGGGCCCTGATTGGCCAGCCGAGCTGATGGTGGGGCGCGGGTGTCCTTTTCGGGTTTTAGCCGTGGCGACCGGAAGCTTGGACCATTCTTACAGTGAGGTCATGCATTTGTCGAAGCATCGCCGGCTGCCAATGAGGAATTTCAGATTCCCTATCCGGATTCCAGCGTTGCCACCTCGAGGCGGCTCACAACTCGCGCCAGGGGCATCAAGGGGTCGTAAAAAGTCCCAGCGCTGGCTACGATGCCTATAGAACATTGAAAAGCTTCCAACAGTCGAATCCAGGCAGTGGTGCATCAGCAATGCTCGCAGACTCTACGGCGACTGTATTATTGTCCCGCTGCTGATTGGGCCAGATCGAGGGTCCGCATTTCGCGCGACTTCTCCAACGTTTGTAATTCGACACTCCAGATACCGTCGACCACGGCCATACCCAGCATGGCTTCCAGCAAACGCCAATCTGTGCTCCCGAGGGGCCAGGTCGGGCCCAAGGCGCCCGTCAACTTCTCCTCGTCCCTCACCATCGCCGATACCGCTGTCTTGACTGGTAACCACACGATCAATATCAGCTCGGAATCCGTCGTCCACCCCCGCGCCCGTTTCGACTCTTCTAGAGGCAGAGTCACGATAGGGCGCCGGAACATTATACACGAGCGAGCCAGTATTGGAGTCGCCGAGCCCAACCAGCCGTCAGCCCCGTTTGGCGTGCTCACAGAGGACTACGTGACGATCGAGGTGTCTGCAGTCGTGGAGCCAGGGGAGACGACCATTGGTGAAGGCACCCTCATTGGCATTGGTGCCAAGATAGGCCGAGGGGCAAAGATTGGCAAGGTACGGCGACGATGTCCCGTGTGGTCGCCAAGTCAAAGGTACCTCTGCTAACTTGGAACCGCCAGCAATGCACAATCACGGCCAAGAGCATCATACAGCCAGGAGAAGAAATCCCGGATAATACCGTCGTCTACGCCAACGGCACGAGACGAATCGACAAGCGCGATATTGCAGAGCTCAAGTTCAAGGCACAAACTCGCCAAATCGAGGTCTTGAGAAGATTAATACCCAGCAACCCGGCCAAGTTTAAGGAATGAGGACGGTCGCTGTCATTTCATTTACAGCCTTCTAGATACCCTACGACGTCTTCAATATTTTACATTCTTGTTTGATTGAGCCTATGGTCTGTTATAACATGGTGTTGGTGTTTGCTTTCTATCTATCCCGTGTCCCTGGGCGCTCAAACGTCCAATGCTACTTCTTCTGAAGCAGATGATTCTCCAGATTGACTATATGGTGGCGGCGGTTCTTCCTCGTCGTCATCCTTGGGTGGCGGCATCGGAGGTGGGACGTCCATGTAGTCGAAATCTTCTTCATCTAACAGCGGTTGCCAGTAGGTAGCGCCACTTGTCTGTCGGGCGCGGAAGTCAATGATCTTGTCGATGAAGATTGCCTGCATCACACGCGCCAGCGAGATGATGGGAAGAAGCAGCAGGAGTGATGGCATGATCAAGCCCCAGAGCGAGCCCCCTAGCCGAGTATAGGTTGCACGTAGTTCACCTCCCGGTCTTTCAGGTGCTGCCTCCAATACCTGGTCCGGAAGTTTGAGGCCCGGAAGGCCAAGGCTTGTCTCGATCTTTTGGCGCATCAGACTCCAATATGCTTGTGCCAAATCTGTGAGCACGTCCTGGACCACCGCCTGCATCAGGGCTGTGTTGGCATCCTTACGCAGCTGCTTTTTGCGCAAAACGTCCCGCACGCCGTTCAGAGCTCTGTCCAATGGGCCGGGTGCGTCTTCCAGCACTCTTGCAATTGCCTTCCTCACTGTTCTAATGTGGCTGTCCGCCAGTGGGCGGGCATTTCTCTGCCGCGAGTTTGCTCCGCCAATGTAGATCTTGTCGGTGCTCATTTTAACTTCCGTTTCAAAGTCATTGCCTTCGTACCCACACTCCAGAACAGTAACAAATGCATCTTCACTTGCTTTGGTGTCCGTGATGACGATGTGTTGTTTCGAGCCCATTGAAGAATCATCGGTTGTGCCATACGGTGTCACTTTGAAGTCTGTTTCGCCTGTCCAATGAAAGATGCGCTTCTTGAAGCCATGATCCTGGCCAGAGCCGGCTATATCAAACACGACCAGGCGAGTTGTGCTGGGCTTCCAATTTGGGCTCTTGGTAACACTTGGTTCGACATGTCCATAAGCCCACTGGATGTTGAATTGAGCAGTCACATCTTGGCAGACGGCCGCAATCTCGGTCCCGTGGACATTGGCTTCCAGACTGCTGAATTGATAGTCCGGGGCACTCATCCAGGTTTGTGAGAGCGTTTGTGAAAGCAATGAAGCTTTGTAGGAGTGGTCTCTCAAGATGACGGACTTGTCCCCGCTCGTGAGGAAATACTCCTGGAAGCTGGCCATGTTGACGCCGACTCCATGTGTTCTCAAACCCACGTATGTCGAATCGCCAATGCGGTGGGTGAGGTATGGATCCGTCGGATTTGTTCGTGGCTCTCTGGTGTATTCCCGGTCGCGCTTGGTGTCCAGCCATTTTACCGCGGCATCCTTGGTAGCGGATGCACTCACTACCAGGAACTCGCTCAGGTCTTTGGTAATATCTCGCATCGGAGGGAACAACCCAAAATCTTGGTAGACTTTCGTCGGGTATGACGTTACCACACCGTACGTGGTGAGATCCGTCTTGTGGGGTGCGAAGAGGGCGAGCGCTGATAAACAACACAAAACGCTCAAGACGGCCGTCGAAAGACTGGAATAGTCGCAGGTGCGCCAGCGAGAGTTGGAGGTGCTTCTGGCCCCTTCTTCCTCCTCTTCTATGCGTCGTGGCTTTGGACCCAAAATCCGGGCGATAAGTCCCGTCCTCGAGCGCTCCGGGGCGCTCTCTTCCATATACTTTGAGTGCAGGGAAAAGGCCCATATCGTAAAATCGCCCGCGAAAATGCCGCCGATCGCAAGAACAAGTATCATGACCTGGGAACTCCAGAAGCAATGATTGACGTCGACGCGTCTGCATTCTCCGATGAACAAGCACTGCGTCTGCCTGACCAGATCGGCGTTCCCATCCACATGCACCATCTGGGCAAACCTGAGCCCGTATGCAATCGTCAAGACGAGGATCGTTGCCGCAAGCGCATTCGCGCTCAAGGCAAGAGTAGCTGCCATTTGGACCTTGCCGTTGACACCTGGCGACGTCAAGGGCTCAAGATCGTGTAATGGCGAGAGGAAGAGAAAGAGAGGAAACGGGAAGCAGAGCTGGGAACCCGAGAAGTGAGGTCATGGTTGGCCGTTATGTGCATTCATCAGGATTGGCTGCGCCGCACCGCAGCACTGAGCAGCCCTGTTCAAACAACTTAAACGAGGCAGAAGCGCCCATTGCAGGGGGGCCTTATTTAGAAGCGCGCCGGCGACTTGGGATCTGGCCGAGGGTCGATTGGCCTGATGGATCCTGAAGTGATGCTCATTTCGATTAAGTTGGCCTGGGCGCCTGCTTTAAGTATTAAAGTCGCCGGCGCCTTCCATCAGCGGCCCGCTGTATGCAGTCAATAGCACCGTCAACCTGCACATTTAGGCGCTCCGTATCAATGAATCCTTGCATCGTCACGATACCTACATTCACCGTTACATCCACTCGGTCGAGCAACTTTGTGATGACTGTGTTCGGCGAGGATTATATTTCTGATGCATACACGTTTGATAAAATTGATCCGGTGGCATGTACTCTGTAGGATAATGCACCAACGAGTTGCAATACTGCCTACGTCGACTGGTCGGAATCATATTTCACGCAACAAAATCCTTGAATACCGCGCTAGGATTCAAATATCACATGAATGATACGAACTGCAGGCTACATTTCTCTGTTCATATATACTTCTATCAGCCGTGTATCTGCACCGTTACCAAATCATGGCCATGACGACAACCAATACTTGCGCAACTTGGGACGCTTCTGGCCTCTCAATCCCAACACGTCCGCTTCGCTCTCACTGATAGGCCTAGCTCGCGGGGATCTGGGGGATTCATCATTGGGTTCGACCAAAACCCAGTCGTGCCAGTCAGAACCTCCGCGCTTCAAAGCAAACAGTCCGAGTATCTTGCCATCCACATCCACCTTCACGATGTCTCTTCCGACGCCAACGGGCTGGCACCTCCATAGTGGGTGTGACAGGCTTTCTCTATACCATCCAAAGCTGGCGAGGTCATCCTCAGACACTTCCTTGATTCTCGTCACGCTGTGACCCTTCGCCAGAGCGAGTGATACAGTCCGTGGCGCCATCAAGTTTGGACAGAACTCTTGCGAATCTGTTCTGTCGCAAGATTGGTCTGGCGTACCTCTCCGCCTAACATACTTGTCTCGGGCATCTCTGAGCATTGAGGTGTCAATGCCCGTGGTCACCCAATCAACGTAGGATGAGCTCAGTCGCCCGTTTTGTCTCGATTCCTGAATGAATTGCATCCAATCCTCATTCACAAGACTTAATGCCCACGGTCGATCTGTCCGAAGTCTCACAACGAACTCGCACGTGGCGGTAACGATCTTTTCCCAATATTTCTCAACCATAAAATTGATCATGGTGTCGGTGAAACTGTAGTGATGGGGCCCCCATGGATGTTGTAGTGTGGGATGGGTGAAGATGTTCTTGACGTAGTCTTCGTACTCTGGGTGTGACATTTCGACGATACGGGCCATTGAATCTGAATCTTGCTCGATCCAATCCACTTGAGAGTGGAGATGTCGTCTTAGACCAGCGATGACTTCCAGCACTTGTGAAAATCGATATTTGTCAGCACTCTTAGGCTTTCCGAAATGCTGCGAGTAGATATTCACGACTCCTGCTTCAACGTTGTCGATCATGCTGTCCATGGACATTGCGGCTTCGCCTCCAGGCATTGAGCTTGAAGCGCCATTTTTGTCGTCTTTGCTATTTTCTTCGAGGTAATCTTGCAGGCTCTCTTGCTGATAGATTACCATCTTATTCAGAGGTGGGCGGTCGTACGTCCCCTTGCGAAATATCAAGAGTTCGTCGATGAATATGGTAGCGTACTGCATGATAATTTGGCGATCCTGACTGATTTCGGCAAAAGCTTTGTTTCTCCTGTTCAAAATGTGATGTTGTTGCAATTTCTTCATTTCTTTTTTGAGAAGTGCAGCATTCCGTTGTCCGTCTCCTTGATTTTCGTTTGAAACTTTCTTGGGCAAAGCAATACCACCGTCTTGGTCACCCGTCCGGTTCATCTCGTCGCGATCTGAATCACTATCACTGCCGTTACCCCCGTCAATTCGGCGTTTTTGCTTCTTGTTGGAAATCCGCCGCCTAGGTTTCGCTTCGCTAGCCTTCGTGTTTCTGGGTGGTGGCATAGGCACAACTGGCGAGTCTGTCCTTCGACTAACATTGACAGGAACTTGGCGAAATGTCGGCTCTGGCAAAGTGATATCGTCCTCTTCGCTTTTGGATCGGTCGACTGAATCGCGTTTGCTTGCCTTCAGCTCGGCCGGGCTGTGACATTTCTTGGCAACATTGGATTCATGTGTATTGCCGTTGTTGTTTTGATAATCCATTGTGCATTGAGAAAGATGCAACAACAAAGTTGCTTGGATCCAGATGCTGGTAATTCCGGGAATGGAAGAAATTGAAATGAAGAGGAAATGAGGTAGACTTTAAATCGAGAGGAGGCCTCTATGTACATGGTGACTGGTTTTCCCAGAGTCTGCCTTGGGCTCCGATTTGCAATGGGATTGCAGGGCAGGCAGTGACCACCAATCAACTGAGAAACAGGCGTACTCAAAAGAGTCCGTCATTCGGCGGAGTGGTGATACTGGGCGTCTAGATGCGGGGTCTGTGTGGCAGGGCAGGTTCAGCCATATGCATCTTGTATGCATGTCACCTTCATATCTAACTATATAGGTATGTTCACTCTTCAGTTTACGAAAGCCTTGCGTCGGTCGCACTCCAAGTCCCATAACATGACAGAATCCATGCTTCTTCTCGGACTCTGAACTCCAAAATTCCTGCCGAACTCAAGCCACTCAAAAAAGGTGATGGCGTCCGACTCGACGCGGTCGTCCGGGACAGTATTGGACATTGAGCTCAATGAGCATGAGCAGGTCTCTCCGTTGACTGATGAAGAGATTCGAATTAAGCCTTGGAAGTACATCGGTTACAAAGGCTATGCGGATTTGCTTTCATCCGATGATGATCTATTCATTTTAAGGCGGTTCAACACCCTGAATGTCAGAGTGATCCTGGCACAGCAAGACAGGTTATCGAAGCTTGAACATGAGCTCGCGGAAGTTGACGAGCGTAATAGCAAGAGGGACGCCCTAGACGTGAACAACGGCACAATACGTGACGATATAGAGGAACGAAAGCTTTTATTAGATGATATCAGAAAAGAGATACATCGTTACAGTCTGTCATATCATTCCTCTCATAAGTCCCAAGTCGCTAGTATCTAATGAAGCAAAGATGAAATGATCTTGCAGCAATCAAGTCTCCACGAATACACCACGGCTCCTCTAAGAGATATCAAAAATATAAGAAATTGGCACTTTAACTACGGGGGGTCAGCCATTTCTGAAGAGGAGCAAGATTATCTACATGAGCGCCATGAGAGTGACCTCATCTGCATTACCCACAAAAGCAAAACGCCACTACGCAAGTTCATCGACAAATCCCGCCGACTGCGCACTCTGGGAGCTTGGAGAAAGAAAGATGATAAGCCAGTGCCACAATACGAGAGTCCGTATGTATCATATTACTCAGATGAGCGCATAGATGGCTTTGCTTCCGGCCTCATCGTCTTGGTAGGCCTGGCTATGCTGGTCACTCCGATATGGGCATTGAACTCGCTGGAGTCAATGGACTCAAGACTTATTGTCATCACGATGTTCACGGTTGTGTTCTTGCTGGTCATGTCTTTCGCCATGGTGGCCAAGCCTTTCGAGGCTTTAGGAGCAACAGCAGCGTACGTAATGACCATTTCATCATCACACAGGTATTTGACCAGAAATATTTTAACATCGTTACAGGTATACCGCCGTGCTCATGGTATTCATGCAGCTTGGATCCGATTAGTACCGGGTGACTGGACCGAGAGTTCATATGATGGATTGATCTGTAAGGATACATCCATTTTCCCACCTCACTTCAAATAGTTGAATCGGATTTCGTCACATTGGCCTTACCTATGATACCATATCCCGATATGTCGGCTTCATCTACGTTGTAGCTATGATGAATGAGATCTTATTTCTTAAGCTAAGATCAAAATTCAGACACCGACGAGGATATTCTAACTGAAGATAAATCTCTTCAGCTTGACATACCAAGGTCGGCTCTTCGTCTTTTCTTCCAGGACCTCTTCTCCCTCGACAGCTACGACACCACTGTGCTGTCCAAGACCCTCTCGCCTGCCCGTCACCAGGTCCATCTCCATCAATCCCACAAACTTTGTGCGCTTGAGTATTTTCCAGAAAATATACAGCACAGTGAAGATTGCCAGAACCAAGTACGAAAACACAAAATCCACAGCCGCAAAGCCGCCGACAAACACCGAGTACCCGGAAATGAAGACGAGGAACAAGTTGATGATGACAACGAACCACGTTCCCCACGGATGCAAAAAGGCCTTGAAGGGCATCTCGTCCAAGCTATGGCCCTGCTTGATCCAGGCCGCCCGCAGGCGGAGATGCGTAATACCCACAAAAGCCCAGGCGATGAACGTGGCGGCGCCCGAGATATCGACCAAGTAAGTAAAGACCTTTCCGGGCCCCGACGCGACATTGAGGATGCTGATCAGGCCCAGCGCATTCGAGAAGACGATGGCCCGCAGCGGCGTGCCGTTGGCCATGGTCTTGGCGAAGAACCGGGGCGCGCGGCCGTTGCGCGCGAGGGCCAGGAGCGTCCGCGAGGCGATGTAGATGCCGCTGTTGACGCTCGAGAACTGGGCCGTGATCATGATGACGTTGAGCAGGTTGCCGGCGCCGCTCCAGCCGGCGCTGACCAGGGCGATGGTCCAGGGGCTCTTGGCCGACTTGCTGCTGGCGTTGAGGAGGTCGGGGCTCGTGGACGGGACGATGATGCCCGCGAAGAAGACGAGGCCGATGAAGACGATCAGGATCCGCAGAAAGGTCTGGCGGATGGCGCGCGGGAGGTCGCGCTGCGGGTTCCGGCTCTCGGCCGCCGTGAAGGCCAGCATCTCGGTTCCGCAGTAGTAGACAGCGGCCAGGACAAAGGTCTGCCCGAAGCCGTTGATTCCGTTGGCGATGGGACCCGGGTCTCTCCAATACTTGAAGCCAATATATTCACCGCCAATGGCGCCCGTGTTGATGAGTATGGACACCAGGAAGCCGACCACGAGCACGCAAGTGAGCTTCCACGCTGCCAGATAGAATTCCATCTCTCCCCAGACGACCACACCGAGTAGACTTGTGCCCTGAAAAAAGGCCCAAAAGATTAATATCCATCCCCAGCTAGGTGGGGTGTCGGTCCACTGCTTGAGTACCAGCGAAATATTGTTGTCTAGTGAAGTCGTTAGTCCTAGTCATTATTTCTGATTATGAATCCAATCGAGATATGTAATGTGATGATCTCTAAGAGTGTTGGCCAGCAAGAGTGGATCGCGCAGCACTATAGATGAAAATACCAGAAAACAATACTCACAATCACCAGCAATGTTTGTAACCCAGAGATACCAATAGTTCCAGCCCAGACTGAATGCCAACGCCGGATCGACGAACCGGCCGGCCAACTCCACGAAGGCGCCCTGGATAGGAAATAATGTCGACATCTCTCCGAGGGACTGCATGACGAAGAAGACGTCAAGTCCGATGATGAGGAAGCAGATCAAGGCTCCAACGGGACCCGAGTACGCAATGGCCGAGCCCGTGCCGAACCAGATGGAGGCTCCGACGACGCCGCCGAGGGATATCATCTGGAGATGGCGATTCTTGAGCCCTCGCTGCAGGCCATTGTCCATGACATTGCCGTTGGCGGCTGTCGTTACCGTATTGCTCTCATTGCCGAGGGTCTCCTCGGTGGGAACCGAAGACCCTTTCTCGTCGACTACTACTGGTGCCATGTTGAAGTATCCAGACAGCCCTGGACATGGAGCGAATTAGTTGAGCCTCAGACCAAGCTTTCTTGGCCCTTGAGCCAAGACTGGGTTCAGCTAGTCGATATACACTTGGCAGAACAGCAGCGACCTTACAAATATGCCAATATATCGCAAATCTTGGATTGTGTCGCGACCTTATTGACTGCTTGCTTGATGTTGAAAGACTCTACCTCGAAACAAGAAAGATCGCAGCAAGGAATCGAGAATTTTCACCCAGACGACGCATCTCTGCCAGGAACCCATCTGTCTACTTATACTTCCCGGGGTCCTCGAAATGGTCGAATGAAATGTTACCCCGCCACCCATCACGTCTTCAGCCATGCGTAGGCGTCGAACCTACCAGGACTGCAACAGATGCAGACTAGTCAGTCATCGGAGCGACGTCTAGAATCCGGGACCCTGGGCAGTTGCTTGGGAGGAAATGGAAATGATAAGACCGCCAGCATAATGCCGATCAGAGAGACACGCAGAGCCGGGGATCCACAGTCCATCGGGATATACCGACTCCCTGGTATGTAGTAGATAAGCAGCCGGCGGCATCTCTCCGGGATGCAAAGAAAGGTGGTTTCAACATCAATGGCTTTCTCATGATTGTTGTCAAACGTCGTCCGTAACACGAACTGGAGGTCGCCGCCGTATAAAATACCAATAACGCGACTGCAAGTTCGGATCAAGGCGGTAGTTGCCCTGTGCCGAAGAACGTGGTGGATAACTAGGCAATAATCATTGTGAGACGGTCCACGGAATTATTCCACCATATCATGTTGCAGAATGACTTGAGTCGTTGACTGTCATCACAGAATATGCTCCTCTTCAGAATCGTGAAACTGGTATTCCGCCATCAATTCGAAAAGCATTCAATGAGTGCATTGGGACGAGTCCGTAATCTTTGTTCCTGATTGGGTAAACTCAAATCAACATACAGCAAGCTTCATGTTAAGAGCTTGGTATGTAGTGGATATCACATATTATACAAATGATACATATTACCACAGTTATTAGTACAGTTGACCAAACATCGGCTTCTCGGTTAGTGGAGTTTCCTCACGGCAAAGAAGTAGTTGCCCACCTTCTCGCTGCCCTGCACCTCTTTCCAGCCCAGCCCGGGGACGTATATGACCCCCATGCACCTCGGCTCGCCCCAGCCCTCTCTGGTGCTCATGAAGTGGCTTCTCAGCTCGTCCTCGTTGACGTACTTTTGCCAGTCGTGCGTGCCCTTGGGCACGATGCGCAGGACGTCCTCGGCCATGAAGTTGGTCGTGAACCAGCTCATCCAGGTGCGCGCAATGGTGCTCATGACGAGCCAGCCGCCGGGCTTGACGAACGGCGCGACCTTGTCCAGGAAGGCGGCCGGGTTCGAGACGTGCTCGAGCACCTCGAACACGGAGACGACGTCGTACTTGTCTTCTGGCAGCGGCAGCGCCTCGATCGGAGTGTTGACGTAGTTGAGCTTTCCCGCCAGGCCCGGGTCCCGGCGCGCATGGCCCTTGGCTATCGACAGCACCTCGGACGACGGGTCAATGGCCGTGACGCTATTGGTGCTTGATAACCGCGCTGCCGACTCTGCGAATATGCCGCCGCCGCAGCCAATGTCGAGATATGTGAGGCCGGTAGTGGCGGGCGGTGGCTGGTCGAGCACGGAGGAGCGACACGAGCGGATGAAGTCATGACGCAATGGATTCATCAGGTGCAGAATCCTGGACGGGCCCTGGGGATCCCACCACGACGAGGCGAGAGCATTGAAATGTGAGACCTCATCTGGGGAGACGGTGGTGAATGTGGGGTCGGACGACGAAGTGTTCGAGCTCGAGTTGGAATTGGAAGAGAAGAGCCTGCTGCCGACTGAGCTTGGGGGTGCTATCCGCCGAAACGTCCGAGTGTTGCAGTGTTCGACGGCCCGAGGACATGTCTTGATGGCGGCATCGGCAGCCCGGAGCCGCCGCAGCAGCTGCGGTGCTGCATTGGATCGTGGAGGCATCGGTGCTGGTGGTGAGCGCGATCGAGGATTAAGGTGCTGGGCGTAGCTATCGTATCGCGACTCTTTTTTTAGTGGACTCGATCAGGAAGCATGTGAGACTTGGTAGGTGTACCGTAATAGGAAACGGTTTAGGTCAGCAACATATGACAGCCAGGCCCAAACCTAACGCGCTGGGAGACCCCCGGCAGTAACCGTCGCCGACCGAAATAGGCGTCTCGGGCGTCAATTGAATTAAACTGCTGGAGCCTTCGATCCGTCACGAGAAGCGTCCTGAATTGTCGTTAATGACGAATCGGAGTTTGTCAGCCGAGCCCAGCAGCTGTGTCAGCGGGCCCCCGAGATCTATAATTCCATAATTCCATGGTGAGGTTTTCTAGGCCGAGCCCAGATGCATTGGCCAGTAGTAAATAGTACATACATTAGCTGCAGGGTCCACGGGTCAAATTCTGGGGGTCTTCCCGGTGCCTTGAACACCGCGCATCATCCCGCCGAACATCGGCTGCAGGCTACCACAAGGGGAAACAAAAAAAGGTTCCAGTAAACGCATGTGTCAGAGTCAGCAGGATTTCAGCCGCTGTCATATGTTCTGAGAATATCTTCTTGCCTACAGACCGAGATCATAAAACTGCAATCCCAAGCATAACCGACGCTACTACAACCAACACCGAGCCCCCCGAGCCCCTTCCGAACAGCCTATTGCCCGCCAACAGGTCCGGAGAACCCGCCTCGGTCGACGGATAACGAAAGTGCCCCGCGGCTTATTGTCAATTCGGGCGAGCCAACGCTGAAGTCTCGGTGACGGCCGAGAGTCTGCGACCATTTATATCACCTCGAATTGCGAATCGGGGACTGCATTTTCTATTATACCCTTATTTCATTCGCCGACATGCCTTCCTCAGAAGTTCCCAAGAGTCAATTTGACTCGATACCGGACACAATCGCCGCTTTCCGTGAGTTCCGCCCCTCTCGCATATCGTGGCCTGGCCTCTTCTACGAGCGCCTCATATACAAAATGATGTTTCCACGAGACCATACCCGCTAACACTTCCCCCCTGCAGGCAATGGCGAGTTTGTGGTCGTCCTCGACGACCCCTCCCGCGAGAACGAAGGCGACCTGATCATCGCCGCGCAGAACGTCACGACCGAGCAGATGGCCTTCATGGTGCGGTACTCGTCGGGCCTGATCTGTGCGCCCATCCCCGAGTCCCTGACCGACTCCCTCGAGCTGCCGCAGATGGTGGTGCACTCGCAAGACCCCAAGGGCACCGCCTACACGCTCAGCATCGACAGCGCCGACCCCAGCATCACCACGGGCATCAGCGCCTACGACCGCGCCCTGACCTGCCGGACGCTGGCCCGCCCCGACGTCAGGCCCGACCACTTCCGGCGGCCCGGCCACGTCTTCCCCCTGCGCGCCAAGCAGGGCGGCGTCCGGGAGAGGCCCGGGCACACCGAGGCCGGCGTCGACTTCTGCCGCCTCGCCGGGCTCCCCGAGGCCGCCGTCATCAGCGAGCTGGTCGAGGACGGCCAGGAGATCGAGGGCCAGGCCCTGCGCAGCGAGCCCGGCATGATGAGGACCGAGGGCTGCGTGCGGTTCGCGCGGAAATGGGGCCTCAAGGTCTGCACGATCGAGGACCTCGTCGCCCATCTCGAGAAGACCGAGGGCAAGCTGGGAGTCAACGGTTCATCCTAGATATTTAGACGTCATACGACGAACGGACAATTTTGGATATCAGGCCAGATGGTAGACTGTATTTATTGACGGGCGGTTCGACATATCGATTGGACAAAACAGCACATCTTTGGTCAGAGGCAGCCGTGCTGGCATCTATTCGGCTTCCCCGGACTACATTTGGCAATTCGGGTGGTTCACATCACCCATGATCTGTGCATAGACAAAAAAAGGTATATAAAACACTACTCTTGGTTAGAATGGTCACTCGCCTCAGGGGCAGCGCAGCGCAAAGCAAATAGCAGTTGTCACACAATCTCATTGTCGTTATTCATACTACCAAAGTCTAGCAATACAACAGAAAGGAGTATGGTCTGCGGCCGCACATGCTCACAAACGCACCTGTAATGCCGAGAAACCAAGTTTCCAGCAATGGAAATCGGACTTAGAGCCCATTAGCAGTTATCCACCGGAAAATTTCCCCATGCCCGGCAGAGGCATTGACGGCCGTAGTTAAGATGTGACCCGTACCCGGCTGCAGATAAGCGTCCACCTGGGAAGAGCCGTTGAACATGGCCCGCAGAAAGTTGATGTCAAGCTGGGTCTCGCAGGTAGTACCAGGGCAGAAAGCGCGATCTCTCTGGCCAGTGAACAACTACGGGGAGAAATCGTCACCGTTAGCATTGCCGCTCGGAAGAACCAAGTCGAGATGGAAGAGAGAAGGAGGGTGATACTCACAAGGACTGGACTCTTGACCTTGGACACGTCTCCCTTGCCGCTCATGATGAACCCTATGCTGGAGAGAATTTCACCCACGGTACCCGACTGGCGGTGATCCCAGACATAGTCCAAGGCGCCCTCGTCGAACGTGTCGCTGGCGACGAAGAGATAGTGGAAGCCCGACTTGGAGCCGAGGGTCAGGTAACTGTGCGGACGGTCTTTGAGGCCCTGGGGGTAGGTCTGGGCCGCGTGCTGGAAGTTGAAGAGGCCCATCTTGGGGGCGTACGGATGCTTGGCCGGCATGTAGCCCGTGAGCACGACGGCGTCGCTCATGCCGGGGTACTTGGCCAGCGCCATGAGCATGACGGCCGAGCCATACGAGTGCCCGACGTGGATGACCTTATCGGCACGGTAGTTGGGGGCCACCGGCATCTCCTCGCCAAAGTACATCTTTTTGGACTTGCGGAAGAGCTCGCCGCTGCGGGCGAGGTTGGTGATGTAGTTGAGCACCTCGACGTGCATGGCGGACTGGACCTCCTCGACGCCGTGGGGCTTCGACGACTTGCCGTTCCCGAGGCGGTCGTAGATCAGGATCGAGTAGTCCTGCCCCATGGCGTAGTCGACGAACGAGTACAGGTCGGGCCTGTAATCCGGGTCCCAGTAGCTCTTGTCGAAGCCGACGCCGTGCGTCGGGATCATCAGGGCGGTGGGCTTGTGGTGCGGGCTGCAGAACATGGCATGGATGTCGTACAGGCCGGTTATGTTTTTCCTACCCATTACCGGGTTCTTGAAGTCTGCTGAACTATAGGTAACGAGGTTGGGTTTGTCAATATCACGTTGAATATTATTAAACAACTTGTGGCTTGACCAAGAGAGGGAGGAAATTCCGAAGGGATGACTTACTCTGTTCTCAGGTTGAAGTCGATGGCCTCGATGTTGTTTCTGACTTGCTCTGATTTCGCGAACTTGAAAACCTCGGCAGTGGCGGATACGGGGATCGTGAGGTGGACGCAAGGCCTCTTCCTGGGAATCGGCTTGTTTTGTCGTACCGAGAAATTGTTCCCTCTTCCTGGGTCATTCTTGCCGCTGTCAGACCTATTTTCTAGCCCTTGGCCAAAGGCCTTCTGACAGAAGAGGGCAATCAACAGGACCTGGAGTAAGACGCGTAGACTAGTGAAGCGAGTCATCTTGAATAGATGAATAGATGTAAGGCAAGGTCCCTTGAGACTTTTGGGGAGAAAAGGGTAAAACAAAGAATGCAGAGAGATCAGGACGAAGGAGAAGAACGAGTATTTTATAATAAAAAATAAGCTGTATATCCTCTTTGGTGTTCCTACATTAGGTTATGGTTTCACACTTTCACTCTCGACTTGGGGCGAAAACGTTCAAATTGAATAATGGATATTTGAAGCGTAAATCGTGTGGCTTACACGGGCATGGGAAGTTTTTCACGTATGGGTGGCGATAGTCCAAGTCGCCGCAGCCGAACTCACGACTTCATGCATAATGGGCTGTCATGGCGGCGAGACTACGGATGAGCAGCTGCCAGGAGATAATTTTACCAAAGTCTTGTCGATGCGAGACGGCTCAGATGATTGTGATGATGACAAAACCAACAAATATCCCGACTCGAGCCAAAGATCGATTAGATATGTGACTCGGACTCGGCAAGCTTTTAAATAACTGACATTTTCACAATCATATATCATTTTCGTCTTTTTGGTTCATATCTGGATTTTGATACAATACAAGATGGTATTGAGTAAAGATATGCAAAATGAAAGAGAGACGATGGACAGGAAGTAGCCAAAGCACGCCTAATGAGTGTGATACGCCTAGATACAGAACAGAGTATGGATACATTTGAAGTAAACTAACAGGTTGTTTTTAATGGTTGTTTCGTTCATCTTTACCTAAGCTGTCAACTGGTAGTGAATGAACAGTTCCCGAGCATTGTAGTGTAAAAAACAACCCATTTGGGCGAGTTGCATAACCTTGATATGATGTCAAAAGAAAGTTAACCCAAACGCCAAGGCAGTATATGGAATATGGCTGTGGTAGGCTACCACATGACATATCCGTTAAGTAACGGTTGTCAGAATGGCGAATCCATTATGCGCCAGAATTATCGATGGCTTTTAATCCAATGCCACTCAAACGCAACAACCACAAACCAGGGGGGAAAAAAGGAAACCGAGTTCAGCGATGTATTTCCAAAAGTAAGTCCTCAATAGCTCCTTGGCTTGCCTGCGAATGCGACCCTGGCCATTAATTCGGTCATCTTCTAGTGTAAGGTAAAAGAAGGGCTGCATGAGCCTAGATTATATGCAAGATATCATATATCTTGGTGGATTGACATCAATGTTCTCCAGCGAGACTGCGTGGATCTTGTTGGATGGAGCACGGCCGTGTGTTTTGATTATGAAGGTTAATATTAACAGTTGATTCGTTATTCTCTTACAACACTAGTGGCTTTCTTGTGACGCTGACGATATTCTGAGTTCTCAGTTGAGATCGGTGAACAGTGGATGAGAGCACCTTCAATGCCTTCCACCGGATATTCGAGATTGAAAAGTCACATGGAAGATTTGTTAGAAACTTGCTTGGTAATCTCGCCAAATACCATCATGCAAGGCAGATGCGATGCCGAATAAATTGTATCAGCCCCGGGAAATAATAATCGAATCTAAACACTATCATTTATGTTTCTCTCGGCTGGTTGTCAGAATCATCTGCCTTGCTGTGGTCCAATGCAACCCGAGAAATAGCATGTATGCGACGATGACGGTGGTGGTACATGGTATTTATCCAACTTATAGGCAGACTTCAAAACAGGCCATTTTCCATTAACTTTGGCTGAGTCCTATCTACTAAGAAACTTCTAAAGAAACAAAACACAGCTTTAAACAGCCATTCAGCAATACAGGAAGACAACATCAACATCCATGCTTCCGCGAAAGTCGGTAAAAACTTGCGGCTAAGCGAAATTGAATAAATCATTCCGCGATTTGATACTTTTTCGAAATCAATAATGACCGGAATAATATTGGCCAACTCGATGAGTACCGGCTGCTTCCGTAATAGGCTCGCACCGAGATGGTTAGCAATCCATCATTCCAGGAGATGAGGTCATGATTTGAGCGGCACTCAGCTCTCCGCAGTGGTTACTCTGACTTCATTCTCGACCACCAGGGCCTTGCAAGCTACAACATCCTGCCAACATCAGATCCTCAGATGTGGTCGATGTTACACCAAGATGCGCTGTCACGATGCCCCCGATGATGCATTGCGGAGAAACCCCTTGGTCCAGTCGCTTTTACAACCAAGCGCACAGCAGACAGCTGCCGGGGAAAGGCTTGCCAAGAAAACGTGTACATGTATATCCTTCGCCGGCATGTTGCAATGCAAGACGATCTTCTAACCTATAGATAACTTCGAGCAGTTCGCATGGTCGCAAGCAGACAGCCGGCTTGTTCGTAGTATGCCCTGTTACCTGAGGGGCTCATGGCAGATGATTCAGAATATGCACGTCAGTTGCCAAACGAACCACTGAATCCTGGGAAAATGCTACCTCACAGTATGGAAGACCTCAAGGATCACACTGCTAGCTGGGTGAGCATAGTAGATCGAGAACCTCATACGCAGGATGGGGGGTTGGTAAAAGGCACGCGTCGCAGGTTCAGAGATCTTCACAACGGGAGACAAGAAGTTACAAACCGGGATCCCAGCCAATGCAGCATGCATGCTATTGTACCAGGGTCGTCGGTGATTAATTAAGGTACCGGCCTGAGCGTAGTGTGCAAACACAAACTGCAGGGCAACATTGGGGCCAAGTTGCAGCCCTTCTTGCGTCGATGGCAGATCGATGGGAAGCCGTCAACACCAAGAGAAGCCGCCATACAGTCCGACTGCAGCAATGGTGATCGCAAAACGAACTTGTGGTCCATCCATCTGACAGAACGCTGGTCTTGGCACTGCAGAACCCTCTTTGTGACTCTCGTTCCATTCAGAGCCCAGAAGCCAGAAGCCAGAAGCCAGACGGGCGTTTTCAGGGGTGATATTGAAGAGCAGGGATTGTGCTAAAGACTGACCAGGGTCGCCTCGACGTGAACTTCTTCTCTTTCTCACGCCAGGCGCATTGTCGGTGAGCAGCGCGGATGCGTTCCGGACAGTGACAAGCTGCGATGCGCTCTTCTGACAGCAGGTGGATCACCGCACCGCACCAGCGAGCTAGCAGCATTCGTGTCGCTCTGGTGTTAATCGATAGCATGGATAGAGTACCCACGGGGATGGGCAGAATCGCGACGCTGCTTGGCTGCTGTGATCCAGCCATATCGACGGCCATAAGCACGAGAAGTTCTGATCGTCTTCAGAACAGCAGTCCTTGGTCCGGTCTTCCGTACTGAAGCATCGACAGTCCAACCGCCACAATGCCCTCTCAAAGTGCCATGTTGCACATTTTTTACTCGACATAAGTATACACATGTGAGCTTGACAGACCTGATCATGGACATGGACCCAGGACTTGATAGTCCAATTCCACATCCACAGAGAGTCTCAATAGACCGTCTCGAAGGAACATGTGATTATCCAGTCTCTCCTTGATTTGTTGTCTCCTCATCAAGGTCGCATCGAAAGTAGATCAGGGTCAGTCAATCCATTGATACCCGGCTGAGCCCCGCGACTGCACGGAGCCTCGAGTCCACCTGACGTTACCGCTGTCTAGGCAATGGCCGAAATCCTGTGTCTACGCTGGGGCTTGAAACGTATTCTCAAAGCAGGTCCGAAGGACATCACGGACGGAAGCACCACGGGGTGGCCGGTGTTGTCAAAGTTGTGGATCGTGCATCTCGCGCGCCCCTTGGGGCCTTGGTTCCGCAAACCTGGTCGTAGACGTCCATCCCACACGAAGCTGAGACCTTGCAGAACATCGGATGGTAACTGGCCGCTGGAATATTCTGTTCATATTAAGTGCACCTTGGGGCCCTTGAACCAAAGAAGACGATGCAGATCCGTATACCAGAGGAGAAGGCAATCGGGAGAATCGGCTGCAGCGCGCGCGCGCGAGAGAGAGAGGTGCCGGTTTGCACCGCTGCATTGCCAGTCGGCGGTCGCATGGAAGATCATCGTTGCGTGGCAGCCACGATCCATGCCGACGGATGAACGCATAGGTACCGTTTCTATTGTTGTCGACTAGGATGACGGCAGCTCATTTGGACGAAGGCTTCAAAGTTGACACAATCCTCCATTCATCATTCTACTGATCATCTGCACCTGTGCCAACTGCTGCAGACTCCTTGCATCGGGCAATTTCGCATACCCCACGATTCCCGGTTTAGACCAGGTCATTTGGCGGCCCTGACTCCTGAAGCACATCATCATGTTTCGACCGGAGGCGCCAGGCGCTAGCTGCTGCCGTCTTCTGGAAGACTTCTAGAGAGCTTCTAGCTCGTTCGTATCAGTGTCTTGGCGCTCGATGTGCAACACGCGGCGCAAGATCGAGGCAGCCGTTCAGGGTGTTTCTGAAAGACAGCCATCGCGTAAGACGAACGTGTCGCAGTGCGGTCGCAACGGCGACGTGCCGCTGGCTGTCTCTAATTCGGCCATCCAAGCATGGAAGTCCTCGCGAGTGACTGGATGTCGTTACTGTGAAACAAACCGTTTTGAGCAGCAAGCCAATCGCCTGAGATGCCGGAGAGGCGACTGCGTCGGCCTCAGACATGCAGCTTTGGTTATATGCAGGCTCGAGAGGCATACTATTTCGAGAAGAAGCAGAATCTGCATTACCCCGTCGCGAGTTTCTTTGGACGAAAAACTTCTCGTCACGGCCCGTCTGTGTCTGCGGGATACGCACGAAGCATCCTAATGGCATAAGAATGATAATCATGATGCTTAAACGACGTTGCTGGTCACTTGATCTGTAGACCTTTGTCAATATGATCGCTTCCAGGTTGACATACAGTCTCAATGCCCAACGAGAATCGCTCAGCTTATACCATGGGGTCCCCAAAAGTACCGCATAGCTTTGATGGGGGAATCACTGGCGCGATCATGGTATCAAGAGTGAACGAACGTCTTGCTGTTTCCTGGCGACTCATGCTCAACTCACCTACACTACTGCCCATACGCATGATAGTGTCCGTAATGGATCCCTTTGGGTGGAAACGCGCAGGCTTGAGTCGCTTGACATTTGGAAGTCCCCAAAAGAACCAAACCGGATACGGCAAAGTGCAATATTGGGTCGACAGACATGAGCATCCCTATCGGCACAGGGCCTTGAGGGCACAGCAACTTGAGGTGGATGTCCATGATCCCACCCGCGGCAGATCCTGGCGTTGCCGAGATTGAAGAGCAGAAGAGCTGATGTCACTGCGCCCATACCTCGAGATTTAAGGGATCCAAGCTCGGCGGACCGCGGCGGGAGATGTGCCTGCCTACATCTTACACGGGCCCAGGAACAGACCTCGTCGGCTCCAAGACTCCAAGGGCGGGATCCCAGAATGCATTTTGGCGTGATCTTGATTGCTGAGAACATGGACAGGCCTTTTTGAAGCGAAGCCGGTGCTTGAGGATGTGCTGGCAAAGCACGGGCTGCCGCACGATATTAGTGTATTGAATGGCAATGAAAGGCTCCATCTCATGCTTCTCGAAGCCTTCTAGAAAGGTGCTGGATGAGGCTAGTGCCAATTTCAGGCCCTGTCTAGCATCTTCATGCAAATGACTCCAGTGCCATGTCATGCCAACGAGAGAATATTGGCGAAGGGGGTCCAGCACACAGTGGCCGAGCGGTGAGCAGTTCAACCGCACATCGTTCTTGGTAACCTGGTGGACCTAGAAGCCCAAAGTCATCGCTCGGAATGGCGGCATAGCTCAAGCACCTCGTTTCTGTGAAGAGGCATTCCTGGTGCTAGACAGAAGCTGTATTGCATTCCAGCGCGTAGGCATGTTGACACAGCAGGAGCTTTCGGCCATGTCAACTTGAAAACCTAGCTGTCCATCATCGGCCCAGGACGATCATGTTGTTCATGGCATCCGAAAGGGGCGACCCCGGCTGGCTGCAAGTCCATTCCAACATCTAGTATATGGGTCGCTAGTGATTCCGGTTTTGGTAAAGATATGGTCCAAAGTAGCGGTCGATAATCGTGCAAGAGCCCGCTAAAAGGACTGGCGAGGAGAGAATATGCATCATCTACGTCGAATGGAAGTTCGATGGTAAGTACCGGCAGGGACAGATCCAGAAACCCATGTCGTCTCATGCATAAGTCTTGACGGATTCCGCCCGAGTTTATGACCATGCAGTAGATAGGTAGAAGACAACGATTCTCTCTGGCCATTGGGAATAGGAGAAGTGACCTCTTCAGTTGTGAGTGGCACAACATCTATTGGCGCTGCGTTTCGCCAAAATGAAAGTCACACCGGGCCCAAGCGTTTTCCCTGTACTGCCTCAGTAAAGGACTGCAACTCACCAATAACCTGAACCTCGGAGCAAACATGAGAGATGACAAAGAAAGCCCGTGTGTTTCAGAAGAAGAGCGCCTACGTGCAGAGTTGCCGCCAGCGAGACCTGAGACCTTACCTGCTTTGTGCCTTTATGCCTTGGAAATATTTCATGCCAAATAGATAGACTGGAGGCCTTTCATGGGCGATGTGTATAAGCAAATGGTGTCGAAATAGGTAGCGCCAAGGAGATTAGGCAATGTACATCTAGTGCTTCCTGTGTCGTTGGCCATCATATACCTGTACGGGCCAGCTGGTGATCAGCAATCTCCCGGCTTCCGTGGCGTGGGCAACACGAAATTTGCTTGTGTCAGCGGGACGCAGGAAGGCAGTGAGTGAATGAATAATAAATCTTGGTGGGCTCCGGGGTCCAGGACCTTGGGAATCCGGCCGGCGACTACGGGTTTGACATGAAGGACGGGAGGGCATATAGTGTTCAGTGTGCTCGTCGATGCTTTTTTTTCCCTTTGGCGACGAGCAGGTGCCCCAAGCTCTGGCTCCCTCTTCGCAAGCTGTTTTTGGGTTTGTCGATGCAGCCGCTCGAAGAGTACGGATAGCAGGTGTAGGTGCAACACTGCACATCCTAGTTCCTAGTCGCGAGCCGTCGATCCAAGTTCGAGGGAATGGAGCTGTAGGCCATCCATTTTGAGGGGTGCAATATGGCCCATCCCATCAGCTCTTAATTAGATCGTATCCTAGTGCAGGACATAGGGCATAATGAGGCGGAGAGCACATGATGCCCTACGGGCAAGCTCTAGCAGATCATGCTAACTGCTCTTAGGCTGACGTGAACGCTGAATGACGACGATCTGGTAGGTAATTCCCGGAGTGTAAACATGCGTCTCGTCTGGTCTGGCTCGGGGCACAAGGTTTGATCTCTGCATCAGTTCCTACGTGCTTCGGATGGTTGCGCAAGCTGGTAGATGCATCGTCGGATATTTTCATGTTCCAGAAGAGAGGGAGCGAAGCAAAGGACCAGACGGCGGGCAAAAAATACTGAGAGCCCGTTCTTGCCAATGCACAGTCGGGATATGACACTGAATGGTTGGCTGGCCACTGGCGAGCAACGTGAAGGTGCAAGAACGAAGTACCCGCGCCTACGATGCATGCACGGCAGAGCGGAAGCCAAGTACAGGTACCCAGCAGCCCAAGACGGATAGCCTGGGTATTGTCCGCTACCATCTTCGTACTGGACTGGACGGCGTCTGCGCCCCCTAGAGCATTGCTACTAGTGAAGGCCGGCTGCTCTTCCCAGGTACCCGAGCCAGTTTGCAGTAATAATATGCTCCAGATTGGCGCAGGTAGAGCTGATCCATCTATGGATGTCATTTAGGCGGCACCTCTATTAGGTAACCGCGAATATGAGTGTGAAGCAGCACGTCTCTGCTCCACCACGATAGGGGAATCGATGGAAATCAGAGGATGCCAAGCTCAATGGAAGAGAACATCGAAATAAGAAGGCGGCTTAGATTTCCAGGGAATCTGCTGTTTGATGGCGGGTGATGGGTAACTATTTTCGAATCCGTTTGCTTTTTAGGATTGCGAATGCGCCAAGGAGCATTTTATATTTAACCCAGGTGCTGAAATCATCTATGCATCGTATTTCCAGGCTTGCTGCATGTATTGGGTAGGTACCGTCTACTGTAGGTGGTTGGAAGTAATAAGGTACGCTGAGCGCGAAGTTTACTGCTCTAGTCGTATGGTTCAGCAACAGCCACCATGAAGTCAAAGCAGCAATTGAAATGCCTATTCATGGAAGCTGATATGGAGGCGCATTTGAAAACTTGGGGATTCGAGGGAAGACAAATAGAGCCGAGCAAGTGGTAGCAACGAATCGTATTCGAATCGTGATGATTGTTTCAATACAAGCTGTTTGTGAAGAACAAGCACAGCAAACAAGATTGAAGCAGCATAACAAGATTGGCTGCAGCACGGCAGATGGATATTGTCAAGTTGGAAGTGTTTTCGTACCTAGATGAATGCATGCCCTTGCGACAAGTACCGGTACTTGGTCTCTTTTCTTTTCTTTCCTCAAATGTTCTCTCCCTGTTCCAGAAAGAGCAGAGGAAACGGGAGTACGTGCAAAGGTTCTAATGCTAGGAAAGTGCAGGGAGCTCGTTGAAACGGACTGGGGCTTATTTTGGTTGGGGCCTCTCTACCTTGGAGGAAACCTCGACGTGGAATGGAAAGGGTCATGGACAGGTCCGTGGCCCACTTTATTGCCCTTTTTTCTTTCCCTCGCCCAAAAAAACCCAGTCCACCCACCGGCCCACCCGGCGGCCACTGAACTGAGAGAGAGCCCACACCTCTTGCACCCAAGCGCGGCCCCCCCAGTGTCAATCCCAGCGGCTTCCTGCCTGTCTAGCAGCATCAGCACTGATGAAAGCTCTGTCCAACACTTAACTTAAGTACCCAGGCACTTCTCCTTCCCATGCTCTCGCCAGCTACGCAAAGCTAGGGGTTCATTTCCAATCGATGTCACTCGCATCTAATATTTTCTTTTGACGTCTCTGCCGCGACTTCGAAATCGGAATTTTTTATTTTATTTACTTGTTCATTTTCTTGGTTCCAAAACCTCCCCAAACCCGTCTCGCCACAACCACCCCGTACGCAATCGTTTGTCCATCCTCGACGGACACGATCTCTCGCATTTCCAATCTAGGACGCGTCCCCGTCCCTAATCGCCCTATTCGCCTTCCTGAAAGTTCGAGGTAAGGACCACATGCTGCCCTGTTTCCTGCTTTAGCGCTCGTTTGCCCGCGCCCAGCTGCAGCGTGCTGTTTGCTGCGATACCATATTGATCAATATGATATCGACGCATGCCTGTACAGGCAACAGCAATGATCATTGAGCAGCTCTGCGGATGTGTTGTTGATGGCAGAGCAACGATCCTCGGGGGCGTGTTAGTGGCACTCAAACGAATTTGCGTTGGCCCTCCTGGAGCTTCCAAGTCAACATCAGCCATATCGAATCATTGCATCTCGGCCAGGAATCTAATGCTTGGTCTTCTGATGGTGATATCTTCGGCACATCTTTGCAGAGTTTCACGGTGCTGGGCTTCTTTTCTACACATTGATCGTTGTACAACCCCCTTGCAACTGCCTCGAGTGTGGTGCATTTTTGGGGAAGAAAAAAACACGAAGCTAATTTACTTCTTCCAGTTTGCCGCCAGTGTCCACCACCAGAACAAGACTCGAGACAGCACTCCCAACAATCGATTCAAAAGCACAATAGATACGTCGGCGCCAAATAATTGTCCACTACCAAGCTTCCCGCCGCTCAACAGCTTGCGACCACGACTTCTCTCCACGAAAGCCGAGTTGCGAGACGCGAGCCAGGTCTGCAGGAACAGACAGGTCAAAAACTTTTCACCCGGCCTCTGGTGCATCACAAGAACTTCCCACGCCGATTGGAATTTCCACGACATTCCGCACCGCCGAACACACTGTTCTTGCTAATGTAAGTGCGCAACATCAAAACTACCTATCGTGACCTGCAACTATATACCGAGTTTGCTTCACGGACGCCTCATCATCACCAAACGGTACTAACCGTCGTCTCTAGTAACGACCCGAATAACCGGCCATAAGCACTCCAGAGCCGCAGGCTATGTCTCTATCTCCTGGAGTAATGCACATAACAAACGTCATGGACGAGAAACGCATGCATCACTCGGCAACGCCCGAACACCACCAGATGCACCAACATCAACCACACCCGGGCCTGCCGCACCCTCAGTTGGTCGCCGCCATCGACAGATCTGGCTCGCCACATGGATCCGAGAGCTCACACTACTCGGCGCCTCGCGGAGGAGGTGCCCTGGAGAGTCTGAATGGTATGGGTAATGCCCGTCCGTACGGCTCGCCTACGTCTATGCACACGTCTATCCCTATGCAGGATCCCAACATGTCCCATATGATGATTCCGGGTATGCCGCAGATGCAGTCCGTCGGGCAAGGCATGCCTGTCTATACACACACTCCGCCGCCGAAGACCGAGAACCCGCCTCCAGTGAAAGCCTACCCTTGTAGCACATGTGGTAAGGGCTTCGCTCGCCGTAGTGATCTGGCCAGACACGAGAGAATCCACAGCGGCCACCGGCCTCACGTTTGCGACTTTCCCGGCTGCGGTAAGCAGTTCATTCAGCGCTCAGCGCTTACAGTGCACCAAAGAGTCCACACGGGAGAGAAGCCTCACATGTGCGAGCGCTGCGGAAAGGTACGTCATAAAACCTCTGGTATCCATCACGTGGTCTGAAATTAACATGTCAACTCTGCAGCCTTTCAGCGATTCGAGCTCTCTGGCTCGCCACCGACGTATCCACTCCGGAAAGCGTCCTTACAAGTGCCCATATGCCGATTGCCAGAAGACCTTCACGCGACGCACGACTCTTACGCGCCACCAGAACCACCACACTGGCACAGTCGAGGAAGCTGCCGCTGCCACGGCTGCAGCTTTGGCCGCTCAGGCCAGTAAGACTGCTGCGAGTCGCCAGTCGCGGAGTGATGGCGATCCCTCGTCCAAGCACGGATCCCCCATGAACACCCCGTCGCCTGCTCATCGCCAGATGTCTGGCTCCCCAGTTCCCGATCTTTCAGCTACTGCTCTGCGTCAAAACGATTACTCATACATGAGCAATAACGGAGGCCCCCTTCCAGGTCACCTTCGTGCTGGTATGCACGGCCAGATTCCCACCTCGGCTCCTCCTTACGGTGCAGACATGCGACCAACTTCGCACCCTACAGCGTTCGCTCCTCCGCCTACCACGTTGGAGCCCAGTATTGAGTCGCACCAGTCGGCTCCCGGAAGCGCCACCGGCAGTCCTCACATGAGCAGTGTTGGATGGGCATCCCCCACCCACATGGCCTCGCCGACGCACAGCCAGAGCGGCAATGGCTACGTGTACCCTGACCCCGACCAGACCGCCTTCGCTACAGGTGGCCTGGGACAAATGGGCCAGATGTATTACAGCAACGCTGCGCCAATCCGGCGACCCCAGAGCACTGAGCCTGGCGTGAACGGCTTCGACACAAAGCAACGTCCTGGAGATATGTGGTCGACACCTGCGCAGTAGAATGGCACAGTCAACACCAACATTCGAACCGATGACTTTGAATCCCCGCCGTGGTTTCACTTAGGGGGTTTCCAAACAGCAACGCCATCTTGTCCCCCTCACCCCGAATAGATCTCATTTGTTATTTGAGCAGTTGCTTTTCTGCTTTCTGGACGCGCTGAATACCCACCCATCTGTGAGGGAGATCCTGAGATGGATTTGCAACGGACTGAGATAGGCGTTCTCTGGAGTTTTTCATTTTGGGTCTGGCGTTTTCGAGATTCGGATGTCTCCTCCCTACATTTTGATTCCTGGGCGCGAATCCAAGAAGAAAAAAGTCCTCAACCACAGCTATTAATGCATGGCAAGAGTCAGCCATTCACCAAAGCCGCCCCCTCTCTCGAGCCAAGGCCAGATCAGGTCTCTTGCCACCCGAACACGAAGCTGGTCGGCACTGTTGCTTTTTCTGCTTTTATTCCCATCAATCGCGCATTAGACTGAGATGGCTCATCAGCCTTGACCAAAAATTGGCATGAAGGATGGCCGGAGTTGGAGGACTTCCGGCCTGGACGGCGTGACGAAGCCTTCAGCTCGTCGTATGATACCAGGACTTGTTACACTCGGGATGAATCTTGAGATGGCACGGGCAGTTTATAGAGAGAGAAACCAATACACAAAAAATAAATCAAACCCGCGAGACTTTTGAGCAATCGCGACACAAGTGCGCAGTGGTTTGTTTGGTTGTGACGTGAAGAGAACCATGGCCGGTCGGGTTTTGTTTCAACGCCAATGTCACGATGACCGTCGATATATGTCTATTGTCATTCGAGCGGCTGTAATGTGGCTGACTGGGTCGAAAGATTTGTTCGAGTCGGGAGGGAAGAGACTTGTTCGCGTGGCGTGGTGCGACTTCGATGCGGTCGGCTGGCTGTACAACAAACCACGTGCTTCTGCCGTTGGACGAATTTCTTTTTGTCTCTTTTTTCCTCCAAGTATTTTCCCCGAGGCTACGGCGGCAGGCATTCTGCTGTATGCGGTCAAAGTTTGTTGGTCGCCAGAGGGGAAAAGGACAGGCCCAGACCGGCCAGACTAAGACTACTAATACTACTGTAGAGTATAGAATCTGCATTGTAGATCTTCTAAAGCACGTTTGCCGAGTAATCCTGGCCGGTCCAACGTCATATCTTCTCCACACCCGGAGAAGGGGCCCTGACCTACCTGGTGGCATGTGCAGCAGGCAGGCATTGATGATTACCTTGTTGGGTATAAACGGGCGTGTGCTTCTTCTAGACTCGAATGAAAAGGAGGAGACGAAGAGAGAGAAAAAGTCGCCGCGTCGGTGCGCCAGCCCAAAATCGATCCCGCACTGACAGGTGACCAGACCGTTGACTTGTCGAAATGAATACGTAGCTACCCTGATGGCATTGGAGAGCCTATTGGCGGCAAGGCAAATAATAGACGGCTAGCCTTCGGCTGTTGTTAGCAGATACGTACGATGACGAGACGACTAGAATCTCGACTATATGATTGACCCCTTCCTGAGTGGTCTGATGAGGCATTCAGCCGCGGCGGGCTACGGTCTACGGTCTGCCCACCTAGGTATGGTCGGCGCCGGGCGTGGGTTTGTGTTATTGCTCACAGTGGCCTGATATCTGTGCGACGTGGCTTTCGATGCTTCTTTGAAACCGTGTACGGGCGAAAGACGAACGCAGCAGATGTCGTCAACAACAGGGGTGGGCACAAAACAGATTACTGAACGTACTGACTGGGGGGGTTTCAAAAAAGGAATAAGATTATTATTTATCTTATTAGAGAGGAGGACCGTTGAGCGTGTGGGTGTGGGTTTTTGGTTTTTTTTTTTTTTTTTTTGCCTGGGGTGCAAGTCGTTTCGCCTTCTTGGAGGGGGATGGTCGTGCCGAGCTACTCTTGCGCCGGCTCGACGCCTCCATGGTGCATAGCTTGATCACAAATCAGAAATTCCTTCCTCCGGCGGGACAGCAGCAATTCTTCATTACTGCCCAAGCAGAGGTGAAAAAAGTAGTGGCACCAGGAAGAAAGTCTCCTTGCTACGTACAGTGAAACAAACGGTCTAGAAAACCACCATCGTAGCTCGTTTTTCTAATAATAATCATGCACTTGAATCCTTTGCTGGAATACACTCACTTGGCTCGCGAGGTCGACATTGGCTAATCGTGATCGCTTCTGGCTGTCCTCACTATTCTTTTTCTATCCTATCGTCCCTCCTGATAACACGCACGGCAAGTTGCACGTCATTCAACAACTCACCTGATCATTGTCTCCTCAGCATCATGTCGATCAACAAGCAATAATATACACTGCGCCTCCTCTCACCGGACCGTTCAACCTGAGTCTGGAACATCAATATAGTTGAGCGTCGCATCGAGAATCGTATGATCTTCACACAACTATACACAACTGGCTGTGCGGTCCTGAGAGGAAACGTTGCCTGCCAATCCTCTCTGCTGAGGGGGGCGAGCATGGTACAATACGTGCGCTGACATCTCGTTGAACCTATCAAACACGGCCGCGGCTCATACTGTCGGTTTGCGATCTGAGGAAACCACTGCTTCGGTGTCCATCGACGTGTGATTTATACGCGGTTGGAGGGGTTGTCACATTGTGCCCTCTGTTCAACGCTGGCTGTTGGAATACCCGGCGGCAACATCGTGTACTTGCCAGTCAAAAAGTCTCGGATCTTCGCCTATCCACAAGGACTCTCACTGCCCTCCCAGTGGATGTCCTGTGTGCAGCATATTGGAGACAAGGCGACCCGCTGACGACGGAAGAGTTCTTCATCTCAAGACCCAGAAAGACCAGTATAAATGCCGCCGCCGGATCTTTGATATTCTGGGTTCTCTGACTCTCAGTTTACGATCAGCGGTTGCTTGAGTTCGTGTCTTTGGCGGCCCAAAAAATCTACATCGGTCTTATTTTCGACTTTTGCGAAGAACACACAACGAGGCCATCATACATACATCACTATGACGAGCATTCAAAACCTTCTATCTCCAATGGACTCGAACGGTTCCCAGCCGGAAGACAGGAAACAGCCCATCGCAGCGGCGGCGGCAGCCGGCGAGACGTCACACTTCACCATAGAGTTCATCCTGGACACCATCTGCCCTCACTGCTACATCGGCCTCCGCAACCTGAACACGGCCATCGACCTCTACAAGAGGCAGCACGCCGGCGCCACCTTTGAGGTCACCTGTTCTCCCATCATCTTGAATCCGGTCGCTGGACGAAGCGGTAAGTGCTCGGGAACGAAACCATCTTATTTCTGACGGACTTTATTTGTTTGTCGTTGAGATGACGAGTCCAATTGTTTTTCATCCCCAGAATTCGAGAAATATCCCTCGTGTTGATTATTCCGGTATGTGTGAGCATATTTCATCTTGGAAAGAGCACGCATATACCACCCTTGTTACTCGAGTTTCTTGTTCTTCTTCGCCCGAACGAGCAGCTTTCAGCTGACCATTACCCCCAGTCGATTTAAAAGGAAACTACTATCAACACACTCGCCAATTTGCGCCGTCCACCATCGAGAACTGGACGCGGCAGGGCGCCGAGGCCGGCATCAACTTTGACTGGCTGGGCGGCTGGACGGGCAACTCGCGCGACTCGCACAAGCTGCTGCGTCTGGCCCTGGGGGCGGCGCCCGCGACGACGACCTACGCACCAGCTGCCCCTTCGCAAAACCATCAACAGCAGCAATCAGGCGCCCGCGGCCCGCGCACCCAGATGGAGCTGGCCGAGGCCATCTACCGCGAGTACTTCGAGAACAACCGGGACGTGTCGGACCGGGCGTGGCTGCAGGAGATCGGGACCTCGTACGTCCCGGACGCGGCGCCGGGCGAGATCCGCGCGTGCCTCGAGAGCGAGGCGTGGGCCGGCGCCGTCGACCGGCTCAGCGACCGCAACCGCGCGCAGTTCAGCGCCGTGCCCGTGTTTGTCATCCAGGGCCGCTTCGTCGCCGGGGGGTGGCAGTCGCCCGAGAAGTTCCTCGAGGTGTTCGAGAGGATCCGCGTCGCGCCTCCTCCTGTCGTCCCCGCGGCGCCGGTGCCTCCTAATGATAGTCACTACTACAATGCTGTGCCCAGGGGAATGACGCAGCTCAGCGTCCCTGGGGGAGGGTGGTGGGAGTCGGGCGTGTTCCGGGGGGCGGCAGACCCGAGGCAGCAGGGGACGGGGTCGCCGGATTGTGGTAGGGGTGCGGGAGGAGGCAACATGGGATGAGACTGATTTTTTAACTTCACGATCGCGACGAGTTGTCTGCGGTTCTCGTAATCGGGTTCTGGGAAATCCTAGGACTTTTGCTTGCAGCCATGGAAGGAGGAGGAGGCATTGTGGACCGGCGAGATCTCCATATCTGGAAGAAGCAAGTCTCGCAGCCGTACAAGAGGGTCATTTTTCCCACACGTCACACGCAGAGGATTGAAGACGGAAGGAGCTTGGACGGCAGCTCCATGATCATTAATCGATATTTCCCGAGGTCAGAAATGTTTTTGTTGTATGCGAATCTTGGGGCAGTATGTATCCGCCAGAGTTGAGCAGAGGCGAAAGAACCCCGTTATAGATACCCACCTAGGCGAAACAGAAGAAAGTGCACGACATTTATTCCGCGACTGTGCAGTGTGAAATGTACGAATGAGGCGCAAGCTTTATGCATAACGGCGGCGGCATATTGGGTGCTAGCCAAACGGCTTTTTGTGATCAAGCAAGGATGCTGCCGGAGAGAAAGAAGTAGGGGTCCAGTATGAGTAATCAGGAAATCAGGAACGCACGTCGTGTTCCGACGAGGCTAGGTGCTCGGCCATAACAAAGAGGCTGCTAATGTCTACATGACCGTTGCTACGTTGGAAGATGGAGAGGAGGAATAAGAAAATGTAGAGGACCCCAGTATCAGAGCTCTAGGCCCGTCCAAAACTCACTTATTCTCACGCATTGTATTACCCATAGTCGAATGCTGCATGTAGCATACGTAACTGTTGCAAAGAAGGTTGACAACATCTCCAACCGTGGGTGATGTGATCCGTATGGGAACTGATCAGTTGGCAGTGGAGAAGACATATGATTATATGATCACTCTGTTTTCGGCATTGGACACGAAACGTGTCCCACAAAAACGATTATCTGATTATATGATCAGTCCCCGTGACCCGCTTCCATGCTACTTACACACATACTACGCCCAAAGTCCACTGCAGCGCGAATCATTGCCGTGTTGTCAATTGCAAGGCCAAGACCAACAACATAAGACAGTCTCGAAAAGGGAAAATATTCGGAAGAGGATTGTTTACGTGGATATCAAGTGCGGAATATATGAGTATAGCATGTCGGCACTTGGTATGACCACTCACAACTCATTCATCCACTTAATTCCTGCAACAATATTGCTTTTTCTCCCTTTGAACAGGCATCAACGCATGGCCGAGAACCGTTCGGGAACGTCTGCATAATGGTCGGTTCGCTGTTACACAAGACACTGATCACACCTAGGTTAGGTGATCGCCGGGCCTCTTGAGGCCTCGGCCGGGAATTGATGTCATTTGCCTCTGAGTATTTAAGCTTGAGAGCCTCATTTTATATTTCCCCCTCATTTATGACGATGATTCTAGAGATCTGGAGTTCTGGACCTGGGCTTCCGTCCGCGCGCTGACGTTCGATGATGTCTTCAAATCGTGTCGTGAAAGCTAGATGTGCCCCGAGGAAGTCTTCCGACAGACTGAGGAGTAAACCAAATGGTGGCAAGTACAAGGGAGCTCATGCTTCGCTGTCACTTACTCACTTGGCCTCAAGGAATGTCGAGCATCAGTCAGCACCATTCAGCGTCGGTCAGCAAAACAGCAACTCTGGACAATGAATCTCTATTAGGATATGATTCTGCCAAGCAACGACAATAGTGCGCAATGACGCCAAAAAATCAACTCCCCTTTTCGCTTTACCATTTCCGTGATTTCTTTATGCACCTTCCTGAACGCCGTGAGATCACAATCAATCGCAAATGACGAGACTGCCAAGAGGGACTGGATGAGTCTGTAAAGCGATCACACGAGCCTGTAGAGGAACGGTGTCTTTCCTTCGAACCCTACCAGTCCCCATCATGGAATCTGTCGTTCCATTTCAAACGCCAAATATGCAAATGCAAACCATAAGAAATATTGTCGAAAAGAATACTGAAATCGGAGCATCCAAATATGGCGCATCTTGTCCGGATTGTTTCTATTTTCTCACCAGATGGCTGTAGTCTTGCAGGATGTGCTTCATGTGCTCATTGGTCTGCTTCTTGCTCGTGCGGTTGACGCGCCTCTTCTGCTTCTTCTCTGTCGTGGTATTCTTGTTGAGCTTGGGGTCCTCGCTTGCTGGCTTCTGGCCGATGGCCGTCAGACGACGGACCATATCGTCGACATCGGGCAGTTTGACCTTCTTCCACATGACTCGGAACTCTGGGTCCACGGCATGGAACAGGCTGGGCTGGTCCAGCCAAATGTGCGTTGCGCGGTTGTCCTTGCGAGTTCGCACGACCAGGATCTTGTGCGACGCCTCCAGCTCGTTGATGGCCTCGTCGCAGTCGGGCCAGCCGTCCTTGAGATCCTTGACCTCGAGCTTACTGGCGTCCGTCTTTCGCTGCAGGTAGTCGAGCAGCGTCGTCTTATTCTTGACGCCGGGGATCTTGGCTCTGAACTCGTACCTGCCCGTCCGCCATGCCGGCACTCCCTTCTCCTTCAGGTCCTTGACGCGGTTGGCGGGGTCAGGCAGGAACGTGACCTGGCTGTGCTCGCGCAGGCCCTTGGCGAAATCCTTGTGAAAGCTCTCCTGCGCATGCTGCAGCGTCAGATGGTCGAGGATGTCCTGTAGGGTCTTTGGTACGCCCTTGCTCTTGAGAAAGTCAATGGCGAAGATCTTCTGGGTCCGGTCGTCATCGCCAAAGTTCCTGATGGCAGCAGCGATGGCCGCGGGGGTCGGAGTCGGAGTCGTTCCGTCACGTGCGCGGTCCTCGCGCTTTTGCTTCTTGGATGGCGTACCGCCGTGCGAGGCGTTTGAGGCATTGGAAGGTGATGGAGAGGGCGGTGCCAACGCGCGCTTGGCGCCCAGGACGGGCTTCGAAGCCATATTGATGATGGCGGACTGGACTGGCTCTGCGCAAGGCAGCAGAGTCTGGGAGAGAGAGCGGAGCTTTGCTGCACCGGGAGGAAGAATTGCGACCGGGCCTCGAGTCGCGGCGAGATGAAGCGACAGTTTCCGGCGTGAAGCAGCGGAAGATCCGGCGTGCAGCAGCGGAAGAAGAGACTCGTTCGGGGTCGCCTCTTTGTTGTGCGGGGTTTGTTGTTGTCCCGAGGGTCCTCCAAGAGATGCGCAGACGAGGACAATGGAAGGAAGAAATGAGGTTGAGGTTCAGGATGGCCTAGGAGTTGTGCCCTGTGCTTTGGTGGTTCTAGTGTTGAGTTAAAGCTCCGCGCCCACTCGAGGTGACGGGGGTGGGGGCAGACCTAGCGGCCCTCTGGAGTCTGGAAGCTTGCCCGGGCTTAGGTAAATGCTGTGCTGACAGCCGTATGTGATTCGGGGTTAAGCCACATGGACATTTGATGTACAGTATTGATTATACAATAAAACCTAATAATTCTTGGATTTATGTCATAGTCGTTATTTTCGGCATGGAATCCAAGCCACTCAACTCGGGGCCGAGCTGCCTATTATATGCCCTCTTCAAGATCGGAGTGTCCAAAGTCGACACTCTAGTACTCTGTACGAAGTACGAAGTTCCTGCAAGATGGTTCATATATAATACCTGAATAAAGCATTGCAGGTGCTGTTCGTGGTATTCCCCTCTTATGTAAACACATTAATACAGTACCGACTTCCAGACTTCCGGGTACATGATCATTGAAATACATTGTCCTGCAAATTGCCTATTATGTACGTCTGGTGGGAGCTTACGGCATGTAGCCGTAGGTGCGACCACACCGACATATTCGTGAGACTCGGAAGACGACAGCCAAGCATGCTTTACCCAAGTACCTACCCGTTTTTGTGATCGAGGATCACAGTGCTTCGTGTGAATGTAAATGTTAGTCATGGCAATCTGATGCATAGTCGGACCCTCATCATCGGTCGGCCAGGTCGAGCCAACGTGATAGAGAACGTTATCACAGTCTGCACAAACCTACCATCTCAGTCAAGTGATGCACACGACAATGCCGTGGAGAACAGGCTGCCCAAGTCTTGTCATGTCATCGGAAACAGACTGCACATCAAGGCATGATCTATTAAACATCAATAAAAGCTATGTGACGACTCCCCTTTAGAATTAATCAAAAGAATCGCACAGCCAGAAAACGAATCCCCCCTTGCATTGCTGGCAGGTTGGTGCTGCCCTTTTGCAACAAGGGTCCGAATGCGCGAGCGTCTCAAATGGGACCCCATTTCCGTCGAAACGCCCAAATATCCATTTTGTTCCCATCACTCTCAACTGTTCGTGACCAATTCGTTCCGGGACGTGAGAAGCAGAGAAGGACTCTCTCCATCTTAAGCCTGCTTGTCCTGCTGGGTCTGGAGGTACTGGTAGGCGCCAAAGGCAGCCAGACCGCCGATGAAGACGACAGCGTAGGCGATCGTGCCGAGGCCGGCAGAGTCCGTGTTGGCCGTGGGGGACAGAGAGGGCTTGTTGGCCGTGTGGCTCGGGTCGCCGGGCTGCAAGGGGGGTCCGTTAGCCAGGTGTCGTAAACGAGTACGAGACCGAGGGCGGGAATGCCTGTGATGCTGCACGACATCGATGTGCCGAAGACCAATTGGGAAATAGGGAATTTCCCAGAGGTCCATTGCGTGAAGTGGAAGATGTTTTTGCTTACCTGTCTCTTCAGCTGGCCGACGAGCAGCTGCTCCAGCGTTTCCCGGGCCTCGTCGCTGTGGCCGACATCCTCGAAAGCCTCCGTCGCATCCTGGCCACCGACGTCGAGCATCACCTCCTCACCACCACTATTACAAGCCACCGTGTCAGCTAGAACTACGCTTATCTCTTGTCTCTTTGTTGGGGGATTGCGGCATCCCGACCCCGGGGGGAGCGAGAGCCTGTGGAAGGCCGGAGAAGGCGGCGGAAAGAGAGCGCTGACCACCAACATGGGCAAGCAACGCAAGGGCTTGGTTGCGCCGGGTAGCAAGCGAGCCCTAGGAGCAGGAGCGCAGCGGTGGTTTGGCGGGGCAGGCAGTGCGGACTGAGACTTTGGAGACTTACGGGTGCTCGTCCACAAACTTGGTGCAGTCATAGATCTTGTCGTGAATGACCATGAACAGATCCTTCTTGGTGTTGTGCTCGGCAACGTCCTGGTAGGTGTACTCCTTGTCGGCCATTTTGACTATCTTTCTGTTTGTTGATCTCGCGAGATTCTGGTTGAGGAAATAAGGGGCGGTCTTTCTTCTAGTATCTAGTAGCTTCGCAGGGCGACAGAATTGCTGTGATGGCAAGAAAAAGAGAAGATCCGTGTGAAGCAGAGAAAACACAGCCGGGGAGAGAGATCGAAATGCTGACGCTGGCGGAAAGAATAGAGGGATTGGGCAAGGAAATTGCTTGGTGGCAGCCCCGGAGTGGGAAAATCAATCGAATTATTACTTTGGCTGGCCTGTCCTGGCTGGGCGACGGTCTCAACAATCAGTCCCCCGATTTCTGCCAGGGTCCGAATCTTGTCACCTACCAGCGTGAGTCGCGAACGAATCGGAGTCCTGCTAATTATGTTTTCCGACTCGCCAGCAAGGCTAGCTCTACAATTACTATGGGGACTTTGCACCACCTCTACGCTGCTAGGTACCCTGTCTGGCAACCAGTTCGAGTCTCTTTGCCACGAACCTCTCAGTGAGAGTGCGGGGGACCGAGGGGACCAGCCACTATTCTTATTCCTCGACGCCTACGCCTTACTTGATGTTATTATTATTATTTTAGGTGCAATCCGGGTGAGGTAAGGTGAGATCAGATCTGATCTGATCAATCCCGCTGATCCCGCCGTGACTGCAGACAGCTTCGAATCCAGTAATCTTGTCCGATTTATGCGCAAACATCCCGCAACTCTCGGGAACCGAGTGCCTTTTTGTGCACCCCTTGTTATTTAGTCAGCGGCTGCTACGTGTAAATGTAAAATGGACAGGTAACATGAACATCGTTGGAGAAGCATATCCAGACTATACTAAAACCAGGTAGATTTACTGCTTGCCAATGCTCAATGTCCCTCGCAAGCTCGCCCTGCTCGCGTCGCTTCGGCTTTCGGTATGCCACATGTGCCTTTTCGGTATGTGCAGTCGGTATATACATACCGTGTCGAGCGTGTCGCTCCCACGGCTAATCATTCCTTGATTGGACCAGATAGGCAATTCTGGCTGACGGCGGTCAAGCAGCGACCAAACTGGCACCAACATCCTTCGATAGGCCGAGTCCGAATGGCCGATAAGTATACTAGGTCAATAAGAAAAAATGTATGTATAAATCCGTACATTTTGACAGGATTGGGGATTCCGGGTTCATTCCGGAGACCCCATATGTCAATTATCGACCAGCGGAACGATACCTACCCAGCCGGTCGGATCATTCCATAAACCAGCCTGCATGCTTCTTGCATGGATGACGGAATTCGAATTACAACAGCACAATTCAAGCTGCTTCCACTGCAAATTCATTCGTCAAAGTCTGATTCTAATAAGTAGTTATATGGTTGTCGGTATGCTAACATCACAGATGCGCCCTGTGCCTACATTGGTTGAGTATAGCCTGGGCATCCTATCTTCTGGAGCTACCACCACCAATGTCCTGACCGACGCGGTAGCTGGCCACCTTGTCCCACTCGATCTTCTGTCTCGTCACAGGCAGCTGTCGCCTCAGGGACTTGAAGGCGCCCTCGCTCAGACTCGTGAAGCCTCGGTTCAGCTCTTCCTGGTACTTCTTCTCGTTGGCACTAATCTCCTTGACGATCCCGGCGCCCGTGCCCGACGAGATCGAAGCCGTGCTGGGCTTGTTGGTCAGGAGCCGCACGTTGCCGTCCTCGTAGTAGTGAACGTCCACCTTGATGCTGCCCTCCAGGCTGCCCGACGAAGGGTCGAAGATGTAGAGAGATCGCCAGCGACCATTCCTGTTTGTTTGCCTGGATTAGTTTCCCCGTTGTCTCTTGTATCCCGATGATCCAGTTGCCGCGCTTACCAGAAGTTGTTTGGGCTGTACTTGTTCGATACTATAATGATGGCCACCTTGGTGTCGTTTTCGGTGGGGTAGGCGCCATACGCCGCGTTCGGGTAATGTTCTGATACGTATGTCGAGAGACTCTTCAATGTGGATTTTCTGCAAGATTTCATGAGATATCAGCACTCTTGGTCGGGGTCCCGCCTTCGTATAAGCCATCCAAGGGTGGAACGTACACCAGGTCAGCCTGGCTGCCCTCCAGAACGTGGCTCTGCGCGCCGCTGGCCTTTTGTGTGGTGTGGTCGAAGCTGAAGCTGCTAGAGCTCTCGACATCGTAGTACCGTCCGTCTCCGAGCGAAGAATGCGAGCTGATGATGACCTGCTGGCTGCTTCCCGGCAGCTTGACCGTCGCGAACTGCTCCTCGTTGTACTTCTCGAACGCGGGACCGAGCTTGGAGACCAGGCCGGGGTCGGACGCGGTCAGCGACTTGATGTCGGCGATGACATCTGCGAGCTGTTGGTCAATTGCGCGTCAGTGGTCACGGTCTTCGACGTACGGTCCGAAAGGGAGGCCTTTCTCAGGAATAGGAGACATCGGTCAAGGGGGAGGTTCATGCTGCGTGCAAGGCAAGGAGTGAGCGTACCTCGCCCGGGGGCGCGCCCTCCACGAAGGACTCGACGGTCGATAGGCTTGACATGGCCGTCCCTTATCTGCTGATTGTGATTGTATTCGGGTCTGGAGGCGACGGTGAGATTGGTGGCTCGTTTGCAGCAGGAGTTGCCTTATTGACTTGGGGGGTCATCGAGGTGTTTCGTTGCATGAGCTAAGTGGGTGGAACGCGGGGCAGGTGGGCTGTCCTCTCTAATTAGCAAGGGGAGCCAGCTGAAATGGATGCCAAAATGCCTTGTCAAACCAGGCATTCCCAGTACGCAAATATTACCTGACAACTATTTCTCATTATTGTTTAATTTTGCATTCAAGCATCTCTACATGGAGCTTTTCAACAAAAGATGGATCTCCTTCTCAATTGGTATCGGGACAATACAATGCTCTGTTGGGTAAGTTTATCAATCTTGCCGAAGTCGGAATCATATGAATAGAAATATCTGTACTCCCTCTTCTGCATGTCATTGTACATGGATCCCTGAATATAGATAGAGTTGGGGTATAAACGAAACTCGAATATGATTTGGAGTTACTTGGCGACTTATTTCCCCATCAAAAGAAGGACTTAAAGTGTGATTATCTCAATTTTCGAATAATGATTGTTCAAGTCAAATAAATTCATCAGAAAGGTTTACAATTGTGGCAGCGACATGTACATGCCTGAAACCTCTATCATAAGTTCAACTTCACTTCTTGAAATGAGTATACTTATAAAAGCTCATTTGAATAAATGTATACAAAAGCTTGCAATGCTACGGCGACACCTTCTCGCTAAGGATCAAACAGAATATTTCGGTCCACATTCTCTAGTCTGCAATGTACATCCAGACCGTCAACATCAGACCCGAGAGACCTGGGACTTGTCGATCCGCCCCTTGTGAGCGATTACTGCTACTCGCCCAGACTAATACTCGAGTGTCTTCTTTATGCTGTCATAAATCCCTGGAAAATATGTCAGCCCCCTTGGTCGTGGTTCTTCGAAACATGAATACTCACTAGCAACGTCCGGCACGTTGAACTTCTCATACAAGAGTGGAGTGTGTATACTCCAGCCCGCAACCCTTTGGACTGGAGCCTCCAACCTGACAAAAGTCTCTGGGTCTTCTTGAATCGCAGCTGCGACCTCGGCGCCCACGCCGGCATTGACCATGGCCTCGTGTACCACCATGACTCTTCCCGTCTTTCGGACGCTCTTGAAAATGGTCTCCTTGTCCCAAGGATATATCGTCCTCAGATCGATCAGCTCGACAGAGATACCCAGGTCCTCTTCGGCTTTTTGCAGAGCGGCATTGCACGTGTACAGCGGCTGTCCGTATGAAATGATTGTGATATCTTTGCCCTCCTTGACGATATCTGCCTTGGAGAGCGGTAGTGTATAAGCTGCCGCGGGTACCTGCTCGACCGCGGCACGATAGAGAATCTTGGGCTCCATGAATATGACCGGGTCGTTGCTCCTGATGGCGGCCAGCAACAAGCCCTTGGCCTGCAGGGGACTCCTGGGCATGACGACTCTCAGCCCGGGAATGTGCGTAAAGAGGGATTCGGGACTTTGGCTGTGGTACAGAGCGCCGTGGCCAACACCCCCACACGGCATTCTCACGGTGAGACCGCCGACGCTCCGCCCGCACGCGCCGTCTCGATACCGGTACTTGGCAGCCTCGTTGACGAGCTGATCAAAAGCAGGATAGACATAGTCGGCGAACTGGATCTCGGCCACCGGCCTGAGGCCCTCTGCAGCAGCGCCAATGGCGAATCCCATGATGCCCTGCTCCGTGAGAGGCGTGTTGAAGACCCGCTCGCCGCCATACTGCTCGGCCAGCTTCATGGTGCACCGAAACACACCGCCAAAAGCGACGTCCTCTCCAAAGATGATGACATTCTCATCCTCGGCCAATGCTGTCGACAGGGCGTCATTGATGGCCTGGAACAGGTTCATGCGCTTCGTCGTGCTGTTCTGGGCCTCGCCGGGCAGCTCGGGCGTGGCCAGGGCAGTCTGCGAGCTGTGGGATAGCAGAGGCGTTGTTGAGTAGTCAATTGGCAGATTCAACCGCGCATTCGGTGGATGTGTCGAGTACTGTCGCCGCCTCTGTGTAGTGGCAAGACTCGACGGCCGGCTGACATGGGAGACGGCCCTCCTCGACACGCAACGCAGTGATCTCGCGGACTTCATGGCAGTGTATGTTTCTTATTATGACCCTCGACCTCACACTGCAAGAAAAGGAACAAGGAACGGGAGGCTCGAGGTGAGATCAATGACCAATTGCTACAGTAGTTGCTTGTAAGAAGTTGGTTCAGGGCAATCAATGAATGTCCAGGTGATGTGTTGCCCGTCACTCGGTTAGTTGCGGTATCCGTCGCTAACCCCAGGTTTCGGCTTAAGCTATCAGTAGCGCCGGGGAAAAGATTATGGGCGCTGCAGATCTCGGGGGGGAAAGAAGATCACAGATAAGCAGGGCGTTACCTTGCTTACAATTCTGGTCCTTGCGCAAACTGGATACATATATCGTCTTGAACATGACAATCGCGACTCTGGATTCAATACAATATTGGACGAGATAGTCCCGCATTTATGGAGTTGTAGCAGAGATCTAGTCCGGAGTATATCTCGAAGCACTCGATCTTCACCAATCAGAAGGAGACGTCCCAAAAGACATGTGGGGGCAATCTTTCGGCGCCGATGAGGTAGATCGTTGCTGGGCCAACAAACCATACGTCAACCCGTCTCATATTCAGCCCAACCGGTGCCAAGAAACTACGTCGTCTGTCTCGCTTGCATTCCCAGCTAGCCGTGCCTAAATTAATAATATACCTGGCAACGTCGATTCCTCCTCTAAAGAGTGTGCATACCACACACGCGCCACTTGTCTTTCACTGGATCGTCAAGGCCTTTCCGACTTTGATTGATTGATTCATCGCATTCCTTCCTGTCCCTCATGGCTCCTAGGGACAGCAGCACCAGCCGGCACCGGGAGTCGGGTACGCATCGCAAACACGACCGCGGCCATAGATCGTCCAGAGATCGATCTGCACGGAGACCCGCCACAGATTCCGAGGCAACGTCTAGCGGTGCACCGTCCAGCAGCGGACAGAGACTGTCGCTCAATGCACTATCGCAATTAAATCAATATAACTCCACTCGTCCCGTCGAGGAGCCGCCGCGCAAAGAGAGGCCCAGGAGAAAGAAGGAGGGAAGGCCGCGCGAGGATGACTACATCATTGTAGAGCCCGAGGACGAGTCGCCCCGGGTCGAGCGCCGGCGGAGACATGATTATACAGACGAAGAAAGAGAAGCGAGAAGGGCGGCGAGGCGAGAACGAAGGCGGCGCGAAGCGGTCACCGACGATGAACACGAAACACAAGCCCTGCGAAAAGAGAGGAACCGGAGCAGAGGCGCTGCCTATGACTCGGAGCGAGAGCGTGAGGCGCCTAGAAAGAGTCGAAGGAGGAAAGAGGTTGTGACCGACTCGGAGAGAGACGTGGACCCGCGAAGGAAAGACCGACATCTGGTTGATGCTGACCCAAACGACGAGGACCAACTACGCTGGGAAAAATTCAAGAATCGTGACAAGCGAAAGAAGCGCGTCGTCAGCGGCGCCGTGGTCGAGGAGGGAAGAGCACCGTCGAAAATGTCGAAAATGCGTATGCGTGGTGGCGCGGCGAGCAAGCACAGCAGTTATGACAGCGTGGCTGCAGAGAAGGAAGAGCTATACCGCAAGGCGAACCCGCCATTTTATAAGAAAAAAAAGCGATGTAAGTTTCGTCCTTCTCTTGACAAATATTGAGATACTGACGACATAATAGGGATCATTGCTGGCGTTGTCCTGGTCGTCCTCATCATTGTCATTGCAGTAGCCGTGGTAGTGTCCAAGAAGAACAGCAACTCAGGCAGTTCGAGCTCAAGCCTGGATGACATGAGCGAAAGCGACATCCCACCGGCTGCCCGAGGCACCTATCTTGATCCATTTACATGGTACGATACAACTGATTTCAACGTGACATACACCAATGAGACAGTCGGCGATCTGCCCGTCATGGGTTTATATACCAGTTGGGACGACTCCGCCGCCGCCAACGACAAGGTCGCCGCTCTGGATAAATCCTGGGGGGATTATGCCTCGACTCCAGCGAGGGGCGTCAACTTGGGAGGTTGGCTCAGCTTGGAGCCTTTCATCACCCCTTCCCTTTTTGACTATGACAGCAAGCTACAAATCATCGACGAATACACGCTGTGTCAACACCTGGGCGCCAAAACTGCCGCCAGCACCATTGAGAAGCACTACGCCACCTTCGTGACAGAGGACACGTTCAGTGAGATTGCCGACGCTGGTTTGGATCACGTTCGCATCCCTTATTCTTACTGGGCCGTCATCACCTATGATGACGATCCCTACGTGTTTCGAACCTCGTGGCGATACCTTCTTCGTGGAATCGAGTGGGCACGAAAATACGGCCTCCGCGTGAACTTGGACCTGCACGCTCTGCCTGGCTCCCAGAACGGATGGAACCACAGTGGCAGACAGGGAGAGATCCGCTGGTTGAATGGGACAGATGGAGACACCAACAGACAGCGAAGCCTGGACGTTCACGACCGATTGTCCAAGTTCTTCGCCCAAGATCGGTACAAGAACATTGTCACCTTCTACGGCCTCGCCAACGAGCCACGCATGGTGAATCTGGACGCAAGCGCCGTCGTCTCCTGGACAACGGACGCCTTCAACCTGGTGCGCGGGAACGGCATCACGGCCAACGTGGTCTTCGGGGACGGCTTCATGGGCCTCGAGAACTGGCAGGGCAAGCTGACGGACATGGACGGCCTCGTGCTCGACGTGCACCAGTACGTCATCTTCAACAACGACCAGATCGTCTACACGCACGAGAAGAAGGTCACGTATGCGTGCGACGGCTGGACGCAGCAGACCCAGATCAGCCTGGACACGTCGACGGGGTACGGGCCGACCATGTTCGCCGAGTGGTCGCAGGCCGACACGGACTGCGCCGAGTACGTGACCAACGTCGGCTGGGGCAACCGGTGGGAGGGCACGTACGACTCGGGCAACGCCTCGACCGATGCGCTGACCCCCAAGTGCCCGACGACCAACTCGAGCTGCAGCTGCACCATGGCCAATGCCGACGTCAGCACCTACTCGGACGAGTACAAGAACTTCCTGCTCATGTTCGCCCAGGCCCAGATGACGAGCTTCGAGTACGGCTGGGGCTGGTGGTACTGGACCTGGGACACCGAGTCGGCGCCGCTCTGGAGTTACAAGCAGGGCCTGGCCGCCGGCATCCTCCCGGCAAAGGCCTACGACAAGAGCTACAGCTGTGACAGCGACGCTCCTGATTTTGCTAGCGCCGGGCTGAGCGAGTTCTACTAAGGGACAGATGAATGACATGTATGTATATGAGATCATGTAATTCTGAGCTACGGGGATCTAAGCATTTGTTACATATAAATATATATCCACGTATGATTTTTTGTATATAAGGAGATTAGCGGGTTTTGAGACTCAGTTAATATCGTAGATGATAATAATTCGGTAGCATGCGATGGTTGGATTTAGAAATTACCAGCATAATAGAGAACACACAAGTACAAACTGCCTTTCGCTATAGACATTGATGGAAACCCGAGGACTTCCCAAATACTCGTACACGCGACCATAACGCCACCATGATAGCCGTTTACAAACCATCCAGGAGCGAAGTCTCGTGTAGTCCCACCGGGAAAGCGAGGAAGGAAACCAAATCATCATACCGCTCATCGCGACATCCCACTCTCGTCTCTAATGTCCGCTCGGCTCAGCCGGATGTTTCGAGCCACAGCATGAGACTATCGAGTCGTCTTCGCCATCTGCGCCTGCCCCTGGCCCACCGAGCGGGCGAAAATAAAAAAGCGCGTCAAACACGCACTGGGCGAAACACACCTCCTTCTTTGACAAGATTATTTTTGGAAACAGAAGCTGTTCGCTTGTCCGGCGCGTGCCGGTGAATTGCTACACCCCGTGTTGCTCTCCATGGGGGAAATAAAGTGGCAGGTGCCCATGACGCGCACCCGTTTTACCGACTGCATATTACGAGCTGTGGCATTTTGTTTGATCGTCTTTTTCTGACAGGCGACACTTTACAATTATGTCTACTCGAGCCGAGAGGTGTTAAAAAATGCCATGTCCAAAAAGCCCCGGCCCCCTGACAATTCGTTTCCTTCACGCACGTCGTCGATCAGGATGCCCGCTGCTGTCACCGTACTCGTGCTCGGTTTTTTTGGGGGGGAGGGAGGCAAGGGGGGAAAGATTGACGTTTACCGGACATGACTTGTCAACCACATGAAAAAAAGCGCCGCTGCAAATCTCGCGTAGACTTAACAAAGTTGCGGCTCGGCCTGGCCGAACATCCCCCCGATACAACGGATTATACGGACTCGCCAGCCGGGAATAGTTGCTAGCGTCAATTCGTGTAGGCGCGTAACAGCGTCTGGCGCTTGATCTCTGATACGTTCAAATCTTGAGGCAGGTTGGAAAACCAATTGTTTTCTTTGGATACTCTGATTGGTCATGATACGAACGAGGACTTGCGACTGCGAGTCCGGTATCTATTTTTCATTTCGATAATTCTGCCATTGTTGAGGCAGATTTTGACTTTGCTGAGGAAATCAAAAGCAAGCTCGTCACTATAATCACCACAGCAGTGGACGCGGCTCGCAAAGGGCCACGCTTCCAGAAGAGTTGTATTATAAATCTGAACCCTGGATTAATATCAGCCAGCATTAACAAGCCGGCGCTCAGATTGGCGAGCACTATCCGGCACTTGGCTTCCGGAAGTCAGTGCTTCAGGTGACGTGACTGACGCGCATCGTCACCATCAGCCTTCTTTTTGATCAAGGCCCCCAGACTTGCCTTTTTGCTGACAGGCAGCTTAGTGGGGAGCTGAAGCTGTCTTGTCTCAAGAAGCTGGTCACAAATGTACGTTCTAGAAGTTAAAATGTTCAGCTCGTGGAGGCAAGAGCCTCAGGATGCCTGCCGTTGCGTGTATTCCACACCGGCCGCAACAGGGCAGACCCTACTCCTCGGCCGTTGCTGCAGGACCCTTGGCTAGGATGTCCCGGTAGGCACCGCAAAGGCGCTTGAGTTGTCTCTGAAGCCACGTGCTATATGACTATACTAGGCGCTGATGATCGTGAGCTGGAAATCCAAACCCTGGCTCACGATTTCTTGCAATGCCACTCTGCCCTTCAGAGGGTACTTTTGCGGGCTACAGTGTCAGTCAGTATAATCCGAGATGGCCAACCCAAAAGCCACAAGGTCATGGAATACGAGGAGAGACTCGAGATAGTGAGCAGAGACACAGCTGGCGCGCGAGCGAGCATGCAGTAGCGGCAACAGCGTGACTATGTATAGCTCGCGCAGGTGTATACTGCGTGGTCGACATCCTGCTGTAGATCATTGTTAGTCGCCGAGGGGTCCATCCGTTTAGGCGACGATGTCGATTCCGTGCCTGCAAGGCAGGACGTCCATTTCCCCCTTCTGGACACGACCGTAAACGCCATGCAGGCGAAACAATGCTGCAAGACCCGTGAGGACCGGGATGAGGCCAGCATACCCGGGCAGGCAATGCGAGATTCAGAACGTGGTGAACGCCGTGGACGAGAGGGCCCTTGGAGGCAGGGCCTTTGCCAGGTGCATCAATCCTACATATTTGGCGATGATTTATTGAGCGTCTGCAGTTCGTATGATCTTGCATGCGCTGACCACGCGCCCACTCGATGCAACACTTACCCTGGCCAAGCACTTTGCTTCTGCAGCGCTGGCCAAGGTTCTATTGAACTTAGGCACAGTAGGTCGTACCGGGGTTGTAGGGGGTTGACAAAACCGTGAGACTCTGTCAAGAACGCACTGCCAATGATGACGATGAGCCGTTGTGTGTGCAAAGACTTGATTTGCCCCAAGAATGCTGCCTCTAGGTTGTGGCATACCAAGGTCTGCTGCAGCAATACCAGCGGTGCATTCGGATGTGAGGTTCCAGTTACACAAATGCTCTTATCCGTTCAGCTAGTGGTGTCCAACGTCGATTGTTGCTAATCTCAGATTGAATGTGAATACTTCTGTTGTCAGTATCGAGGTCTTTTGTGATGTATGATGAAGATCCTGTCTACACCGCTCCTTGCTGACAATAGTCGCCGACAGGACGATCTTGGTTGTCGATGAGACGGACTGCCGTGACCAGCTGAAGAGGCCTGAGGAGGGACCAGCATCCCCAAGACAATGCGCGCCACACCTCCCTGACGCTGATAGACACGTCATGATGGAACAAGGCATGATGATGTCGATGTCAATGAGGGCGCAATCCATATCAGCAGCCGTAGGATGCATTGTTTCTTCAGCATGTCAGGCGTCCAGTCGCGGGTCGCAACGACGAGCAGTTGCAGTGCGATGAGGCTCTCCGGACCCCTGATCCATGACTGAAGATGACCCCAAGGATGGTATCAGGGATTGCTATGCACGTAATGTGGCAGGAGATGAGTGGCGCCCAAGTCTGCAGGAGAATGAGCGATCTGGGGCAAGATATATTGGCCTCGAGGAGACATACCGAGTACGTATCCAGGTTTGTCGCACGAGAGCAGAATAGAGACCCTATTATCTGATATGGCCTTGGAAATGATGGCGATACGGCTACGTGCAGGTTCATCATTTCTGCAGCCATGACGATCTATGTGAATCTCATGAGGAGTGATTCAGATTGAATGGTCGCCGACCTCCAGCTTCTCTTGCATATGCCGGTATGCACATTGCCTCAGGGCTCACCTACTTGCATCGATGCTCCCCAGGTACACACATACCATACATAAAGGGTACTCGGATAAGGCAGGTACAGGTAGATCTCGGCGGCTGATGAGCAAGGATGATGCAGAGGACCAGGATCGTGACGGCCAACAAGTCATCGTGTGCTGCAAGTATGTAATTCATGTGACCTGCAGAGAGCGCACATGCTCGCGGACTTTTCTCCGCAAGTGATTGAGGACTGGCTGTACACAATTGCAGCCACAGCACCAGTGGCTTGCGTAATCGATGGCCGCTCAGCTTTGTCATCAGCGCGCTTGATCGCAGTTTGGCCGACCGACAAGTAGCATGGTCGCACAAGATGGAAATCAAGGAATAGCATGTGTGGTAAACAAAGGTACCACAAGGTATTGACGGGCGGAACCTCGGCTACGAAGCACCCGAGGGTAGTCGTGTACGTACAGCACGTAATAGAAGGAGGGTGTGTGCCTCGCCAGTGGGAGGATACAGGAACGTAAGGAGGTCGGCATTGGGCCGCAACAATGCAAGATGGACGACCTCGCAGCGCCAGCAGAGGAATCGCTATACGGAGCACTGAAAAGCGGTGTTGCAATGCAAGTAGTCTGCAATGTTTCGCGTCTCCCGGGCGATGGCATTTTGACAGTCGAGCTAGTTGGCTGTTTTCTGGAGAAGGTCACTTCGTATAGGAGAGCTGCTATACACGGCTGCCCTCGACGCCGAATACGGCGTCGGAAGACGACCCTGGAGGACTGGAGGACTGGCCAGCACCTCGTAGCGAATCGGCAGAGAGAAACAAGGAGCAGGATACACTGCCGAGACATGGTGCCATGGAGGGGAGATTGAGGCGTCCCCTGGACCAAACCGCCGGGTCTCCAGCCATGTCTGTTTCAATCCTGTGCCTGGCGAGAAGAGGCGGGATGGGCGGCTCGAGGACGACATCATCTTCCGTCCCTCGTGGGCTGTAGTCAAGCTGAGATCCCATCAAGACACATGGCGAAGAGTTTCAAACCCTGACGCCGTTGCCCCAGCTGGCGCCACGGGGATGCTCGTGGTATCTACAGACCGGGCTGTCCTGGCGATGTCCCGATGGGAGAATGGGGGAGAGAGCTTACTCTGTACATGCCCTCGTGTATACTGAACCACAGATATGCATCCGTCTGGTACTATTGTACAGATGTCGTCAAGCTATGGACTCTGATAGGCGCACATGTAAGTAGGTCTGGGTCTGGTGTATGATGCAGGTACGTTGATGGTTGTATAGTCAATCGTCTGAGTCACTACGCTCACGTCCAAGGTCCGTGTAAAGAGAAATGAGAAGAAAGGCAATTGGCCATGGCAGATAGGCGAACATGGTGGTGATTGAATGAATGAATGAAAAGCTTCAAAAGCTTTCAGCCCAGTAGTCCTACCTAACCTAGGTAACCTAGGTTGGTAACCTAGCTTCATTCTTCGGCTTCGACATCCGCGGCGCACCTCCCACACGGACTCCAAGGACTCCAGAGGGTGGAAAAAACCCCGCAGTGTCTCGGCTCAGCGGGCAGCACCCAGTTGCCCAATCCTCCCCCAACTTTGCCCGCACTCGAGCGAGGAAAAAAAGAGAAGTCCTGGCCGCTGATTGGCTCAATTCGCCATTGGGCGCTCTAGACTGGGGCATTGTCCAGCAGATCCAAAAGGTCCAGCTTCTCACTCACCTTGACGACACTTTCAGCTCCTTGCGTCGTGTCGCGTTGCTTCTTTGTGGTCACACTGCTGCGGACTGTACTTTTGTGCATCGCTTGATCCCAGGAGCTTCTTTTTCTCCTCCCGCAGACGAAGCAGCAGACGACGACGCGCTGCCTACTGCTTTGCTTGCTTTGCGCCCACCCAGCATCAGCAGCATTGGAACAGCGCCAGTCGACCAGCTTCCATCCGGAGTCGCATAGCATACCTCTTGCTCCTCGCCAGTCGCGTGCCCTGGCCCGGCCCTGCCTTGCCTTGCTTGGACCTGCCCATACACCCTCCTACCTCTTCACCGACGACGTTGCTCGGTGTGAGCCGCAATTCACAGCCAGTCCGTCCGGCCTAGGGGTAAATGCCATGGCGATCACGACAATCCACCAGCAAGAGACAGAATAGGAAATGCAAGCCGTCTAAGTGGGAGTCGAGCGATTCTTCCACCTATCCAGTGCCCTCGACAGTCGTCGTCTGTCCGATCAAGGCCACGAGCGCCTGCTACCGATGCGAACAGGCTCAGAAGTCGCGGGTAGCTGCAGCAGCATCGACCATCCCGCCTACCACCCTAGCCAGACACCCCAGTGCCTTATCCGTCGACGCGTGACTCCATAAGCCTAGCTCGTCTCTGAATCGTACCTGTAAGGCTACGTCAAGCATCAAGAACATCCTTCTATAGTCTATCCAGGTTGCCCCCCGGGGGACGGATAGAACCGTTCGCTCATCCCAGCGGCCATCCAGCCTGGGTAACACAAGAAGCGCCACACTCACACGGATACGCAGTCCATTGCGATAGCACTGGACCAAATACCGGAATACGAGGGAGTCCCTTTTGCTGCCGCCGCTTTTGTGCAATACTCTGGAACACATCCCCTGGGAAATATTGCCTTCCAGAGGCAGCCGGGGGCCATTGTACCGCGCGAGTACACAGCTCCACCATCGGGCTTCATAACGTGCCCGCGCTTGGCTTGCCGCTGTATCTTTCGTCGTCGTTCTGGAGGCAATCCTGCCCAGAGCTGCCCTGAAGATACACAGGGACACAAGCCGCGAGCAATCAACCTTATTGGCCTGCATACGTCTGTACATCTGCTGTCACTGGTCCACGACGCAAAGCCAGAGGTCAGCCCCCAAGGTGGAGCCAAACGGCGGTGGAAGCAGTGTAGGGGGTTCCAGCAAGTTGGGAAGAGGCCTGTTGTCAGCCCTTCCAGGATCGTTCGTGTGAGGAAGTAGCTGGCCCGGTACCAAGCCGCACCACCCTGACCCTGACCCTGACGGTGACACTCTTGCACGAGGTTCGCAAGCACTTCCTCGTCAAGGATTCTCTGTGTGCCAAGCTGCGTGTAGAGCCTGGGGGTGTTTATCTGCATCCTCCGTGCGAGATCGATTTGTGAGGACAGTCTGTCGAACGTGTTCATATAAAACTAAGACAAGATGCCGGACAACGTTGAGGCCAACGGGGCAGAGGTCTCAGATGCGATGTCCGAGAACGAGCACGAGTACGACGAGTCTGATCGCCCTATAAAAGAAGACGAAGACGAAAGCATGGCTGAGCAACACACATCTCCCGAACCTGGCGCTGGAGGCTCCGGCGAGGTCAAGAAGAAGTATGATCCAAAGGATCCGCATCGGCCAAGGAGAAAGAAGGCTAGAAGGGCATGCTATGCCTGTCAGAGAGCACATCTGACATGTGGTAAGTCAACACCACTAGTAGCTTGTGGAGTAGGAAACGCCATTGCATCCGTAGTCTCCCATTATTGAGATGCCTCTTTCGGAAGGCTATCAAGATCTGACATATCACAATTATACCACCCGTCCATATTCTAGCGTCTGGCTAACCTCGCACAATAGGAGACGAACGGCCTTGCCAAAGGTGTATCAAGCGCGGTCTTGCCGACGCCTGTCAAGATGGTGTACGCAAAAAGGCGAAATATCTACATGATGCGCCTCCTGAGGCCTTGAGACCAGTGCTTGGGCCGACTTACAACCCGACCATGGTGTCAAAGTCTGTCAACGGCAGACATCCGTCCAACGCCACCACTGCTTCAGAGACGTCAGCCTTCTACCCACAAGCGACGAATTCTCAAAGCTACCCGCTGTTTACCGGCGGCCAGCCTCAGGTGTCAATGCCTGATAATCTCTTCGCGCAGCCATCTCCTGTCTCGCCATCTTTCCAACAGCAGCAAAATCCTCAAAGGAACCAACAGATGGGCAACATGCAGATGCCTACCCCGTCGGCCAGCGAGATCAGCTACCCGAATGCTCTCTTTGACCCAAGCAACCCGGCCATATTCAACTTTGACCTAGAGGGCCTACAGTTCGGTAGTCACTATGGTGCCATGGAGTTTGGTATCCTAGGTCAGATGTCGTCTGGAGCAGCCGAGACTCCGCCGAGAGATGCAACACTATCACAACAGAGCAGTGCCGAGGTTAACTACAACAACGGCCAGATGTATCCAAATGGCCTCAACCAGTACAACCAATTATACGATGGAATGATTGAGAACTACATGAATTCCGACCAGAACAACAACCCCAATGTGTACTCGCAAGGCAACCTCCAGCATGGCTTGCCTCACGCATATGCCATTGCAGCAGCTGGACCAACCCCCAGTAGTCTCGCCAGCCCGGGCACCGACCACAACTCGAGCCCACAGCCCACAAGCTTGGCGTTTGACGGCTCCCCGAATACCGGCACTTTTACGCCTGTCAACTCGCAGCCGATACCAAAGGCGAGGACCAAGACACCGGCCAATGCGAGTGCTAAGCTGTTTGGACCACAGTCGATCCTCACCAAGCGGCAGCGCGACCCATCCGCGATATACGAAAACGTCAAAGAGCCCTACCAATATCTCACCGGTTTTCATAATCTGATCGCTCTTGTGAAAAGGCGCTTCTCCAGTGCCAAAACCACACGCATCGCAATGTCGCTCGCCAGCATCCGCCCTTCGTTCATCAGCTGTACAAGGAATTTGAACAGGCAGGATCTGATATTCATGGAAAAGTGCTTACAACGGACCCTTTTTGAGTACGAAGATTTCATGGGACACTGCTCGGCACCCACTGTAGTATGTCGGCGTACTGGTGAAGTCGCTGCTGTCAACAAGGAGTTTGTTGCCCTGACTGGATGGACCAAGGACGTCTTGTTGGGAAAGCAGCCCAATCTCAACGTCAATTCGGGCGACACCTCGGGCTCGGCCAGCGGAGTGAATACCGGCAAGGGTGGTTTGACCACTCCTCAGCTGAAAGCCATGGAGCCTGTGAACACTGGCGATAAACCGCAACCTGTCTTCATTGCTGAGCTCATGGACGATGACAGCGTCATTCAGTTCTACGAGGATTTTGCTCAGTTGGCCTTTGGAGACAGCAGAGGTCACGTCACGCGCAAGTGTCGACTACTCAAGTACCGGACCAAGGAGGTCATGGAGTCGCTCAACAAGGAAGAGTCGCCGCCTCAAAAGGACCCACGCCGCAGTATCCTCAGCAGCAGGGTCACGCGTATCGATGGCGAGCATGGTATCTCCAAGATTGAGAAAGACGGCAAGATGGATTGTAGTTATACTTGGACGATCAAGAGAGACGTGTTTGACATTCCCATGTTGATCGTCATCAATGTAAGTTTCCAACTTCCACCCCGGGACTCCTGTCCAAGACTCTTGGTTACTGACATTTGATTTAGTTTCTGCCTTGCTACTATCGAAACCAAGACCAGCTCGCTGTATAAATGCTGGGTATGGGGTTTCTTCTTTTTCGATACATGACGACATTACACGGGGCCAATAGTTTAATAACAATGGCATAAACGGCGTTTGTGGACCAAACCCGAAGTGTGGACTTTTTGTTTTGCAGCAAGGAAGGCACACTGTTGAGTCTTGCATTTTTACGGTTGGGCAATCAAGTCCCAGTGGCATGGGATCACGTTATATATACCCAGTTGTGTTTTCAAGCTTATAGAATTTTACTTGTCCAAATAAGAAGATTGGCATTGACCACATATTGCGTGAATCTACGCACCGTCTATGTCTAAACCAGAACTAAACCAGAAAGAACGCCCATCTGCTGTATGCAAAATCTCGGAAAGCGATGAACCGCCTATATGTCAGTCCTCGTCGGGTTGTAGGCTCCAAAGGGTGCAAAAGAGCACCATGCCCCTAGGTGCTTCATGGTCTGACAAGCCAGGCACCATCGAGAGTGCCCTTGCCGCTCCCCACGACGCCCTCCTTGGGTTTCCAGGCCTCGCGGCTCAGGCTCTGGCGGGCGACGTCGCAGTCAATGTTGATGTCCTCGATCAGGGCCTCGAGGCCGCTGTAGTCGAGCTCCTTGCGGATGAAGCCGAGGATGAGCAGGCGCATGGGCACGTCGTAGAAGTCCTGGGCGAACTTGTGCAGCACGTGCACCTCGGCCGACCGCACCGTGTTCTTGTAGAAGGGGTTGTACCCGATGGACATGACCATGGGGTAGATCTGGTAGGCCGAGTCCGAGTCCGAGTCCGAGGAGGAGGAGCGGTCCGGGTGGGATGCTGGCAGAGCGAGAGAGGCGTAGCCAAAGTACACGCCCGAGGTCGAGTCGGCGATCCATGGCGTCTCGTCCGAGTCGACGGGCAGGTTGGCGGTCGGGATGCCGAGCTAGTAGAGGGCAGGTCAGTATTCTTGTCTGATCTATTGGATGCGGCGCAGGCGGGCTGCTGGGAACATCCGTACCTCCTTGGATCCGCGACCGAATCCTGATATCACGGTGCCCTCCATGCGCAGCGGGTAGGGCGACTCGGGTCCCTCGTCCGAGTAGATGATTCGGGGCCTGGCTGTGGTTGCTGACATATTGCGTTTCTTTTGTCGAAGTGGTGGAGAGATGTGCGCTGGGGGATATAGAGCAAAGTGCGTGGAAGCAAAGCACAGAAAACGACTATAACCTAGACGCCGTACGTGTGAATAATTTACCAAAGAAGTTCAGATCAATGAGATCAGATTATCGAGGGGGATCATCGGGGCCGCCCTGGCTGACTGAATGACTAAACATATAATGGATGCGACGGCGGGGTCGGAGGTGTGCCTGGTTATCGTCCCGCCCGCGAGGGGCTTATCATTCTTTTTTTTCGACTGGGTTCCAGGGGTTCGATGACGATTCGCTTCCGGGCACAGCGCACGCAATATGCACTAAAAAGTGAGGGTCCTTCCCGTTCTAGTGGACGGTTGGGGCGGTTTGTCGGAATTGGCTCCCAAGCTCTGGTGGGTTGGGGAACCGGCGTGTCGGGACCCCCATACCTGATGCTTATTTCTAGAGAATCAGTAATCTCGATGTATGTGATACCCGAGGTTCTATAATCCAGTTATTATTCATGAACTGTCGCAAACTCGCCCCACGATTCCACGTGTTCGCCCAAGGAGAGTTTATGCAGAGAAGAGATCTTGATTTGTGCAAGGCTGCTTCCGATAGATTTCATATTTAGGGATAGCATTGCAATGCCCGTAGACAATCATCTCCGCCTTCAAATACTACTGGAAAGCAAAGGTGCGAGGAAATGATGGAGGTGACTTGCACGAACCATGCAATATTGGTTTGAATGTCAATAAAAGTGCTCACTCCCTAATGGACGTACACGTGGAGAGGCTGATTCGGATAAACTAATCAATTATCCATCAGCAAACGATTTATGTGATAGCCGATGTACCATATAAAAATTGGTATTTGCGCATGAGCTTTTTGGTTAGCGATCCACACTCAAGATTGATGACAGCGGCAGCTGGTATATATACCTTGCTCATTTTTTGAAGGACAAATACTCAGAGTCGCCTCAACTGGTAGTGAGCCTGATCTTGAAAATGGTCAAACATAGAACCGAACAGTTCAGATCCTCATATGCTCAAATGTCGACGGTACGGGAGACAAATGATGATGCGCGCTCAACTCAAAAGATTATAGTATGTCTCCCAGTGTCTGATCTGAGTCTTAATTGGCTGGCATAGCTCAATCAGGATTCCTCTCGTGTCTGAGACTATTTTTTAATATACGCAGTTGCTTAATCTTGCAAATGTGTGAATGTCCCGACAACTGAGTCGACAGAGGACATGCAAAAGAAACAACAAGAACGATGGAGTTAACTAGAGACCAAATAAACAACAAAATAATGATTTCACAGACAATGCTGGGGTTGCAACAAGGCAGACCAAGAAACTAAACCAATTATGCCTGATCAGGGCGCCACAAATCCTCTATGGTAAAAAGAGAAAAAACAACTGCAAAAGGAAGGCGAAATGTTCCATTCAATGGAACGCATCGGGAATTGAGCCCAATGCGGGGGTCGAACCCGCAGCCTTGAGATTAAGAGTCTCACGCTCTACCGATTGAGCTAACCGGGCAGGAACTTGTTGGTTGAAAAATGGTGATTTTATCGCTAATCAATACCTTTGTAAAAAATTGACCGACTCGTGCAAATTTGCTGTTGTGGGGAATGGCAAGTTGGAGCCGAGCGGTTACAGGACATGGAAGTTTCGATATAGCACACACCACAAGGCATGAAGTAACTTTTTATTGCTTCTTTCTCGTTTTCTCTTTGATCACAATTTTAGTTGCCGCGAACGATTCGACAGCAATGAGGACCAAATCGTTTATTCCGAGTATCAACTTCGATGGGCTCCGACGATGATGGGCCCGTACAAGGTACCTCGCAATCTGTGCCGGAATCTGGTGACCTACATGAGCTACCTACCTATCCATCTTCCGTGACAGGAAATATACATCCATCTTTTCCAGACCATACTGTGTAGGGAGCTCTTGTATCATTCAACCTGACTTAAACAGTCAATTACTGCATGCAACCTTTGTCTTCTGCGTCGAAACTGCTTGACTAACGCTGGGCAGGCCGCAGAGTGTGCGGAAATAAAGTATTGGCATGGGTGTTGATAGTGTTTCGGTAGGTCAAGTCTGAGTTTGTCGACGAACTCTGGTTGTGAACTCACATCTGCATCCCGCAAATTTTCCATCTCTTTTTGCTTTTGTCTCTTTATTTCCTGCAGGGGGTGACGATTAGGCACGTATACAAAGGTATGACAAAGGTTAGGCGGGAGAATGGCATCAATGTCTTCATCACTGTCAGGATTATAACAAATCCGCAAATCTACAGTTTTGAATTTGGGAGTCCTTGCAGTGTGCAGATACTCAAGGTTGAGGTAGGTCACTTACAGTGCATGATCTGGAAAGTTGCCCCCCACACGACACAATGTCTATCTCATTCTATCTATCCCCTTGCAGTTTGACAGGGAGAGGCTCAGGCCGATGTTGCACCAGTTCAGACGCCATGCAGCTGGGACTTGATACCGGTGATGACAGGGGCACAGCGCGTGGCGCGTCTATGAAGTTGCGCACAGTAAAAAAAAAGAAGAAGAAAAAAAAAAGAACAGGCCAAAGACTGTCGGCAGTAGCCTCTGTTTGTCACTTTTCGAAGTGGTACAAGATGCGTTGGACAATGTTAGAATTTTCGGCAGTCAGGCTGCCACATATGTATGATTTGTCACCTCCAGTTCGCAGCCTGTCTGTCTGTCAACCCGCCAACCTGCCAACCGACATCCTAATTCGATAAAAGTGGCATGTCTTGAAAAAGCAAGAACGGCGGTGTGGTAGGAAAAGCAAACAGTTTCCAGCGGGTGAAGACGCGTGAATCGTAGAACACCCCTCAAGGTCTATGATACGGTGTACCTACTTGACAACATCGGCAAACAGGATCGTATTTGCATGGATATGCCAATGGTTCTATCGGAGCTGAAAGCCTTTCCAAGTCAAGCCGACGACCATCTGCTCAGCAGAGCAAGGTGTAAAAACAGCCAAGCAGGATGCGAAGGATGAGGCATAACAAGTGCAGAATACACATCGGTTTTATGCTTTGAAGGAGCACGTTGCAGAGGTACCTACCCGCGAACTCAATTACCCCGCCTCAACTCCCACAGAAGAGACCCGCGCTCCAGGTTACACACCGCTGCAAGCACTCAAGGCAAGGGCCGCGAGGGCAGGTGACAGCGCGTCGTTTCCGCGTCGTGTGTGCGGCCGGTGACGTGACTCCATCCATATCGTGCCTGCCTACCTCCCACCTTACATTTATCAAGCTGGCACGAGTTTTGCTTTTGTCAAAGAAAACGTTGAGCGTCGCCCGACGTCTGTGGCAGTCGGATGGTGGGCCTCCTCGAAAAGAACTTTCTAGCTGCCCTCTCCTGTAGCAGATGTGAATGTATGTATCCGTAGACTTCCTGCGTAGAATTCCAGCTGGATTGGAAAAATCATTCCTCATCATCTCCTCTTCTACACTTTCTTTCGCGTTCGTCAGTCTCCCACCCTGCTACATATCGCGTCGGTCCACTCTTCAGACCCGCGAAATCTAGACAAGTCACAAAACCGTGGCAACGGCTGGAGAACGGGAATTCCCTTCTCCCAATCCCAGCTGCCCAGCACTGAGCTAGAGGTAATCAGTGGAGCCGCTCCCCGACAGCCGATTACAGCATCGTCAACGGTCTGAGAAGCAGCACTTGAGCAGCGCCAGTGCCGCCTCCCGCATGTCACTAGAAACTCCACCCCGACGAAAGCAATTGATTGACCCGCTGGAGCTCAAGCTACTAGGTTAGGTTAGTAGGTTAACCTAAGGTTAGGTAGGTACGCTTTGCATCTATTCTGCCTCTTTGATTCTTGTTGGTCGATACCCTTTCTTTGCAGACGGGCATCACTTTTCAAACACCAACGAGGGTGACAAGGAACGGTCTGACCAGTTTTGCAACCTGCAGGTACTAGGTTAGGTTAGTAGGTTAACCTAAGGTTAGGTAGGTACGCTTTGCATCTATTCTGCCTCTTTGATTCTTGTTGGTCGATACCCTTTCTTTGCAGACGGGCATCACTTTTCAAACACCAACGAGGGTGACAAGGAACGGTCTGACCAGTTTTGCAACCTGCAGGTACTAGGTTAGGTTAGTAGGTTAACCTAAGGTTAGGTAGGTACGCTTTGCATCTATTCTGCCTCTTTGATTCTTGTTGGTCGATACCCTTTCTTTGCAGACGGGCATCACTTTTCAAACACCAACGAGGGTGACAAGGAACGGTCTGACCAGTTTTGCAACCTGCAGGTGTTTCCAGCCCACCAAACCATTCCGCCTTGTCAACACTTCTTGTTGTCTTGGGCATCACACACACCGTCATCTCTTCCAAATCTCATCGCCTACCAGAGGGTGACCTCACCAGAGGTGTTAGCAGCAAAGAACAGCACAAACACACTCTTGCATCACAGTTAGTGAAAGCTTCCATTGACCTCTCTTTCCCACCCATTCCTTTCCTGGGCAAACGCCTTCACAAGGCAAATCAAGCAGCACCGGCCTGTTCTTGTTTCCTCTGCCGCCACCAGGAGGGGAAACTTGCTGGTTATAAATCTCTGAGTCTCCATGCGTCTTTCCATGTTTGACGCATCGTGCCTTCCTGGCACAAGCCGCCACTCCGACACATCTTTACTGTTCTTAACTACCTGTTGAAGTCTCAGTCGACCTTCTGTCACCTTCGTCTACATTCAGTCACCTTTCAGTTGTCACTTTATGCTGGCTCAGAGCTTGACAAACGGCCCACCCGGTAGCAATTGGTTGTTACCTACATCAACATCCGCTCCTTCCCTGTCTTCACCCGAACGTCGTTGCGTCACAACTTCTTGCCTTGTTGTTATTCTTCTCCAGCCAAACAACAAACGGGCAACTTGGCTGCTGCCTGGAACATGAAACAAAAGCTGATACGATTCCAGGCATTCACCTCAGTTCTCCGTCCTGACAACCTTTCTCAACTTGTCTTTTCTGCTCACACCATTCCCGTCTCGCAGCGTCACGTTTGATCACTTTCAAATTTCTCAATCACATCTCTACACAGTGACCAGCGTCAAACAGTCCCACCATGGCCGATAGAGGCCGAGGTCAAGGCCGTGGTGGTCGTGGAGGTGGCCGTGGACGGGGTGACTTCCAAGGCGGCCGTGGTGGTGGCGATGCCGGTGGCCAACGCGGCGGCAGCAGTTTTCGTGGAGACCGTGGCGGCGGCTTTAGAGGAGACCGCGGCGGCGGCGGCTTCAGAGGAGACCGTGGCGGCGGCTTTAGAGGAGACCGTGGCGGTGGCTTCCGTGGCGGTGATCGTGGTGGCTTCCGCGGCGGCGATCGCGGTCGCGGTGGTGGAGGCTTCAGACCACGCGGCGAGAAGTTTGCTGGAGAAGACTTGGCCTTTAGGTATTCCGTCATCGACCCTCTCTCCGTTTGACATGTGCTAACTTGTCCAGCACCAACGCCGTTCCCGCTCCAGACCAGGCTGTTACGAAGCTGGAGGACTCCCTCATCTTGGCTTCTTCCATGTCGAAGCTGTCCGTTTCGGGCAACAATGCCGCGACTGAGTTCATTCCACTGCGGCCCTCATTCGGTACCAAGGGTAAAGAGGTTGTCCTCTGGACAAATTACTTCAACATGCAGCTGAAGGACCAGGTCCTATTCAAGTACAGCTTGGAAGTTGTCAATGTTCCCGGAGAGAATCCCCCCGAGAACAAGATTCCCGAGCCCAAGAATCGCAAGCTGCAGAAAATCATCCAGCTTGCTCTCGATCAGATTGGCAACGCGATTCCTATTGTCTCTGAGTACAAGAGCCAAGCTGTGTCGGTCAAACCTCTGTCCCTCCCCGAGAATGGCGTGGAGGTTCTCTACACAGATGGAGGGTTCAATGATAAGTGGAAGGTCCATTTCCATGGTCCCAACGAGGTTCGGGTTTCCGAGCTTTTGGCTTTCTTAAAGACCATGGAGGCCACAAGCTCCACGTTTCCCCTGTTTGAAGATGTCATCGACGCCATTGGCGTGGCCGCCGGCCACAACCCCCGAGCCCGCGACAACATTGCCAGCCTGGGAAGTAATCGACACTTTCCCCTCAATCTCCAGAGTGAGGCGTACGATCTGGGTCGACCAACTCACAATACAATCATCCGGGGATACTTCCAGAGCGTGCGCCCAGCCACCGGGCGCGTCTTGGTAAATGTCAACACGTCTCATGGCGTTTTCCGCTACTCTGGCCCAGCGACGTCCTACTTCCGAGGCTACGACCTTTTGTCAGACTATGGACTGAGAAATCTGAACAAGGACATATCTAAGCGCCGTGTCAAGGTTCAGATTCTCCAGGATACCCAGTCCGAGGGCAAGGACGCCAAGGCCCCTAAGGGCAAAGGCCCAGCTTCCAAGGGACCCACCAAGCCAGCTGGCGTTGCTCGGATCAAGGAGACGGGATGCAACGGTCTTGCAACTCCCGCTGACGGTAGGAGCCCAACCCGTCCGAGAGTGACTCGCTTCGGTGCGCGTCCCCATGAGGTGTCGTTCTGCGTCAGCCCTGCGACGGAACATTTCAGGGACGGACAATACGTCACCGTCAAGGACTATTACCAAATCCGTAAGTTTGGTCACGACCGACTAGCATTTGCGCTGTACTGATACGTCCCAGGCTATGGGTATCAAGTCGACCAGACTCTCCCGGTCATCAAGACAGGGTCCGAAAAGAAACCCAACTACTTCCCCGCGGAGCTCGTAGAGTTTGTTGCTGGCCAGGCGCTCCAGCGTAAGCTCACGGCTGACGAGACTCGGGAGATGATCGAGGTTTCGTGCCGTTCTCCCGTTGCCAATGCAACGTCGATCGTCACCACTGGACGAGAAACGCTCGGGCTCGCCAACCCTGTTCTTGTAGGTCGAGAAACCACGTATCACTTGGATCGATTTGGCTAACCAGTCTCCAGGCCGCATTTGGTATCAAGGTCGATACAGGCTTACTCACAGTCCGAGGACGTGAGCTTCTACCTCCTCAAGTGATCTACAATCACGCCAAGGTCAACCAGAAGGCTAAGCCGCGTGTTGCGGAGGGTTCTTGGAACAGTAAGTTGATTTTCTGAGAGGTCCACAGAGTAACGTTTACTGACTTGATCGTGTTACAGTGCGCGATGTCAGAGTCATCAAGTCAGGCCTCCTCATCAAGACATGGAGTTGGGCATACATTGTCACCGATACCAATCCCAATCATCCCTACCCCCAAGTTGAGGTCAAAGCAGCAGTGGACGGGATGGTCGCCTTTTGGCGGACAATGGGCATTCCATTGGCACAGGTCTCGTCCGAGGGCATAAGAATTGAGATCCCCAGGGGTGCCAATCCTGTGGAGACCATTGACAAGAAGTTCTCGCAAGCCCCACCAAACATGGAGTTTGTGTTTGTGGTCCTTGCCGACAAGAGCACCGAGATCTACAACGCAGTCAAGATGTGCGCGGATACGAGGTACGGATTCCACACCGTGAATGTTGTGCGGAGCAACATCCTGAAGGAGAGAGGCCGTGATCAATATTATGCCAATGTTGGTCTCAAGGTCAACCTCAAGGCCGGTGGCATAAACCACAGTCTTGACCCAGGCGTTACGCTCGTCAAGGATGGAAAGACTATGGTTGTTGGATACGATGTTACCCATCCGACGAACATGGCTGGAAAGGCCGAGAACGTACCCAGTATGGTTGGCATGGTGTCCAGCATCGACCCGCAGTTGGCTCAGTGGCCAGGCACCGCCTGGGCTCAGGCTGGTCGCGTTGAAATGCTTGATGCCAACCTCGAGGCCAAATTCGAGGACAGGATTCGACTTTGGAAGAAGAACAATCCACGTTCGACGCTTGAAAACATCATCATCTACCGTGATGGTGTCTCTGAGGGACAGTTCATGCAGGTGTTGGAGGTGGAGCTCCCCAGGATCCGAGCAGCCTGTCGCAAGCTCTGCAAGCCGGAGCCAAAGATTGCATTGATCGTGTCGGTGAAGAGACACCAGACGCGGTTCTACCCGACCGACCCGAACAACATGACGAACAGCCGCAACATCAAGAACGGCACTGTCGTGGACCGTGGCGTCACATTGGCCAGAGTCTGGGATTTCTTCCTTACGGCTCACACTGCTTTGCAAGGTACGTGATGTGCACAGTCGGATGATGCTTCCAAGATGGATTAGCTAACATATTTACAGGCACTGCCCGCCCGGCGCATTACACTGTGCTGCTGGACGAGGTCTTCCGTCATACCTACAGAGCAGAAGCCGCAAACAATCTGGAGAAGATTACGCATGAGATGTGTTACTTGTTTGGGCGCGCCACAAAGGCCGTGAGCATTTGTCCACCTGCCTATTACGCCGACATTCTCTGCACTCGACAACGTGTGCACATGAATGAATTGTTTGAAGCGTCGGACACTGCTTCCAGCATCTCGACCGGTGCTGCCACACAGATCACGTCTAGATCTGTGCACAGCAAGCTTCAAAACTCGATGTACTACATCTAGTACAATCGACAAGCACGCGTCCCATGATACTCGAGCTGCTTCCCCCTCAAAGCTTTTGATGATAAGGCTGTTGAAAGAGTCCATCAGTGGTCCGGGAGATGCTGAGGGACACAAGTGATGAACTCATGTGCAACAGTCGCCGAACAGCCGAACAGACCCCGGCAATCTTTATCTGGTTGATGGGGAATTCGGAATTGGTTCCGATCGAGAATATGGCTACGCTATGATCGCGATATGTTTTGCGACAACAATATCAGTACAAGCGCAACTGAACGTGGAAATGGACAATGCCTTCGGGCGGTGTCCTCAACTCTTTGTGAACCAAGATCCTTGAGGTCTTGAAGTATTCACTGTCTGTCTCTACTTCGTCTACGCATGGGGTTTGAAAGATCCCATGTCGTTATTTTGCAGCATTCGCCTTTGGAACTTGGTTGAGAGAACCCAAGATAGCGATAGCTTGTCATCAATTCAATAGTTTTGCTTGAAACTGCGATCGAACAAGTGGTGACTGACTGCATAGGCCAATTGAACAGGCAAATCAGGTGAATGACGTCCGACGGCCTACAAGCTTGGGCAGGAGTGTTCAAAGTCCCCCCCTTTAGCCATCAAAGAATGTGTAATGTGAATATTGGTTGAAATCGCGAGCTTGTCTTGTCCTGCTCGCATGTGTACTGCCTGGCGGATATTCTGAACCGGCCTCAGATGATATCCAGATTTGCGTAGATACCCACCCAGGTATTAATGTAACTACCTAATGATCTGATAACCGGGTACCACTATCCAAGCAACTTAAGAAAGACGCCCAGTCTTCGGACAACTGAAAAGGCCGGGGCACGAATTCAATGAACGCTACATGTTGGACCGCTACGCCTCCATTCCAGCTCGCATTCATAGTTTGACCGACGCATCAAGGCAAGTTCCCAGTTCGCGAGCTAATCTTGCTAATGCAGGAGTGCATCATCATGACTGCTGATGGGTGCATAAACACCACGCCCTTAGCCCAAGTCATTTTAACATTGTGTAAACCTTTTGGCTGTGGCGTCTTCGTCTCGGGGCGTCGCATTGCATCTTGTGAATGTCACCCTAACCAGCCCACTATTGCGTGGCTTGCTTGCTTATTCTTAGGCATTGACACTTGCTCCTGCGCATACTGTCGGCTACATGGCCCAACCTCTCTAAACTTGAAGTTCTTTACTCTCGGGTGCATTGAACAAATGGAGCCGGTACGATTATTTCGTTGACGCCAGCTTCATACAATTGTGATCAACTTCAAGCACTCGGCAGTTGCAGTGGTTTGTTACACAACAAACACTCGACGCAGTACAGACTACCACAATTGTTTCACATATAGCAAAGTATCTTGGCGACTACCGGTTCATATATCTGGGAACCTCTGGGTATTCGTACAGCCGAGCACGAATATTGAAGCAGATTATACGACCTAGTGAAACCGCCCACCAGGAGCGCCATCACCTGATCTATGTATAGGAAAGATAATATGACGAGCAAGACCAGCGCTGAACATGGTGCGCATACATCCACAAGAATGCGGACTGGAACAAGCAGAGACGCAGACATGCCGCCAACTTCCAAGGAAGAGATTCAGTATCCGACCGGCCTGAAAGTCTGGCTCATCATCATGTCCCTGTGCTTGGCCGTCTTCCTCGTCGCACTCGATCAGACCATCATCGCGCCGGCGCTGGGCGCCATCACGGCCCAGTATGGCTCCGTCAAGGACATTGGCTGGTACGGCGCTTCGTATCTCCTGACGAGCACCGCACTACAGCCGGTGTACGGAACCATCTACCGGTTGTTCGACATCAAGCTCGCCTTCCTCGGCGCCGTCGCCTTGTTCGAGCTGGGGAGTCTGGTATCGGCAGTCGCGCCGTCGTCCGTGGCGTTCATCATAGGCCGGGCCATCGCCGGGCTGGGCACGGCCGGCATCTTCTCCGGGTCCATCGTCATCATGTCGTACACCCTGCCCCTGCGGAGGCGTCCCATCATGTTTGGGCTGTTCGGCGGCATGTGGGGGATCGCAAGCGTCGCCGGGCCCCTGCTGGGCGGCGTTTTCACCGACCACGTCACCTGGCGGTGGTGCTTTTACGTCAACCTGCCGATAGGCGGCGCGGCCATGGTCGTTGTCTTCTTTTTCCTGAACATCTCGCGGACCGACAACGACGATGATGAGGTGAGGAGCGGCTCGTTCCTGTCGCGTATTCTACAGCTCGACCTGCTCGGGGCCGGCATCCTAGTCCCCTCCATCGTCATGCTTCTCCTCGCCCTGCAGTGGGGAGGAGCCGAGTATCCATGGAGTGATTCTCGCATCGTCGGCCTGTTCGTCGGCGCGGGCATCATGATCCTGTTGTTCGCAGGGGTCGAGTACTGGCAGCAAGATAAGGGGCTTTTGCCGCCTCGCTTCTTCAAAAACCGCGATGTTCTGAGTGCCATGCTTTTCAGCTTCTTCTTTGGCGCTTGCTTCTTTGCCATGATATATTACCTTTGTGAGTCAATTATTCGGTTTCAATTTCTAAAAGTAGGACTAATACGAATATTAAAAAGCTCTCTACTTCCAAGCAGTGCAGGGAGACTCGGCCGTGCAGGCGGGCATCAAGATCCTGCCCATGCTGATATCCACCGTCATCAGCTCCATGGTCAGCGGCGCCCTGATCACCTTCTCCGGGTACTACAACCCGATCGTCCTGGTGGAGACGGCCATGCTGGCCGCCGGGGCCGGGCTCATCTCGACCTTCTGGCTCGACACGCCCTTCGCCAAGTGGTTCGGGTACCAGGTGCTCCTCGGCCTCGGCACGGGCGTCTGCTTCCAGGCCGGCGTCATCGTGGTGCAGAACGTGGTGCCGCAGCCGCTCGTGCCACAGGGCACCGCGTGCGTGCAATTCTTCCAGAGCCTCGGCGGCGCGCTGTTCATCGCCGTGGCGCAGACCGTGTTCCAGAACGGGCTGATCGAGGGGATAGAAAGAGACGCGCCGCAGCTCGACCCCCGCGTCTTCATCAACTCGGGCGCCTCCCAGATCCGCCAGATCCTCGCCGCCATGGGCCAGGCCGACGCGGCGGACGCCGTGCTCGGCGCTTACACGACGGGCTTGAGGAATACGTATTATATCAGCACGGCCATGGCCGCGGCGGCGTTTGTGGCGGCCCTCGGGCTGCGGTGGAAAAGGATCGACAAGTCGGGTGGTACGGCGCCGTCTGAGGAGGACGTCGAGGTTGGCAAGGTTGAGCGAGAGGACAAGGCAGAGTTTGATCATGAGAAGAGCATGGCAAGCTGAGAACATCTGTTTGGGTTGAGAACTTCGTCTCAAACTGAATCATGAGTACCGGTATGGATCTTCCACCATGACCGTTTTTGTGCTTCCAATTTTCGTAACAACTGACACAGTATATGCATTTTGAGTAAGCAAATAGATACCTATACTACCCATCCATGGAACTTTCCATATGAGAAGCTCACTCGACACGACACAATCGACCATTCTGAGTAGGATAAAAATCCAGCTGATCCGTAATGTACCAATCCTCGGAGCCAACAGCCTCATGGGCATAGAGCACGCCAGTGGGATCGTACTTTTGCTTCAAGCCGTACAGAAAATCATAGTTGTCTCCCCAAAATGTCCGCTGCCAGTTGGGCTCGTTGGCGTCCGCCTCGTTCATGTAGGCGCCACCATTGGGGGCGATTTCGCGCCAGGGCTGCAGCCTCTCGACGAGCTCCTCGTTGGCCGCCGCAATCTGCGAAGGTGTCGTATCCTGAGACCAAAAGGCGGCGGACATCAAGAACAGACAAGTATCTCTCCAGGCCGGGTCGACGGCGTTGGTCTGGTTGACGCCCGGATTGACCGCGGGCTGGACGGTGTACCCAAAGAAGGAGCCCGAGGTCTCGGCCGTGTGCCGGAAGATGGCCATCTGCGCGGCCACCGTATCGGGGTCGTCCCAGTTGGACTCGGGAAACAGGCGCGAGGCCGTGTGGAAGGCCCAGCTCCCGGCCGTGTTGGTGCTCTCGGGCCAGCTGTCGTCAAAGGCGGCGAGGTAGCTGCCGAACTCGACGGCGGTCAGGTTGTCGACGGGGATGTCGAGCTCCTCGAGGCGGTCGAATAGGGGCTGTGACAGGGCCAGGACCTCGTCGACGCCCAGGTCCGGCGCCAGCTGCGGCGCCATCGAGAACACGCAGCCCGTCGAGTTGCTGCACGAAAAGGACCAGTAGCTGTACATGCCGGCCTTGGGCCACTTGGGGAACTGCGCGAAGAGGGCCTCGGCGCCGGCCCAGAAAGTGTCGAGGGGGATGCCCGCTCCGAAATTGTACGTCAGCTTGGTGATGCGCGTCTTGGGGTAGGCTCGGATGACGACCGAAGTCACGATGCCCCAGGTGCTGCCGCCTCCACCGCGGAGGGCAAAGAACAGGTCCGGATAGTTGTTTTCGTCGACGGAAACGAATTCCCCGGTTGGGAGTACGACTTCGAGGGAAACGACCTGGTCGGCAGCCATTCCGTATTTGGATATCAGGGGGCCATTTCCGCCGCCAGCTATATATCCACCTGCCACGCCGACGGTCTGAATGACTCGGGGTCAGAAAATACACTATGATAACACTTATTATAGAGACTTACACGCGCTATACCCCCCGTAACCTGGACATCATTGGCGTCGGCGGCATTGTACAGCTCTCCAACCGGCACGCCGGCACCGACCTTGAACGCCGACCCGTTGCGACCTGATGTATCGACAAAGGAATCGCCGAGGTATTGGATATCCCGCAGGAAGTGTGTCCAGATGGACAGAGCTCCGGCTCCTGTAGACTTGCCGACGAAATCGTGTCCCGTGTTCTTGATGTTCAGCCGAATGTTCTGGTTCCGCGCAAAGTTGAGTGCTAGTTGGATATGGGCGACTGCAACATACGTCAATAATTCAGCCCGTCAGAGGAGAGGAGAAATCAGATGATTAAAATCCACTCACCATTTGTCACGTTGACGATATATGCCGGCTTACCGCCCATGGTGCACGTCGCATTCGGACGAGCAAACGCTGGCGGGACGCATGTCACCCCTTCGAAAAGGGGGAAGTTGAGGCCGGTAGGATCGTTTGCTCTGGCGCGGAATCAGTACAAAAGAACCACGCGAAATATCTGGAATTCTTACTGCCACTCAGGGTCCGTCCAGAGCTCGGTCACCTCTGCACATCTAGCCTCGTCGTACTGGGGCCAGTCGGGGTAGCAGACCGCGGCGGTCGGAACTCCTTGGATCAGCGCGCCGCCGAGGGAAGTGTTGAAGTCTTGCCACTGGGAGTCCGACGGCCACTCGGCGTCCCCGGGCATGAGCTTGCAATTCGGGCTTGAGGTGTTGGTCGTCCGTCCGGTCCCAGCGCCCCAGAAGCCGTACACATCCGTAGCATTGGGATTTTGGGACGACAGATTGGCTATTGCTCCGGAGGTGAGCTGGATCGTTTCGTAGCCAAAGTAGTCCACGCCCGAGAGCGCTGAGCCATGGGGAACCTTGTCGGCGATTTGGGAGCTGGCTAGATGGAAATGTGGTTAACATCTTGAACTACTTTTTGAGAATAAAACAAAGACTAACACGCAAGTTGCTTACTGTTTTCTCCATTTCCTCCATATGAGAAGGACCCGAAGGCCGAGAGGTAAGACAATTTCCTCAACCAGCGAAACATTTCGCAACGATACAGCAAAATCTCCGGTCGTATGGTACGAAAGTCGATTAGGAAAGGAATCGATTTGCAGCAACCGGCCGGGACAAAATCGCAAGAAATTCATTCATTTATCGTCATACGCAACATAAACTATTTCCCCGCGCCAGCGAAGGGTCCGTCGCAAAATATTTTGCCTGACTCCATGGGTATCGCACCACTCGGAGTTGTGCATGCCGTGTCCGCTGTTGGAAATCATATATTGAGTAAACGAGCATGGCATATGCAGTGTAACGTCGGATATACTGACCCATGCTCAAAGGGCCGTAATCTGACAAGAACTCCATAGATGCGTGGTTCGTGAGATATGTGATATTGGACGAAAAAAAATAGAGACGAATGCTCATTTTGTGAAAGCGCCTGGGTCTTGTAGTATCTACTGTTCCGGAGCCAATGGTCTTCACTCAGTAGGTAAATAGATATTGCTAGTTGGGCAGTTTCGAGCGCATGAAAGCATTTGGCGGGAACGACCGATCCCGGAACTCCTCGTCGACTTGATACGCGATCGTGCCGACTTGGTGGAAGCCAAATTTCTCGTATGCCAGACGGCCCATGCTCGACGCCTCGATGAGGGCCTCGAGGTCGCCCCTCCGCTTCGCCTCGTCGAGCCCCCACTGCACCAGCTTCTTGGCGACGCCGCGCCTCTGGTACGCCGGGTCGGTCACGCAGAGGTCGAGCGCCATGACGGACTTCTTGTCCGTCTCTGCTATCTCCCGCATGACCTCGAGGCGCTTGCTTTGGAGAGAGCCCAGCAGCTGCTCCACGTACCTGCGCTCTCTCTCGTTGTCCGGGTAGACGGAGCTGAAGTCGGGCTTGGAGGGCACCTCGCCGTGGCCGGGGACCAGCGAGGCGTGAAGCCAGATGGCGAGCCCGGCGATGACGCGCTTCCCGGGCTGGGCGGGATCTGGCAGGGTCGCCTTGAGAAAGGCCGTGTTGCCGGCTTCCTTCGTGGCCTGCCAGCGGTCCCTCAGTTGTGCCACGCCTTTGGATTTTCCATCGGGCTGATCCCAGCCTGGGTTCATGGCGATCCATATGCCATCTTTCGTCTGGTGACCAAAGGCGTTTGCGGTAACGTCGTAGGCCCCGTCAAAGTCGGAGGGATCTGTGATGACCTCGACTTGGACTTCATCCTTTCCCGAGTTGTGTGAAGACATTATAGCAAGATGGCTATACCTAGATATAGCTCGCCGATCTAGAACAGAGTTGGGTGTAAAGTTAAAAGTATGCTGCTAGTTCAAGCCAGTATTCCCAGCGCTATTTCTTGCAGTATTTCTACCTATAACGCGGGGGTTGAGACCTCCGCTGGATAGATCATGGATGCCTGTAGAATTACTGGGGAACAAGGAGTATACGGTACAATTTGTGCTTATTCTCCATAACTCGCATAAACCCCACATTGTCCAACCTCCAACAGATGCCCCGCAAAACTGATGCTCCAGGCTTTGTCCTCCGATGTTCGTCAGCTAACGTTGCCTGGCGGGGGCAGTTACAGCAGCATCCAGTGCACGATACAGGAGCTCTTTCTTGAGCAAACGAAACACTCCTGAACGTATTACCATTTCTGCAACTCAAGGGCTTTGACACAACACACCACACTACCGATAATCTCAGTTCGAACTGTCTGAAATCTACTTCTGCATATCGCTTGACCGGATCAGCTGCGAAACCACGACCACATCACCTTCCGCCCACCATGGCGTCCAATCCTTACGAAGGTGAGGCCGCTCGCAACGGCGAAATAGTTACGAGATATAGCTGATCTGACATGATGGAAAGTCGAGCACAATATCAAGGCATCTAACAATGCTCCGCACCGGCGCCGTCCCGACATGTCCTCCTTCACATCGCACCTCCACACCATCTCGCGCGACGCCGGCTCGACGACGTCGTCGACGCACCACGCCGGCCCGACGCCCGTCGACTCGGCCGCGCTCTTCTCCATGGTGCAGGAGCAGATGGCGACGCTGGCCAACTCGGCGCCCTCGGACACGAACCGCGACTTCCTCGTCTCCCTGATCGACCTGCTCCGCGCCGACGTCGACAACCCGCCCGGCCAGATCAAGGGCGTCACCCAGGAGTACCTCGACACCCTCGACCGCGTCCCCAAGAAGAGCCTCAAGGACGACAGCTGTCCCATCTGCGCCGAGGCTTACCTCGACGACCCCTACCCCCTCGTCGTCGAGCTGCCCTGCCACGGCTCGCACCGCTTCGACCTCGAGTGCGTCGGCCCCTGGCTGCAGAGCAAGGGCACCTGTCCTCTGTGTCGCAAGGACTTGACGGAAAAGAAGAAGGAGCCCATCCCCGTAGATGACGACGAAGAGGATGACATGGATGGTCTTTATGGTTGAATGATACCAGCAAAAGACATGCCAATAGGCTGTTGTATTCATATATCGGCGAAGGGAGTTAGTTTGGTTCAGTTCTGTTGAGAAACGCAATACCCATTCATATGCAGCAAAAACCAGTGAGTCACGAGTAAAGGGAGCGGCGGACATGTGGCGCTTTAGAGAGTATGATCATTGTATTCGTTCGTGCCATGCTTCCAACCACCCAAGCGTATAAAATCACTGAACAGCCAAACTCCAAAAGTCATGCAAGGTGGGAGGGAATCCACCATGAGAGGAATGCGACTCAGGGGGGTTCCAATAGTTATCTCGTCGCCCATCTCAGAACCGCCCTCTGCACCAATCCTTGATCACCTAGACCTTATTTCCCTTCTGCGGACTACCGTGGCCGCTGCTCTTCTTCTTTCCACCGTGGGTCTTGTCCTCGGCGTGGCCCTGACCGCCCGCGTTGACGCTCTTGTCGGCGGGGCTGTTGGTCAGCGGGTTGTTATCGCCGCCCGCGGGCGACTGACCGGCTGCCTCCTTCTCCGCCTCGGGGCTCGTCTTGTTGGGGTTGAAGGCGGCGTCGCTGTTGGCGGCCGCCTGGTCGTCAGTGCCGGACTGCGTGTACTCGTGGGCCTTTGGCTTGAGCGACTCGCGGTCCTGGTCGTCCTTGTAGGCATTACGGACGGCCGAGGTCTGGAACGCCCTCGCGCTGGTCTGGTTTAGAAGTGGATGGGAGATGTGCGAGCGGGCGGCGGCTGGTGCTGTTGCGCGCAGGGCGCTGCGGAGAGGTGCGAGACCTGGCATGATTGACTGTATATGTTGTTCTTTGGTGTGGCTATGAAGAGTTGGGATACTTGGAAGAAGAGAGCTAGTCGTGGTGTTACGACTAGATATGCAGTATGTTTCAATTGAAGGATTTCAAAAGAGTACTACAAGAGCTTCGTCACTGAGTTGACAACTTTCGAAAGGATTCTATTGGCGACCGAGTGCTCATCATTGTCTCGCTCAATAAGGTGACGGTAACGAACGCTATTGTGACGTCAGACTAAACAGCTGCAGATGGTCATAGCTCCTGCCGTTATTACCATGCAACTCGTAGCTGCCACGACTATATAACATGCAATGACGATAAGCATGATGCAAGGCGGTAAAAAATTATATTGATAATTCAGATATTGGTGTGTTCGTATCACAGGCCGGGGTCAGCTCGTTCTTTTCGATGCCAACTTAGTCGCGGTCGCAATCTCACAAACTACATATCTTTGGTCGACTGGGTCTCATTGAGAACCTGGCCACTTACACTATCAGCGATTGTAGTTGTACGAACGTATCATGGACAGCACCCATTGTGAAAGTCGCCTTATCTGGCCGTTACAAGAGTAGAAATTTCACGAGCGGAATAGAGTGGTATAGAAAGGAGAGTTATCTGGTCTATCCTACTGGTTGTTTGACATGTTGCCTCAATATGTATAGAGTATATTCATCTACTGAAAGAGGGACTATTCAAAGCCTTCCAGAGCAGACTATCAAGGCTATTATAACAAGAGCTCGTTTCTAGATGCGAAGAGTAGCAACAAGAGCGAGTCATTGAGACGACACGAAAGTGTACATCGCCCCCTTTAATATGGCGGTCTATTATGCAGTCTACATGCCACTCCGTAGAAATGAGAAATCTCAATGTCTTAAAGGATTCCGACTTATATAAAGATATTACTATGTATAAAAAAATCAAAAGCGTATGAAATTAGCAATCAGCATGCGAAAACGTTATATCTTGACCTGTTTTGGGCTTTGGTCGGAAAATCCGCATTCCCAAAATCTGGAAATCCAAAATATCGTTTTTGCGGAGTGGCATAGGGACGCACCTTCGCAGTTGATCCAGTCCGCAAAAACGATTCAAAGTAAAGCTTCGCGCCAACCCCACACCTCACGCGGGCGACCTTGACTCTGTTTCGACCAACTTTGAATTTCAACCCAGGTACGAAGTCACAGTCTACCGACCTACTATCTGAGCACTCATGATGTCGACTACCGGCCATCCATTGCATCCATTACCTCCCCTGTCACGATGGAAGTACCAAACCAAGAGCCTCATGAAAACCCAAATTTACGAATGTGAAAGAATGCATACGAAGCAACAACCCGCTCGATCTCACTGCGTTCGTGATAGACGACGCGCGCCAGAATGGGAACCCCATCACCCTCGAGATTCTCGCCTCAAGTGATGCAAGTCAACCTATCAAAGACCGTACACTTTACAGCACTGGCTCATACTGACCTGCGAATCAACAGAACCTCGTGCGGCTCCTCGCTTTGGAAAATGCCAATACCGCCTTGGTTGGAAGACGGGCCGAGTTCGACCTCAGCCGCCAGGAGCGCCGCGCAGCAGCCGTAGCATATGTCATGATCAAAGGTGAGAAGACTAGAAGGAAGGAAAAGTTACAAATCAAGTGGCGCTTCACCTGAACCACTAACGAACGATTGTACCCAGGAGAAAACAAAGGTCCATGCAAGCACTGCCTTCGCGACCCAGGTTCGCGGCAGTGCCCCGTTTGATGCCTGCCATGCCGGTGGGTTTGATAGTTGTCAACTGGGCCCGAAGAACGAGCTGCTTACTCGACACGCAGATTTGGGGTGGTTCAAGGGCGTTTGCTTCAATTGCTACTACTCCGGAACAGCTCGCAACTGCTCATTCATCACCGATCCGCCGACTCCACGTGGGTACCCAACTTAGTTCTTCAGCAGCACCGGGACGCTCTTTGGATATTGTTGACCCGACTGTATTCATCAGGATCTGCCACACCTGAAGAGCCACCCGTACCTGAAATCGTCGTGAACGCCGACGAGCGTGGTGCCCGGCAACGCCGTCGTACGCAAGTCGTCTATGACAACGATGACGACGACGACAGCGACGAGATCATGATTACACGGGAAAGTCCCGTCATGACACCGGGACGAGTCCGCGATGCTACGACACGCGATCTGGTATGTCCTGAAACTAGGCCTGTTTTATACTATGTGTGCTGGAAGACATGTTGTGTAGGAAATATGGAAGAACTGGATCGAGCATGAGTTGGGTAAACGTACCTCGTCATTTGGTAAGTGTTTCTACGCAGTTTTAACACTTTCGCATACACACGCAGCTACCTAGGTATTTTACGGCCTGTAGCCAATCATGCTTATGCTACTACTGTTATTTTGTTCTTGATCCAGAGTACCTATGCTAAATTACTCCCAGGACGTCGGAACCCGCCCATCAAATCAGAGAGAATTCTTTACATATACGATGTATTTATAACAGGAGCACTCGACCATGCTCGAGTTTCGCTCACGATAAAGGTAAAGAAATGTTGTCACGAGGAGCTCACAGCGAAGCCCCCATTGATCGAGAAAAAAAAAAGAGAAAAGAAAAAGAAAATGGAAAACCTATAGCTGAAGAAGAAAGAGACTGCAATGAGCCGCTGTCCTCGTAACGGGAAAACTGCCACTGAAATATTGAAATAATGGAATGACGATGGGGAATATATTTCGAGAATCATCATTCACAGCTACAGGTGATTCGTATTGATACGCAAGCCATCATGAAAAGGCATATTCTTCATAAACTCGTATCCGTACGCTAAAAAGAACTACGACAAGCACCACCCATCTCAAACACTACAATGGTATACCATTTCGTTTTCCTTTTTTTCCATTACATGGCAGCCTTGGACTCCTTGGCCTCCTGGCCCCGGGTCTGGGCCTCGGTGACGTACGTCTTGAAGTCCCGGACGCTGACGCCCTTCTGGAAGAGCTCGTCGAGCTCCTCGTAGCTGCGGCCGGCCGTCTCGACCTGGTAAAAGTACAGGTAGATGAAGCACAGGACGCCGAGGCCGCCAAAGATGAAGGCCGTCTTGGCGCCCAGGTTGGCCTGGTCCGGGTTGAACACATAGGGGATGACAAAGGCCCAGACGGTGTAAATCTGTCGAATTTCATATTAGGAACAGTTCTCGGGATGCGAAGTGTATTGTCGAGGGGTACTTACGATGTACTGCAGAGCAACACCAAGAGAGATGGTCTTGGCTCGGAGTTTCGAGGTGGCCACCTCGGTCACCAAAGTATAAGCGGTGGCGCCAATGGTGATGTTGTAGAAGAAGTTGTAGATCAGAATCATGGCAACCGACCCCTTGATGGCTCCGGCCGAGCCCTGGGTGGCGAGACCAGCGCAGATCATGAGGATCACTGTGACGATAAAGGTGCCCCAGACGGTCAACGCGCGACGGCCGACCTTGTCGACGAGGAACCAGGAGATGATGTTTCCGGCCATACTCATGCCGTGTTGGCCGATTTGGAGCTTGAAACTCTCCTCGGTGCTGTATCCGGCCAACTGAATATAGTAGGTTCCGTACGAGGCGATGAAGTATACACCACTGAGAGCCTGGATCGAGAGGGGGGCAATGGCAATGATGGTGCGTCGAAGGTTGGACTTCTTGAAGCACTCGAGATAGCTGGCTCCCGACGTCTCCTTCTTGGCCTGCTCCAGAGTGAGCTTCATCTGCGAGATCTTCTTGGTGACCTGAAAGTCGCTAAAGCCCAGCCGGCGGAGGGACTGGCCTGCCTTGTCGGTCTTGTCCACGCTGATGAGCCAGACAGGAGATTCGGGCATGAAGAACATGAAGCAGGCGGATATGGCGGCGAACCCGAACTGGGCGCAGAAGACGGATCGGTATGCCCATCGGGACTCGAACGCGCCGGTGAAGTTGACAATGATGGCGGAGGTGAGGGGGCCAATGGTGAACATGAGAGCGCTCAGGCAAGTGAGGAATCCACGCAGAGCTAGAGGAACAATCTGTGAAGGTTAGCTTTATTTTTCTTTTTCATATCGGCTGAATATTTTGAAAAGTTAAAGCGTTCTTACCTCGCCAACATAGGCCAATGCCACGGTCAGAATAATTCCAGTCGTGAATCCGTTCAGGAACTTGCCCCCAAAGAACATCTCGTTTGTGGTCGAGACGAACTCCAGGGCAATGGCGGCAAAGGAGACGAGGATGGATCCGATGAGAACTGGCTTTCGGCCAAACTTGTCGGCCATGGGAGATGCGACAAAAGTGCCGACAATGGTACTGGCCAAAGGAGCTCCGTAGAAGGCACTCTGCCATACTGTATCGAGAACATATGAGCCCTGGTATTCGTGTCCAAAGTCCTTTCGAAACTCGGGGATGCTCAAAACCATGCCGGAAGCCTGGTTTTCGAAACTGACGAGGAGACAGGTGAATAGTGCATAGAGACACCAGCAAAACACCTTTGGCTGCTTGCGTATGGCACCAATGGCACTCAGCTCGTGTTCGTCCTGGTTGGCGGCGTGTCCGGCATCGTCGTCGACGTGCTCGGCCCAGACGTCTTGAGTCGCGCCGAGCTTGGGGGCCGTCTCGTCCGACATGTTGGAAAGTATGAGTATAGTCTCACACACAAGAACCGTTGTGCTAAGTGTTAGTGCGATCAGACTCTAGACGCGAGGCTCTGACTCGAGACAAGATCGTCTTTGAATCTGGGGAAAGAAAAGCTGGAGATCCGGGGTAGTAGAAATCCTCTGAGACGGAGCTAGACAGTAGCATCTTATACAACTCTGCTCGCTCCTCGCACGGGCAACTCGCAACTCCTCCTTCAACGTCTACTCCAGAGAAAACTTGTTAGTCCCCCTTCGTTCAACCAACCACGGATCAAGAACTCGTCAAGGAGCCTCGACGGTTTCCACCAGGCTCAGTTCGGATAGGGGAACCCCCATACGATACGACCTGGAGGCCAATTGCCAGGACAAGGTCACGGCACATGTCCAACCGGGGTACGTGTGGAGGCTGCTGAGGTGGGATCTCCACACACGCACGTTGAACGCGGACGAGTAGTTTACAGACTATCGGGCCCAGAGGCTGGCTCTATCGAACGAGCATGAACAGATGAACTGGGACATCTAACCTGGTTAGGGATCCCTCGGCCGGACCCCAGACGCATTGTTGGTATAGCAGTCCCGACATTCACCCGGGACAGGAAGCCATCGCAAGTCAGCTTGTCACGAATGCGTGATGGTGTCCCGGACCCCATGTGTCAGCTGTAAAGCATCTGTTATAACGATGAGACGATGGGAGCCGGCAGTTGTAACACCGAAGCATCTTGTCGAGTCTTTGGGGTCCCCTTCTAATCATGCTGTGTCTTTGCCGACCTAGAAGGAGAAGAAGAAGAACGGCAATGGCGCTACCCCGTACTTTTGAGGCGGCACTTCCGAAATTAGTGAAATGAGAGCGTTGATCTTCCAATTCCACTTGGGCAGTCCGCGGCTTTCGATTCATGAACAGGACGAATGTGCCGTAACCATGATTCGGGCAATTCTCACATCATCCCAGCAACCTGGGTCGGTTCTCCTCATTCGATAGCCGACAACGCGCAGCAAAGTGCGGAGAGAGGGAGAGAAACAAGCAGGCAAGACGCGGGGGAGAGATGCCAGGGATGCGTCGAGTGCTTTGTGGGGTCCGCCCAGCGTGCTGGGAATGGCATCCCATCCTCTTTCCGGAGGTCATGTGCGTCGTCTAGGCTTTTTTTCCCACCACGATACTCCCGAAGATCAGCCAACCGCCCCTATCCCCATCCCAGGGCTGAATGGCGTCGACTGAAATAGACGTAGCCTGCCTCAGTGAAGGGCTAAGGAGGCCTTGTGCGGCTGAGCGACATGTCGAGGTTAGAAGGCAGTTCGAACGGTGTGGCGCGACCAGAGATTCTGGAGCTCTCGAAGATCTCCCCAGGTTTTGAAAAGATGATCATGGCTTCGTGGAGACGGTTCGAAACCAGAGCTGCCAGGAGCAGACAGGTTCCACAATTTCCCCAAGCTTGAAAGCGACATCCCCAGTTGCGATGACGCACGACCGACATTTACCCCAGCATGCCAGCGCCGTGGAATCGGCCCTTTCCATTGTGCCAGAAACAGCTGAGATGCACGCCGGTCTGAGCTGAGCTGACAGTCCTTGCTCAAGTCGAGAGCCCCGGCGGAATAAATGGTGATCAAAAGATGTCCGATGCAGGACAAAGATTGGTGAACTATGACTTGGGAAGCTGGATCTAGTGCAACGCGTTAGCGATACAGTAGGTGCTGTATGCTAGAGGGTACCAATTACCAAAAATGGGTGATGCTAGAATTATGGTGCATTTTCCACGTGGCGCCCTACCCCAGCCGCCTAAACTGCGGCCATGGGTACTATAATAACATGGTAAATCGTCAACCAAGCTATCGCCAAGTTCCGAATTGAGATACCTATTTCTGCAGAGCCTGTCTATTGAACACCCGACCCTGCCCTCGAAAGACTTTTGGGTATCTTCTGTCATTGCTGCACCGTAACCTTAGATAGGTAGGCATCCAGCATCCTTCCAATTGTACCTGGGCTGACTGGGCTCTAATGTCTTCCTTTTCCCCTTCTTTGGTTGTGTCTACCGCCCGTTCTTTGGTGCGAACCGTTTTCGCGATGGCCGCCATCTGACGGGGCAGAATCTTGGTTGCCGCTACGGGCCTTCAGGTATCTCTCATTCTCAGCTTTCTCTGCAAAGAAAACACGCACACGACTGGCCGCATGTTTATACGACATGGCAGACCCAGCCTCCTTCAGAGATTGGTCGAGCTCGTGAGCAAAATTCGTATCAATACGCTGGACAGCGCCTACAATCTGAGTCTCCCAGATGCAGCGCTGGACACTATGGCCGGTCATATGGCCTTTGTCCATCATATCCTCCCATTTGTCCGCCCACTGGCCAGCCTCTTCCGCTGTCCGTGGTAGGCCATCTCTAGCGACCTCTCGCAGCATTATAAGGAACATTGCACCTTCATCTTCCAGAAGTCTTTCGAAGTGACGCTTCAGGCTCATGTACCAGTCGTGCACATCTTTATTCGCTTTGCAGCAAAGGCTGGAAAGGATAGGACTGGTAGTGCTGATAATCCACCTGGCCAACTTTCTGCGCGACGCCTGGTGGAGAGAGAATTGCTTCATTTCCGCGCGGAAAATTTCTCAATCCCTTTCGAACTGTGCAGTGCTCTCAGGGGTAAGGTCTGATATTTGCAATGGGAGGCACACCGTCGCGCGCATGTACGGGCCTAGGCGGAGGGCGGATAGATTCTTTGCGTACATGAGGTGGTGGATGTCCGGCTCGACAGGCACTTTCATCGACGGCTTGCCCTTGGTGACATAGTCTCGGATTCCGAGAAGATGTGCATGTGCGAGGAGGGTGTGTTCCCAGAGCTTCCAGTCGATGGCCTCTCTCAGCGTGGCACATATGCCAATGGGTATCTCGCCGCCGTCCACGACTGGCTAATCGTCCATGATTGATTGACAGGGGATCGATCGTGCTGCAGTTATGATTGTATCGAATTCCGAAACCTGGACCAACAGTAAACCGGGATCGATCAAGGCTGAATCCTGATAGTATTGCCGTTTGATTTCCTCGTCCTGTTCGCCAAGAACATAATTCTTCGGAGGGTCCGGCTAATTGTCGGGAGCGCCAACTTGCGCTAGAGGTGCCCTGTAGCTTCTAACTAACCTAGTGAGTTTCGCGTCCTGGATTGCGAACAAAGAAGATCACGAGCCGGCGGCCAACAAGCGATTAATAATCATACCCCTACCCTCGTCTTGGAATGAAAGTCGAACGGGTGGTTCCAATTGCCGCATTCGGATGTGTAGAATCGCATAGAGACAGAGGATGACACCGCCTTGGTCTCTCTCTGACGAGAGCCTCAAAGAATGGTCTGGCTCGTCAACCAGAAGTATGGCGCTGCTGAGCCCGCCATCATGGGGCACGTATAGTGCAGCCATCCATTCAACCTGGGGAGACGATCCCAAGCCTTGTCGTCCCAGCGAGTTTCCGCGACACCTCATCTTGAGGTCCAGCTTGGATGTTCGTGAACAGACGACAATGTTGTCATTTGTATCGTATATATCCACTTGGACGATCGTGGCGGGGCATGGGACCTCAACCTAGCCGCTTGTGAGTTTTCGGAACTCGGATTGGCATGCGTATACTCCGTACTCGTAGCTGCCGCTCCAGTGCTTGGGTTAACGCATCGTGATCGGTGATGCCGAAGTTTCGATAAAGAACTAATCATGATCGGAGTGGGCTTTTCTTGTTCGAATTTGTACACCTGAATGGTTGAACTTGTTACCCAAGTTAGTCTATTGCTTCGCTGTAGTCACCGAAGTTTACCAGAGGGTTACCGCTCACGGGTGACGCTTGGACCCTCTAGTAGGCATAACATGGGCTACACTTTCAGCCCGTTATGTGTAACCTTTCTTGCAGACAGCTAAACCCAATGGATATACTACGGAATGCACACCCGACGGCCGGACCTGGGTGGATACAATCTGCAGGCGTGGCATTTTGCAATCCGACGGCACGTTATCTCGATAGCTATTGTTCCGCCAATGTTGTTTTCTCGGGCTGAATGGGCACCGAGCGCTTATAAGAATCGGAGTACACGAAGCGTACAAACTCATAAAAAGATAGAATTTGAGGAAACAAGACCACCAATTTGCACTTCATCTTGACCATTTCTGAATACAAAGTTCAGCTATTTCTCCAGCTTTCCACAACTTTTGAACAGAATGACTACTCTCACAGTATTGTCCGATGAGGAGGCCAAGTCCCCCCTCATCTCGCTAAACCCAGCCCACACGATAGCCGACATCGACCCTCTCATCTATGGAGGCTTTACAGAGTAAATAGTTTTCTTTAGACATCGCAAAATGAGTGCTTTTACTAATCATAATGTTATAGACACATGGGCCGCTGCATTTATGGCGGCATCTACGACCCAGACAACAAGAATGGCTTGATCACCGAGCAGGGCTACCGCACCGACGTGATCGACTCCATTCTGGAGCTCAAGGTCCCAGTCATCAGATACCCGGGCGGCAACTTTGTGGCGACGTACCGGTGGCAGGACGGCATCGGACCCCGCGACCAGCGCCCGAAGCGTCCGGAGTTGGCATGGCTGGGCGTCGAGTCCAACCAGTTCGGCACCGACGAGTTCATCGAGTGGTGCCGCATCGTGAAAACGGAGCCGTACATCTGCTTCAACATGGGCACCGGCACGCTCGAGGATGCGCTGGCCTGGCTCGAGTACTGCAACGGCGACCGGGACACGTACTATGCTAACCTGAGGAGAAAGAATGGCCACGAAGAGCCGTACAAAGTCAAGTACTGGGCGCTGGGTAATGAAATCTGGGGACCATGGTAAGTATTTCGTCACAGACAATTGTGTCATGGAACATACTGATAAATCTCAGGCAAGTCGAGCAGGCCACGAAAGAAGATTACGCAAAAAAGGCAATTCAATGGGCAAAGGGTAAGCCTACTTCTTCTGGTGGTATTATGACAACACTGACCAGAAACAGCATTGAAACTGCTCGACCCATCGATCCAGTTGATCCTATGTGGACGTGATGGTGTCTCGGACTGGGACAGATACGTCCTCCAACAATGCTCGCGCTACATTGACATGCACTCGATCCACTTCTACCACGGCGACGCCAGCCATTACCCCAACATCTCGGGGCCGTACGCCGCCGAGCGGGCCATCCAGATCACCTCGTCGCTGATCGACCTGGCGCGGTGCGAGCTGGACCTGACCGAGTTCCCCGACCTCAGCCGGATCACGACGGCGCCCAAGACGGCGCACCGGCCCAAGATCTGCTTCGACGAGTGGAACGTGTGGGACCCGATCCGGGCGCCCGGCGACAAGGGCGCCGAGGAGCTGTACAACCTGTCCGACGCCCTGGCCGTGGCCATCTGGCTCAACATCTTCGTGCGCAACGCCCGGGACCTCGGCATGGCGACCATCGCCCAGAGCGTCAACGTCATCAGCCCGCTCATGACGAGCCCCACGGGCATCACGCGCCAGACGACCTACTGGCCGCTGCTGCTCTTCTCGCGCTACATGCACGGGCGCGCCGTCGCCGTGCACGTCCGCGCGGGCGTCTACACGGGCGAGACGAACCCCAAGTGGATCCAGAGCACCGTCGACGTGCCCAAGCTCGACGTCAGCGCCGCGCTCGACGGCGGGTGGCTCAACGTGGCCGTCGTCAACGTCGACGAGGAGCACAGCTTCGAGACGGAGCTGGCCGGCGTCGCGCCCGCGTCCGGCGACATCCAGGTGTTCAGGGTCGGCGGCGAGAAGGCCAGCCTCAAGGACGTGAACAAGGAGGGCCAGGAAACCATCTCGATTGAAGAGAGCACCGTCAGTGGCAAGGATGTCAAGACTTTTGTCTTTGAGAAGCACAGTTTCACCTTGCTGAGGTGGAAGGTGTAAAGCCTAGGCAGTATAGAAATTGTGTCTTCTTTACAGTCGGGATTGTAATCGCCCGAATATCAATTTGACTACTGGAATTACTCAAATGGGACAAATACTCGAGCTGATATACGCTTGTGCAAAAATTTCTATTTGTCATATATACGTTTCATTCATCTTATTTCAAGCTAATCGGAAGCCTTGACAATCACCCTGGGCTCAAACATTGCCTGGAAGTTGTTCTGCTTGACAAACCAAGCATTGACCAATTGCCACTCCTCATTGGGGTCCTTGAAGCGCAGCTATTATCGAATTAGTGATTAACCCCGGAGAATATGATGTTCATGGGATTTTTCTTACCTCGAAGCGCCTCAACAAGCTAGGCACAAGCTTGTAAATCTCCAAGAGACTGATATTCTTGCCCAGGCACGTCCGCGACCCCATGCCAAAGTGGAACATGGTGCCGTTCATCTCCTTGACCCTCTTCTCGTCCTCCTCCCGCGCGGCGCCGGTCAGCGACTCATCCACCAGCCAGCGCTCGGGGCGGTAGACGTCGACGTCCTGGCCAAAGATCTCGGGCCGCCGGTGGATGATCCACGCCGAGCAGCCGACGATGGTGCCGCCCTTTACAAAATGCCCGGCGATCTCGGCGCCCTGCGCGGGCACGATGCGCTCCAGCGGCAGCCCCGCCGCCGGGTGCAGCCGGAAGGCCTCCTTGACGCAGGCGTCGAGGTACGGCAGCTTCTGGGCCTCGTGCCAGGTGACGAGGCCGGTCTCGGAGTCGCCGAAGCCGCCGGCGCGGGCAAAGTCGTCGATCTCGGCGCGCAAGCGGTCGAGCGCCGCGGGCTGGCGCAGCAGGTAATAAAAGACAGCGGCCAGGGAGATGGCCGTGGTCTCGCTGCCGGCGAACGCCATGGAGACGGCCATGGTCTGCACCAGCGAGTCGGACATGAAGTCGGGGCGGGCCTCGCGCGCGGCCAGGAACTTGGACAGCAGGTCGGGGGATTTCACCTCGATCTTGGCATCGGATACGGGCAGCAGCGGCTGCTTCTTGGACCCGTCGGCGTTGAGCTCGGCGCCCAGGCGCTCCTGCATGCGGTCTCGTGCGAATTTGGCTACCGGGAAGGTCGAGTCGACCAGACCCCACTGAGACAGCTTGAGGTAGATAGGGTTCTTTAGGAAGAGTAGGTCAAAGAAGGGGATTTGCCCGACCTAGGAAGATATGAGTAAATTGTTTGGAGAAAGGTGCCGTCATGACGCGCAAAATGGTGTCTTACCGGAGCGACGTATAGGAACAGCTTGGTCAAGTATGTAATAATACCATCGATATCCTCGTTATTCTCGATGAAACCATGACGCTTGCTGTATGTAATCTCTCCAATTACATCGAAAGCGTAAAACTGCAGCCAGCGCGTAAAGTCGCAGCCATCGATGTTGTTGGCAAACAGCTTCTCCGTCTGGTCGAGGAACAGTTTGGTGGTGTTGTCGACAAAAGGTTCGTATTGCACCAGAGCCGACATGCTGAACGCCGCGTTGACGGATCTGCGGAACTGCGAGTGGAAGTCGTTATCGGTCGTGCTAAACAGAGAGGCCAGACGGTGTCCTTTTACAACCGATTGTTGAACGATGTAAAAGTCCGACTAGAGGGAGCAAGTCAGTCTTGGATTTATTCGTACACATTGTGGTGAAATTACCTTGATGAAGCCCTTGTTGAGACCGTATATGGTCTTCAGTGCCTTTGGGTCCGCAAAGGACAGCGTATTGGGACCGATACGCACGACATCTCCGTGCTTGGCGTGGAGTTGCTGGTGAGTGACTTCGGGCCTCTGCTTATAAACATCCCAGAACCTCCATAGGTCGGTGATGGAAGCCAGGAACGGGCCTGGATATTTGTGAAGTCCTCTTTGAAATCGGTTCTTGACGAGCCACCCCAAGGTCAAAAAGACTGACAGCGGAAGCCAGTACTGAGTCAAAACGCTGACTATCAGCGAGTCTCTGAGAGAATGCATCGTCGTATCTATCCAGTCGGCAGGGGTTGTTGAAACCCTGCTGTGTAGATGTATGGCAGCTACTAAAGAAAGACGTTTGGATGAAGATTAGTTCTTGAAGGTAGTGTACGACCTCGATGAGACCTAAATAGTCATGGACAAAGAGACTATATAAGACTAGCCGTCTCGCTCAGACAATCACAGCCGCATCTGAGGATCGATCAGATCTATCCACTCTGGACTTTAGAGGTCATGGGTGTTCGGTATTTCGGGATGTACGGCTTGGTAGGGATTGTGGATAGTAGCGGTTACAAGAAATGTACGAAGTATAGGCTCCACATTCCCCAGACAAATCAGTCCCACCTCGGCTCTATCTAACTTTTATAGATACGAAAGGATATTGTTCTTGGTGTTAGTCGAGGGCCGGCACATCTTGCTGCTCCTCGAAACGATTCTCATCAGAAAGCGGGCACTGGTTGTGCTCTTCATTATATGGATGCTACCTTCTCGCCTATCAAATCTCACTTGCCTTAAAAAAGAAGTGACAGTCATGATGTCAAATATGATTAAATATAGCTCGTACTGGGGGGTTATTGATCAGAATCTCAGTCAATAGAACGTTGCGAATCAACCCCATGGGGCCGGATGAGGGGGTGGGGCCAGATCACAGGGAGCGAAGTTGCGAACATGGGGCAATCAGCTTGTAGGTTGGCTAGCAGCCAGCCCCAAACTTGACAAGTCGCACAACGTCAGTGGGAAGTCGCTGGCAAAAGGCGTCTGCAATGGAAGCGTTAGCGGTCTTAGTGGTCGTTTAGTGGGTGTACGTTTGCCGATTGCCGCGGGCGCCCATCGTTCGGCAGATTTGTGAGCCAATCGAGACCGACGCTGTGGGACTCTCGAGGCGCGACCAGCTCAGGGCGGAGCAATATGTCAGACATTGGTCAACGTGGGGATGGGGCTTGGACTTGAGGACTCGGGATATGTGACGGCCATTGAAAGAGGTGTGATTGGCCAGATGCCTACAGAAGGGCAATTGATAGTCCTCGACTCTCAGAGTATCTGCCGCGCCCGTCTGCCTGCCTTCCGATAGGCGCACGCGACAATGTAGGGGTCCAATGTCGTCTAGGCGTCGTCATGCTGGCGACCGGAGTAGTTCTACACGATAGATACCCTAATATACATACATACATGACGAGAGCTTTCTTATGTAAGGTCGCAAACACAAGTCATGACATGTGCAAGACAGCCACAATGCCAAACCCTCGAAACTTTGATATCTCGGCAGATATCCTGCACCGTGACAGCAACCAACGGTCTTCAAGGACAACAGATGGACTCGTCATCTCATATAACATACTCTTGGGCACTTTTGGAAGGTCCGGGAAGCAGAGCTTGATCGCCTTGCTTGACCGCAGGCATCAAAGGTCGGTCTATTCATCAAGGTCCACTGATCTGCTCAATCAAGTTGCATTTCTGCGGATATATGTGCTACATGTGGTACTCCGTATATCCTGCTATTGCCGAATGACTTGCTCCGCCCATACTCGCCAGACTATGATCCATATCAAGAGGTAGTATCAGTTGCTTTCCACTCAAATACGTTCTTGAGACCCTCAACACCACTCTTGTCACCGAGGTCAAGATAACCACAGATGCGACCGAGGGGATCCCACTTTCTCCTGATCTCCATCAGCTTCTTGCCGTTCTCGTCAGACCAGTACTTGGTCCGTCTGTGCTGGAAGTCGGCGTCACCGAGGTAGCTGCCCACCGCCTTTTGCTCAATGCTGCGCATGTTATCGTGGACCCAGCTCGTGCAACGCTCATCGTCTTTTTCATCTTCCCACAGAGTGTACAGGGCAAAGTAGTGGTCCGAGTGCATGCTCAGTGCCATGTCGGGGAGGGGCCGCCTCGACGTGGGATTCATGGCAAAGTAGAGCGCAAATGACTTTCTGCTGGGCAGCGTCGTAAAGGCCGACTCGAGGACGGCAGGCACGTCGGCGTCGTTCTCCACGTAGGCGTTCTCGCTACAGTATCGATGCTTGTCTGGGTTGGCTGCGGCTTGTCGTTTATAGTGTTCTGCCAAGTTGGTGGGCTGGCAGAATTGGTCGACCAAGATTGCATTGCTTGGCCTGCTCTCGTGGAGGGGTCTCAGAGCTGCTTCTGCCTCTGCCTGGTCTTTCTTGAAAGCGGTGATTCCTGCGACAATATGAATCTCATCCGAGTCAGGCGGATGAGTGGCAACAGAGACGATTTCCAGACCCTCGTCCGCGGTAGGGCATATCTGAATTTTGTTAAGCCACACATTCTTATGTATAAGGTCATCTCATGGCAGCTTACATCAATCACCCATTGCAGTACTTTTCTGTACTCCGAGATTGGGTAGACATATGTCGAGTCAAACATCTTTAGCAAAGGTCGAGTGCGAAGGTGGAACTTCGTCACCACAGCAGGGAAGCCTGTGAGAATAATGTCAGCATCCTATCAGACAGGTCAGTGTTAATGGCGAGGATGTACCTGGACCACCACCGCGTGCCGCCCAAAAAAGGTCGGTATTCTCTTGCTCGTCGCAGTGGAGCTCTCTTCCGTCGGCGGCAACGACATCGATGGCAGCAATCTGTTGGCAAGCCCAACCCCAGTTCTGCATAAAGTCAGCTGGTGATCAGTCGTAGACGAAGTGAATCGGTCAAACCTTGCAGTTCCAACCCATGCCGCCCTGCAGAAGAAACCCGCCCAGGCCGACATCAGGACAGTGGCCGCCGGCGAACATGCGGCCCTTTTCGTTCAGGAACGCATTGATAATATGTCCCGTGAAGCTGGGGGAGCACGACACAATGTGCGTCTCCTCATTGTAGTCAAGCTCTCTTAGACTTCCCAGGTCGATCAGGATGGCCTCGTCCCGAACGCTCCACCCCGCCCAGCTGTGGCCGCCGCTGCGCACCGAGACACGAGCATTCTCTTTGATGGCCGTCTCGACCGCCCCCTTGACGTGCGCAGTCGTGGTGGCCCGGACGACAGCCTTTGGCCGCCTCGTCAAGTCGCGCCTCTCATTGAAGACACGTCCCCACGCGGCCTCGTGAAAGTCTTTGGGGTCCGTCGAGTCCCTATACACTATAGGTAGGGCATTGGACGTTGTTGAGGCACCGATATCACCCATTGTGTATGGCAGTCCGCTGTCGGCAAGGTGACGTTTTCGTCGTCAAAGGATTGTCTTGCTCTTGAAACAAGCCACCTAAAAGGATACTGTAGAGCCTTTTTATCACCTCAGTGTCCTCCTTATCAATAAATAGCCTTTTCACCTTGTGGGAAGGTCGTTTATATGTCGCCGTCTCAATGTGACTCTGGGACGATATCCAGGTACGCGGCGCACGTTTCGGGTGCAGCTCAAGAACCCCGCAAAGGGCCCCCCACGTTCCGGCCGTGCAGGTTCAGCTGCGCCGGCTCCTCACTCACAGGGCTCATAGTGCTGAAGTGCCCTACGGAAGAGTGGGCAGAAGATGCCTTAGGTAACGTACTACACTGTGGGAGAATTGCAGACTCATTCCCATACAGGGCCATGAGTAAGGTTTGGCAATATTCGATCGGGAATCAAATGAAATTTGACCATATTGATTCCTCATCAGCGGAGCTCTTTTGGAACCTTGGCTACGCGTTCCGGAGCATATCCCCAAAAAGTCAGAGCACTCAGACCTCTATCAGCCACTAAATGTCAGTGCTCGCGGGCACATATTGGGGCGCCATGATACGTTGCTCCACAAAAGCCGTCACCTATTCGGGTCTATTTCAGGGTCCTGGCGTCAGTTGATAGATCTCCCGCTTGCCCACCATCCGAAAGCATTCCCACGGATACTCACATGATGGTTGTACCTGAGTCATGTTTTATGATGAGTTCGAATCTGACAAGGGCTGCAATATTGAGATGGGGTGGATGGGAGTCGGACTAACCAAAATCACCCCATCTAGGACCTCTGAACAACAACAACAACAACAACAACAACAACAACAACCAAAAATGGTGGTGCTGATGACAAGGAAGCCCTGATATAATTCTGATCCCAAGGAATAGATAACAACGATTTGGTAAGGATGGCTTCGTATTAGGTATGGCAAAGACGACCTTCTTAATAATAAAGAAGGATAATAGAACCATCGTGCTTCCTCCTTCCATCTAAGAACTAGAGGTCAAGACTATATAAACACAAAAGCGGGAAAAACAAACACGTGAAAAACAACCACGTAATCAGGCCATTCCTTGCACCAGCTATCGATGGGCAATCCCATCCACCCTACCACAATATCTCCGCTTAAGTAATAATGATTGTGTGACGGCCTGGGCAGACGCAGAACATCTTCCGATCCGCAGGTTGTATCGTACCTGGTATAGGATCGTCGTTGACCTCCGCTGAGTAATAGATCAACCACACACCCAACTTGTCGAACCATGCGTTGTTCGGGTCTGATTGTGGGTTTATTGAACTGCCTTCCTCGCTAAGCCTCATGCTTCGAATCAAATGGGGCTTCGATACGCAGACTATCGCCGAATCAATGCCCTGAAGCCGTACTCGCACGGAGTCCCTCTTGATCAGGCTGTAGATTGTACTCTCAGCACGTAACAATATGCAAAAGCTCAAACCAGTCATGTTGCTCCACGTCCGTCACGAGGCAGCCAGAGCCGGCCACTCTGCCTTGTTGAAAATTGGAAGCGGCTCGCCTGGGTTGCCTTGCAGCCTTATTGTAGAGGAGTATGGAACGATGACCCATATTTGAAGATGACCATCGAACGAGCCTTGCAATTCTAGTTCTCTTGAAGAGAGGACATTCTCAAGTCATCCGCCTGATCACACTGTTTCTCGATTCGATAAAGTGGTGCAGGCAAGATGGCAGACGCTCAGACTCACTTTGCAGCTGAGCAGCCTGGGCCCTGTACAAGGGGGTCCGTGATGTTCCAGAAAAGCTGCAACGCTTGAAGACCGACCTCGATCAGCAAATCGCTATTGCAAAGTATGTGCAGTCTAGCCACGCCTCGTTCTGGAATGGGCCGCCAGCTGCTTTTGCGGTTTCAATATCACTCGATCAGCCTTTAGCCGACCATGTAGTGACGATGGAACAGCTGCTCGACGTTGTGAACACCATAATGAAGCCAGAAGCAGGCATCGTTCGTCGAAGCTGGAATGCCTTGCGAGCCACGCAAAAATGCAAAGAAGCCATCGCACTTTGTGATGCACTGGAAAGGAAGAAAAGCAACATCATCATGTGGCTGTCTACTGCCAACATGTGAGTTCCTGATACTAAGGCTTGCAATCCATGGCTAAATGTTTCCTAGGGAATTGTCGTTAGGCATCAAAAGGCTTGTAGAAGGTGTGGAAACCAAAGTCGACAGGAATTTGCATCTCGCACAAACTTTGGAAGGGACCTCCATACAACAAGATCAGCAGGTTTCTCGGATTCCCGAGCTATTTAATCTTTTGAACAATACACACTTGGCAGTCGCTGAGCTTTCGCATGGTACTTACTCCTCTCAGCAAAAGCTGCTCGCCATTGCAGCAAACACAAAAACACACGTACGAACTTTAAAGGAACAATGGAAAGAACTATCACCGACGGTATGTCAAGACCAATATCTACATAGCTTCGTCGCTAACATGAATATTTAGTTTCATGAGTTTCGAGACATTGTAAAGCAAAGTGCGTATCTACAACACTGCGTTGGTCCGCTAGCTTAGAGGAACCAAAGTCTTTCGACACTAGACATTGATAACGCTGCCCGAGGCAATGGCGATGCAAAGTCTATGGTGCGACGCAAAAGTGGCTGCACATGTCGAGAGATAAGTAAGACTACCAGCATGACACCGTTGCCATTTTTCCACTTCAGAAAGATTTTCAGGCAATATCACTATCGAAACTGCCCACGATCAAGACCATCAGCAACAAATTTGGAATATTTGATACGAATAGCACCTCCGACTTGGCTTCTCGCCCAGACCATAGATCTAGGAATCTCCCTCCATCTTTCGAACGCTGGAAACTCATGGAAGATTGCAACATTGATCATTGGTACTGCCAGATTAGTTGATTCAAAAAGATCGCCCTTGTTCCAGGCTGTTCGGAATGTACGTCGACTTGAAATTCCGGGTAGACGCATACAACCAGCAGATATAAAGTGGTTGAGACGGACTTTGAAGGACCTCTTGACTTCTCATGGAGCATCGGTTCACGATGAGGATCATCTTGGAAATACAATTCTGTTTGTAAGTGGATTCGCGGCCCATGTTTACTGTGCTCTAACTTTGCATAAAGGCTGTCCTGCACTTGTATCTATGCAGAGCAGTCTCATCCTATAATGATCCCTGTCGAGAAGAGTTCTTTTTGTTGATTCAATACCTCTTGGAGCTTGGACTCGATCCGAACATTCACCGCCAAGCCGGTCAAAATGCCCACACCTGGGATATGATGAGGGCACGTGATGGTGGAACTATCCTCGACATGTTTGCATTTGCGCTCATTGAAGAAGATGCGGATTGTTGGGAAGAGCAACGAATCCGCCGTTTAGTGTACGAAAAACTTATCGACAACGACGCACACTTCTCACGCCCGTTAGGGATCACTTCCAGACGAATTGCCTCCGTATGCAAATTTGCACATTTCAAGGAAGAGATGCGTGAGCTGGTAGCCTTCGAGGAGCAACGTGAAGGTATGCGATGTGGCAGCTCTCCCCGTCTTTTGTTGAATACTGAAACAAGTCGATGAGTTTGCAATTTGATGGACTTGATGATTGCCATAATTCAACGGAATAAGAATGATTTCAATCGATTTATCATAAAGGATGACATACACGAAGTATCAGACGCCAAAGGCCTGACAGCCGTTCATTTTGCAGTATATTGGCCATTGGCGCTGCGACAACTCATTGAAGCAGGAGGCGATGTCAACTGTGAGGATAGTCTTGGTCGTCGGCCCATACACCTCGCCACGGGCTGCGGTCAGGGAGAGGCCGTAAAAGTTTTGTTGGAGGACGATTGCTCGCTCTCGACGCCTGAATACTCTTACAGTCTCCTGCAGGAGTCTCTTAATCAGGGTCGGAGTTTTGATCATGTCACCAATAGCACTGCTGATGCACTGATTGACCGACACCCGACTTATTGACTGGCGATGTCAGTGCTACCGGGTCTGTCTCCTCTCGAAAACAAGTTTGGCCAGCATTTGTTTGACGAGGAAGAGGCACCAAAGCTTGTAAAAGCATTAGCCGAGTCTGATTGCCACATTTCTGCTTCATTGAAGATAGATTGGCACAGCATAGGTTTGTATGATACGGCAGAATCCCACGGTTGCCTGAGGTTGACACCTGATCTTGCTGAGCAGCTCTGGAACGGCGGGTTTCGTCGTGTGGATGAGTCCGACCGCCGGAGCAACCTGACACCAATCTTACAAAGCTGGTACGGGGCTGACTCCGAAATGGTTTCATGGTTCATCCGGAAGGGTTGCTCCCCATTCTCCGAAACTCCCACAATGTCGCACGGCGGACTTCATTTTTATGCAGCAAGAGTAGGATATCCCGGGTACCACTTTCACCACGATCGAAGCAATATACCTTGCCACCAAGGTCTGCTAAAGCAGTTGATGTATGATGAAAGTAAGTGGCACGATTCTTGCGACTGTCTCTGCTCTTTCGGCGGATGCACTCCCATTTCCATCGCGATCAAACAAAAACCACCCCGGATGCAGACAAATTACCAGATCATGCTGGGTCTAACAAGATCATTACACGAAAAGCTCTTGTATCGACCGGAGTATGAATCAGTCCACAAACAACATCTATTAGAGATCCTCGTCTTCGAGAAACTCAATCTCAAGCATTCATGTTGTCACGCTGGGACATTCGAAGCCCAGTGGACCCAGCAGCCATATTTCTGGGAGGAAAAGAGAGACTTTCATGGGTTGGAGGATGAGTTCCGTCGAAATCTCAACAAATGCAACTCCAGAATATCGCGATACGGTTGTGCGCTTGCCGAGAAGCCTGTATGCGCTATCTTCCGTGAGAAGTGCGACAATGAATATGCGGGTGTCGCTGAACTTTAGGATTTTGATAGCGATGGCCCAGAACGGAGACGGCCGTGACCCCGAGAGGTAGATAAAAGTTGCTTGCGCATTACCACTCGCGGTTTGATCATTCCAATCACAGGAGCTTCGGAATGTTTCCTTTAGGAGTGACCGTATTGAGACACTGTCGTAAATCCAATGATCCACCTTGTATTTACAGGTCCATACCCTGGCTTGTAAGTTGTCCTTTGCGGATTGTTCTTCCATTTTAGCTTTTATGCCTAGTTCCGTTCAACAATAAGTCAAACGGCCAGTATAATGATAGGTAATACTGAAGAGATAATAAAAAAGAACCCGTGCAAGTCAGTATACGTAAACCTTTGTTTTGCGAATGTGCTATGGCGGGTAAATGATGCTAAAGGATTCCGGATGTAGCTCTGCCGATGTCCAAGCCGCCTTAACTCGCTCACTGGAAGTTTTACCTACCTACACTGCTATCAAAACGTGACTCTCGCGGCCACGAACAATCAGTCAATGTAACATCTCGCATTGGAGGAGATATTGACCAGAATTACCGGCAAAGGTGCCTGGAATAGCCACATTCTCGACGAGCTTGGACTAACCACTCTTATAACTCACCACCCGACGTCAAGCTGATGTCTACAGATATTTGCCAGATTCCTTCTATGATGAACTTTCACAGCGAGCTATAGATGTGTCAAATGATGGTAAAACAGCAAAGCGAAAATTCATTTCCTGCATGTTTATATAAAGCTTTTCATACTGCATTGACCCTGGCAGCATGCTCATATACCAATGGCTGTGCCTCGGCATCATCCAAAAAGATAGTGAAGCCATCATCATTGTTGCGGCCATAGGAATAGTTGGAGAACCCAAACTGCCAGTAGAGATCTGGCATCTCGTACTCCTCCATGATGCTCTGCCAGCCGCCAAGAACCGCAACTCTTGTCTCGTTAGCCGCTGCTGTCTCGTTGAGGTACTCCAGTCTCTTCTCGGGCGTCAGCCAGCCATACTCCTCGTGAACGACAGGCTTGTTCGCCGCAATGCCGGCGGCAGCGTGGTCCTTGATCCATTGGTTTGTCCACTCTACCGTCTTGGACCACCAGTCGGGGTAGGAATGAAATACGCCAAAGTCGATGTTGGCCAGGGAGATCTCGTGATCAAAATTTCCACCATCGGCTCCAGAGTACGCCCAGTCATCAGAGCCTTCGGGCAAGCTGAACTCGCCCTCACCACCCCAGGTGACCAGGTGATAAGGGTCGAGAGACTTTACGTAAGTGCTCATTTCATCAATCCACGATGAAAGAGTTTCCGTGGTGCAGTTGCCACTCGTGGGAATGTTGCGCGTCCCGTCGGCAGCGCAGCGAGGCTCATTGATCAGCTCCCAAGCAAAGATGGTAGGGGAGTCGCGGTAGCGGGTGATGAGAGTTTCGATATAGCGCTTGTATGCGTCCTTGATCTTTGGTAACGTGTAGAACTGAGATTTTGTGTTAGGGCTTCACTCTATCAGGGGCCACTCATCGGAGAAGAAGCAGAACTAACATCATCGTGGTACTGCCCACCCAGGTTGAGAGTGTAGACGTCCATGCCTCCGTAGTCTGCCCAGTTGTTGGTGAAGGTCACAATGAGCTTGATGCCAGCCTTGGTGGCAGCTTCGACCACTTTGTCAAAAGCGCTGACATCGATAGTGGAAGTGCCGTTGGCGAACCATTGGAAGACCACATCAGTAGCACCAGCACCCTCACTACCATATTGAGGCAAGCCGTCGGGATCGTAGGTTCTGTTCTTGTCATTGAAGCCCCATGTTCTGAAGACGTTCAGACCAGCATCCTTTGCAGCTTGGAGTCCGAGTTGTACGTCTGATTCATTCTATATGTGGCCGTCAGTCCCCTCCTTTTTGCAGTCAAGGTCTTTTGAGCAAACTCACATTGTTGAACGGAAAGTAGTACGCGTTGCTGCCAGCAAAGTAGAAGTCCTCTCCGTCTAGTTGAAACTTTGTGCCATTGGTAGTCACAAAGCCTTTCGGTGCAGAAGTTCCATTTCCAATAAAGGGTCGAGCCTCGACCTGAGTTGCGAGGAGGCCCAGCCAAAGAGTGTTTGCAGAACTTGTCCACATTTTGGCAGATGAAAAGCACAAGTCCTACGAGTCTTTCATCGCTGGAAGGGTTGAAAGACTGCGATCCTCACTATAAAAGCTTCTTGTGTCTGTCGGCCAAAGCTGTCGACTATACCGCATCAATGGGGGCGGGGCGTAATGACCCGAGGCACCCATTTGGGTGTAGGTCGACCGTTGTTGTAGTGCCACTCAATTTGATTCGCGAGATCCTCCAATCACAAACACGAGCCCCTCATGGATGAGATTGAATTCGGTTAGCATACCGAGATCTTCATTCTGTTTATGCTTGGGTTTGCATTGGCGATGCTCGGCACGCAACGCTGCGGAGGCCTTCCCGCCCTGCCGAGAATGATCTGTATTTGGGGAATCCTGGGCAACTTTGAACTGCTCTCTTGAACGTCATGGAATACTATGACGTCTAGCTCGGCCGTGACGTGAAGTCTGTCTTGGGGAGGTTTTTCCAGGCAGATCCAAGGTTCATGGATAGTTTTCGCCAATTTTATGATTTATTCTCCGACTTGTCGTGACCAGCAGTTGCGACCTCTAAAACATCCTTCTCCAGACCTTCAATGTGGACGAACATGATTCCAGACTGCTCGAGCTTGGCCTTGCCCGAGTTGTTGTTGACAAACGTTTCCGGCTCTTTCACGCCGACATAAACCGTCTTGATCTTGCCCCCAATAGCAAGCACTCTGTCAACACAGGGCAGGTTGCCACTGAGACGAAACGAACATGGCTCCATGGTGGTGTACAGAGCCACGGTATCCGGGAGGACCTCAGACAGACGGGTCGGATCAACACCGTGCTTCGTTGCCAGTTTTTCGAAGCAGCATTGCTCTGCGTGGGTGTTCCCAGGAAGTTCGAGAGTGTATCCAGTGGACAGGATCTCGTTGTTTGTTACGTCCAGTAGCACTGCGCCAACTCTGTAATTCGTTGGCTTGGGAGGGGACTGTGTCGCGAGGGATAGAGCGAGCTTCAGATAGGCCTCGTGATTGCCTGCCTCGATGTTGTAGTCTTGACCCTCTGCCATCTTGAGTGAACGGAAAATGGACTAGAAAATGTAACGAGGTAATTCGAGGTTCTTTATATCCGGTCCGACTTGACACAGGGAAAGTTTGCGCCAAACATTGAAGACACTGGATGGTTTTGGCAATTGGGTTACAGGTCCAGCCCCACCAACAGCAGCAGGTTACCCCGCGAAGACCCTAGAATTGCTTGCATGACGTTACGGCCAGACGCCCAATCCACTAACGCGTGCGACGCGTTCTTCTACCCAGGTGCTCTACGCGCTGAACAGCTCCAAAACTTACAGAGACCACAACATACCTCCATCTTTCCTCGCAACATTGCAGTATCCAGTACAGCCTTGAAGCTCACTGCCCAGCATCATGTCAGACTCCGAGTCAGAAGATCTCCCGCAAGGAGGCAACATCGATCCCTACGAGCTTCTGGGAATCGATCGCGAAGCAACAGCCGAACAGGTCAAGTCCGCTTACCGGAAGCAAGCCCTCAGGACACATCCAGGTACGAACTTGAGCTTCACCATTTCTCAGCTGGCAACTACTCTGACGTACCCACAGACAAGGTCTCCGGCTCAAATGCAGAAAAAGAAGAGGCCAAGGAGAAATTCCAGCAAGTCGCACTCGCCTACGCAGTTCTGTCGGACCCGGCACGGCGGAAGCGCTACGACGCCACGGGCGACACCTCAGAGACCCTCAGCAGCTCCGACTTCTCCTGGGCCGAGTTCTACGCCGAGCAGTTCCGCGACTCCATCTCCGAGGACGCCATCAAAAAGTTCGCCGCCCAGTACAAGGGCTCGGACGAGGAAAAGGACGACGTCCTCGCCGCCTACGAGCAGTTCAAGGGCAGCATGGACAAGGTCTACGAGGTGGTCATGCTGAGCAGCGTCCTCGAGGACGACGAGCGCTTCCGGGCCATCATCGACGAGGCCATTGCCGACGGGGACGTCAAGGCGTTCAAGCCCTACACCAACGAGAACAAGAAGACCAAGGACGCCCGCGTCAGAGCTGCCAGGGCCGAGGCCACCGAGGCCGAAGAGTACGCAAAGGAGCTCGGAGTCCACGACAAGCTGTTCAACAAGAAGAAGGGCAAGAAGGAGAAGAAAGACCCCCAGGCCGATCTTGCAGCACTCATCCAGGGCAGACAAAAGTCGAGGGCAGGCTTCTTTGACAATCTGGAGGCCAAGTACGGCGGCGGATCGTCGGGCATGCCCTCAGAAGAAGAGTTTCAGGCTATACAGAGCAAGCTGGGTAAGAGAAAGTCGCCTGCAGATGATGCTCCCAAATCTGGCAAGGGCGTTCGCAGCAAGAAGTCCAAATCGTGATGGTTTTGGTGATGGATCAATCAGCATGGCGTCGAGGAGTTCAGGTAACAGGGTCAAGCAAGGTTTTCAAGTAGGGTTTGTACTGGGCATTGGTTTTGGTTTTGGTTTGCTCGTTGATATGTATAGTACGAGCCAAGGTGTCTCGAGACTACTCACAGGATCTGGCCAACAAACTTTTTGAGGTCATGGTAACGTGCTTGCCTGTTCGGACAAGCCAGCTCAGCAGCTGGAAATTACTCTCATGAATTGCTCATTACATGTCTAATCTATCAAGTTACCACCCAACCATCTTTGTGGCAATATGTATCCATCTCCGCTGCAAAGGCTTCTATCCGGTCCATGATCCAGCCAGATGATACGTGCTCTTGTTTCACGACATTATCCTTCCACTCTTGCCGTCGTCCAAGTTTTACTACAGAGGAAGTCTTGCATTCTCGGGTTTCAACGCGGAAGGAGAACTGCAGGCATCTAGCCTTCCCTTGACAAGCGGCGCGGCAGTCTTCCAACGTATCTGCAGAATCTTCATCGGAGGAGAGGTTGTCCCAATCATCTAATTGGGTCCGAAACTTTGGCATTACAAGATGGCGAAAGACATCTGCGTGTCGTAATAACGACGAGTTCTACCAAATGTTAGCCAACATCCAATATCTCCCAAAATGCAGCTCGGGAGAGTTACCTCTAGATTCCATTTGTCCTCAAAGTCAGAAAGCTCACGTATATCAGAAGGAGATACGTGGTGCCATGTCATGGCATTGTAGCACCACACTTTAGGATCTGGTCCCGTGACCGAGTTGTTGTAGTCTGTCTCGAAAGGGCTCTCGCCATGGAACGTCGGCCAAGCTTGGGTAAACTCGACTTCGACATCCCTCAAAGCCTTGCCAAGCACACAGTCGCCCGCCCAGTGATGGCCGGTGTAATCCTCATATGTGTCGATCTCTGCAACGTAGTGATCAACGGCGGTCTTCAGCGCTTCATTGGAGATGACGAAACTGGAACCACCATAGGCGAAAACAACATCTCCAATGATCATCTGCATTCCCACATAGGGTGTCGATGGATCATGGTGTTCCAACCAGGACAGTAGTGAGCGCCAGTTGATGTGACCATCGCACTCGGTGAATATGAACCATTTGGCGTCTGGCCGCTGCTTATAAGCTTTCATTGCCAGCGGTAGGAACTTCCACTTGTCCAGCTTCCAGCCTGGCGTGTTGCGTCCCCTATTCGAATTCGGTGCGGATGCCCATGCGGTCTGCTCCTCTGCCGAGAAGGCCTCCCGTCCGCCTTCCTTGAGGCGGCGATAATAGGCAAAGTCGGGGTGTTGGCTCACGATGCTCGGGCTGACTTCGTCCAGAGCATCTGCGACATGGTGGCCGTCGATAGTCTCCCCAAAGTCGGACCAGATGCCATACGAGTCTTGCGGCAAGCAGCGCAAGGTGGTCTCGAGATGCACCGGTAGTTTCTGCAAGGCCTCGCTGGCGCCGGTCCTCAAGACTAGGAATATGTCCTCAAGGCCATGCAAGAACTGACATGGCGAGTAAGTCGAGTCGGACGCGGCATCAGAGGCCGGTGGTGATTCGACAAGAGAGGGACCCGAATCTGCTGACACCTTATCTTCCTCAATAAATGGTGCCGGATGCGAAATCTTCTCCGTTGGAGTATACTGTCCACGATTGTTCAGAAGCAGACCTCCGAGCGTCCACCAGATAAGTGCAACAGCCCCCAGAAACAGCAGAAAGTGCGAAGATCGTGGTGCTGAGGAGAACCTTTGGAAGAGGCTCTTCGTGCGAGGCATGAGGCCGCAGAACAGCGGAAAGTGTTGGCTGGAAGACAAAGTTCCACCACGAGGGATTGAGAATGAGATGCTCGAATGGGGGCCGGATTTCGAGACTTGAAGAGCTGAAGAAGTTGCTACCTACATGCGTCGTTTGACGGGGTCGCCCGGGTAGCGCTTACCACCCCTGGATTGTTGCATCTGCGCCGTGTGACGGAAGCAAACGTGATGCAGTAGCACCAGGATCGCACGCAGGCATTAGTGGTGTTCTGCAATTGGCAGGTCGCTGGAAATGGAATGGTTTGCATATATCGACAGGGGTCGGCGCTTGGGTCTAATTATGATACGAAGAACATGCAGCCCTGTGTTGATTAAACATAACTGTGTCTGGCTCGATGGAATTATTGCCAACATAGGATTCTGAATGCATTCAATTTACGGTGAACGGTCTGGCAACAACAGTCAGTATGTCCGTCCCATGGCGGAGTAATCTGGATTCTGTACCGTGGTTTGGAAATCGCTGATTGACATCTTGACATGGCACAGTGATGCAGTCTAGTTCTCGCGAGTTCCGACTTGGCATCGAGCGGTCGGTATCCTGTATCCTGACGCCTAGAACCATCAGCAAGCAGAATATAGAAATTGAGTTTCGAAGTATTGTTGGTTGGTCGCGCCAACTACTAGCTCGTCAAAAATCATCATCTTTTTGACAGAGACATCTCGACTTTCTGATATTGTGTCATCTTCTTCTTATCCAACCAGATGTAGAGCAATAAGAGACGAATAGGATGTTTAAGGTACTCTTTGTTTCCTATCAAGATGTACTTGCACTGAAATACCGAGAGACTGACCCGATGGTTCACAAATCTTTTGATATCGATATATATATATATATATATATATATATATATATATATATTCTTTTTGAGTGAACACAGATTTTGCTGGAAATGCAGAACCAACATTATATTTTACATGGCCCAAGATACTGGATTCGCTTCAAAATCATTTGGATAGCGAATCATTTGGCGGCCGAGAGATGGGTTACTAATGCAATACAGGCAAAAATCCGCCTTGCGATCGAAAAAAAATGGATGGCCAATACTCTCTCCGAATAGTGGAGATTATAAGCAGTGTTTATCAAGATTGTTTCTCGAATACTGCTTCCAATGACGAGGTGGCTCGCACATGAGGTAGACTTGAATTCTTTTCGCGTTCCTAGACCACGCAATAAGTCTTGTTCACTGTATAGGACTTGCTTTTTATGCGAGACAGAGGAGAAAGAGAGATGGGACTTGAGTGCAATCCATGAGTTTGGCAGTGTGACCAACCAAAAGTCACCTGGCCAACAGCTGATGTGGGGTCAGCTCCAGGCCCCGACGCGTTGAACTTTAATCGATTTGGTCACCGTCGCTGAAGAATCGCACTCCACCTCATTCTTCAAGCGAGACACTTTCCCCAGCTCTGGGTCAATCTACACTTGGATCAAACCCCTTTTTGCTCTGCTGCCGCTCAGAATTCTGCAACATGCCATGACAAGTGTGCCTACTTCGCCCGATTATGAGGAGTATCCCCAGTATTGCTACCACTTGTCCCCCACCATCACCAAATGGTGCCCGCTGCAGGCAAGCGATATCGTTCAGCTAAAGTGGCATCCTAAGTTTGCAGGTAATTGTCTCCTCCCCGCTACCTTGTGTAATTCCACCGTGTTAATGAATCATTTCAGGCCAAGATGATACGTTCTTTCACTTGAACCATCCTATCAGATGGGTCCGCATAGTTGGATTGATTGTAGCTATCGACTCGTTCTACGGGCGTCGCGTCTACACCGTTGATGACAGTACCGGCGTGTGTATTGAATGTACCATCAGTGTCGCTCCGCCTATTCAAAACGAGGGTGGCAAGACGGGCAAGGATGCAGAGCAGGCCGAAGGACAGGCGGCGACAGATCCGTACGCAGACATTGAAGTTGGCATGGTAGTCGACGTCAAGGGAAATCTGAATCTGTTCCGGGAGGAAACACAGATCAAGATCCAGAAGATGCAGCCAGTGCGATCGACAAACCAGGAAGTCGAGTTTTGGAACAAGATCAAGACTTTCAAGTCGGATGTGCTCGGCAAGCCTTGGGTTCTGGATAAGAAGATCTTGCGGCGAATGGAGAAGGAGAACCGGACGGATGCACGGAGCCGCGAAACAGAAAAGCAGCGGAGGAAGACCAAGGCGGAGGAGCCCGTTCGGCAGGAACCCAAGGAACACCGACAGCATCAGCATCGCAGCCACGCGCACGGAACCTGTGGCTCGAAAAAGCCATACAAACCGTCGAAGCTGAGCTCGGTGACAACCGCAGAGAATGCCCAGTACGACGCTCTAGGGCTTTAGGATCATACGACCATGTTGACATTTATGTATGCGGGCCTGCAACAAATTGATCTCAGCCTACAATGTCCGTCCACCCAATCCAGATCCGCGCGCTGCAGAGACCACCGCCATCCCGGCCTCAGTGCCTACATGAGCTCGCAAATTAGCACAGAAGCACACTTTGAGACGAGATAAGTAACAGTTTATACAAAGATTCCCGTCAAAAAAGCACTGCCCTTTTAAATTCAATTCAACGTCCATGCCTTGATATGAGTGGGGCGGGGCTTAGCTCACCCACCACGTCATTCGCTTTGGATGCCGGTAACCCGACACTGATGTTGCTGTTGCTACTCGAAAACTGAGATGCGCGCAGGCGCAATACACATTTAATTGCCAGGGCATCCAGCAGGAAGTCACAATCAAGGAGCGCAGTGGAACTTCCGCCCGCATCGGGCCTGGATATCAGCTCATCTGGATCTTGTGTCTCTGTACAGGCTCAGCAAGTCCCCCATCTCCAGAAAACCACCACCTATTCTCGGCCTCAAACCCGCTCCCTTTCAACATCCTAGAGCCTATTCTTAGATATTCTTTACCCGTCAATCTACCTCAGGACCTGATATTGCCCTTTCTATAGCTTTTGGCATTTCCGCGACAGCCCCGGGTCTTCCACTTTGCCACACAAAAAAAGGTAGTTAGCTCTATTTCTTGAGACATTCTCATTCTTCAATCCGGATATCGCGTGGCCCGGGCAATGTCTCGGCCTATTTCCTATACGACAGTCTCCTCGAGCACCACTACCCATTCCTCGGGGACCATGTCGAAGAGGATCTATTGTGGTGGCCGCGTACAAGTGTAGCCCGTATACAAAACCTTCGACCTTCGACTTTCAGCCGGAGCATATGGTGTCACGATTATCCACGTTTCACATTAGAAGCTCGTATATCGCCTTCAAGAATATCGTACTTGGCATCAAACAATCGTTCAAATAAACATCACCACATCTCGCAATACCCTACGAATCACGCTCCTGAAATCTATTCCCACTTGAATTTACGGCTGCGGTCTTGCCAAATTATCCCATGTCCCTTTTTATTATTGTGTAATCATGTTGCTGTACTTCTTGCTAATCATAATCCAGATCAACCTTGTTCAAGGCGCGCCATTATCCTCCCAGTCGACCGGAGAAGACTGTCGTTTGGACCCGAGAGAAGGGGAGAAATACCTTCAGCTCACAGCTGTAGCTGTCAAACCTGCCATCACCCGTCCTTACAGAGAGGGTTACCTCACTGTCGCATCAAAGACGACCTATAATCCCTACAGAGAAAGCTATCTTAGTGTATCAGTTAAAACAACCAGTATTCCTGGCAGTATCGTCCAGATACCTGCATCGCCAACCGTCATCAAACCCGACACCACAGGGACCCTCGTGAGCTCTCTAGAAACCGACGGAAGACCGAGCAGCCAGCCTTTTCCGACGGACGAGATCCCTACTCCTACTTCGCTCATACCAAGCTCCGGATCAGTCTCTAAGACATCCACAAGATCAACGACTACACCCACGCCGACCCAAAACATGGCTTCGCAAGATGTTTTTGGAGCGCCCATCGCCGTCAATTCCCCAGCGGCAGTGTTCATAGTCAAGTCAGATCATCCTGTACCTCGCCTTGGCATCTCTGGGCCTGGGCCGCACCAGACAAACAAGTTTTACGGCAATTTCAACCTCGGGAATCAGAATGCACCAGCTTATGTGCATCCGTACGCCGTAGCCTGGGCCAAGGGTCAGGGAGCATCGGCCAGCTGGGGCTTATCCATTTCACATATCGAGGCAAGCCAGCGGGTCTACGGTGACCAGTCCAAGGTCTCGGGCGTTAATGCCGTCAAGTACTATCTCAACCCGGTCGGCATTCAGTCGCTATGCTTATCGGCTGCGGAACTTGGGAAGACGACTGCGCTGACTCTAGACAATATGGATACACAATCTGTCAACGTCAACTTGTTGGACAAGTCCGGAGGCAAAGTCCTGCTCAAGTTCCCACTGGTGCAGGGCATGGCATTTGTAACCGCCATCTACGCCGGGTCGACACCCGTGATCAACTCTGGCGTATTCTTCAGACAGGTCACCAAGTCGATCCAAGGTCCCAAACCCGGTGTGACAAAGTACACCATGTATCTCGAAGATGGAAAGACTTGGCACCTATATGCGTATTCCCTCTTGGGACAAAGCTTGGATCTCAATGTCGTCAACAACGGCTTCGCCAAGGCTGACAAGCCCTTCAACGGTATAATACAAGTTGCAAAAGATCCTGGCGGCGCCGAGAAGATCCTGGACACAGCTTGCGGCTCATATCCAGTGGGGGTCACCCTGTCTGGATCTGTGTCCGGTTCGCAGGGGTCCTATACTTTCAACTATGCGAAGGCTGGTATTGCAAACACCAAGCTTCTCATGTATGCTTTGCCGCATCATGTAGATTGTTTCGACGCGGCGACTTACGGGGGCAAGACTTCGATCCAATTGCAGACCACGACGAAAGGAATGGCTACTGCCGTCTTTGGGGATTCTTGGACCATGGTTGAGCCTAACCTGCCAGTATCCATGGACTTTGCGCCCTGGGACCCGAAGACAGGGCCAAAGAAGACGCTAAAGCAACAGTACATTGATACCATTGCGCCGGTAGCCCTGAAGGAGATATCACAGAACGTCGACCAGCAGTCAAACCAGAACTCCATGTACTTTAGTGGAAAGGTGAGAAAGAAGAAAATCGCAATTTCGGAAACACTCTAACTCTTTACTTTATAGGCATTGACAAAGTTTGCGTATCTGTGCTATACTGTGCACGATCTCCTCGGAAACAAGAATCTGGCGCAGACTGGTTTGAACAACCTCAAGTCGGCATTCACCCGTTTTGCGCTCAACCGACAGCAGTTTCCTCTGTACTACGAAAGTAAGTCGACGCCGTAGCCAGCTGAGCTGAATATCCTAACTGACCAAATAGGTGCTTGGGGCGGGATAGTGTCCTCGGCCACATACCAAACCGGCAATAATGGTGCGGACTTTGGTAACACGTACTACAACGATCACCACTTCCACTATGGTTATTTTGTCCTAGCTGCTGCAATCATTGGGTACCTCGATCCTACCTGGCTGACGAAGCCGAACATTGACTATGTCAACACTCTTGTGCGTGACATCGCCAACCCCAACAGCCAGGACAAGTATTTCCCCGTATCGCGCAATTTTGATTGGTATCATGGTCACAGCTGGGCGCATGGTCTCTATGAGACTCTTGATGGCAAGGTCAGCGATGTCATTTTTATGTCACTGATGAACAGAACTAACATCAACGCAGGATCAAGAGTCAAGCTCGGAAGATGCCATGCACGCCTATGCGATCAAGATGTGGGGAAAGGTTTCTGGGAACGTCAACATGGAAGCCCGCGGTAACCTGATGCTGTCGATACTCACTCGAACGCTCAGCAATTACTACCTCTACACGTCGGACAACAAAGTGCAACCTGCAAACTTTATTGGAAACAGGGTCGCGGGTATCCTGTTTGAGAACAAGATCGATCACACGACCTACTTTGGCGCCAACCTCGAGTACATCCAGGGCATCCACATGCTGCCTCTGCTACCCAGCACCAAGCTCACCCGGTCCGCTAACTTCGTATATCAGGAGTGGCAGACGTATTTCAACAACGGCCGCGCCGATAAGGTGGAAGGTGGCTGGCGAGGCATTCTTTACGGCAATCTGGCAACCGTGGATCAGAATACTGCCTGGAACTTCTTCACGCAGAAGGCCTTCGATCCTGCATGGCTCGACGGTGGCGTGTCGCAGACATGGTACCAAGCCTATACTGCAGGTATGTTCTGACTTCAGGAGAATCACACCCAAGGCATGCAACCACTGACACAAGATGCAGCACTCATGTCGTAACGAGATGCTGGAATGACTTGATGATGAGAGGATTTATATCAAATAAGTAATGAAATCGACGTCTCGAGTTGATCTGCACCATCAGATAGAATCAGTGTATTCGTAGAACTAGACCGCAGATAGTTATATGCTCGTTCTTATTGTTGGCGGCGGCGGAGTAGACAGCTGGATTGAGTGCTTGGGTATGACAAGCTTAGCGCGAGCGACGGATAGATTCGGTGATGCAAGTCAAAGCTCTGGACGGGGTGTGGTAGGCGCATGGTATAAAGTTGGACTTAGGTGACATTATTATTGCACCTTTTGTTTGCTACCTAGTTAATCACCTCTGTATGTATAGTGTCAATCCTACAGTCATAGAATCTATGTTAGTGTTGTTGCAAGGAACAACTATGTTGCATACAGATACCAAGCCTCGGGCTATGATATCTTTGGTAAATAGTCGACCAATCTTTGTTAATACAGCTTTGCTGCGCGTATGTATTGCCCAGAAAATGAAGCTTCTTTATTCTACTCTAAGTTTCCGAAAAAAAAAAAAGGTTACTCAGTACCCTTTCCAGTAGATCAGCTCCAAACGCCGGATAACCTGATGTTGGTAGATCAGCTGCTGGATAATCTTCGAGGGTGGATCGGCAGCCGGATAACCAGAAGGTAAATCAGCATCTTCGCCGGATAACAGGGGGCCAGATGGGGCTCGAACGCTGTGTCTTTGTTTTAGAGCAGATCGAGGAGCCGCTACACCATCTGACCCGGAGTCCGAGGGTTTGTTTTGTTGGTTGGTAACGATGCCGACCACTTGGGCTTATAAGGTCTCCCCTACCGGCTGCTAACGCAGGGCCGTTTGTCGTTGGCACTAAATGGTATTTGAAACGACGTCTCAATTCTAAGGCGCATACAAAGGGTCTCTATAATAAATTTGCATTTTGGTTGTATCTTTCGACTTGGCTGGCGACCCCTCGTTTGGGCTAAAATTGCAGTAAAGATTCACTGCGATTTCAACAAAAATGGCTGTTTCTATTTTTAGAATAATTTCAGTTCTGGAGCTTGTAAGGCCTCTTTTGCATGCAGAGCCTCATCACGACAGCAAGTCCAAGGTTACTATTGGCGAAAATCACGTGGAAGCGTCCTCTCAGCAGGCAATGCAGGAACGTTAAAGACCTCAGCCTTATTTTGCTTCTGGACTGGGTAGCACCGCGTCTATTCTATTCCTGCTGCTCCATGGCCATCTATCCGTCAATATTTATAAACACAATTAAAGATACATCGCCTTGTGCAGAGCTTCACAAAATAACGTAATAGCTCTCGATCCAGCTTCTAGCACGGCGTCCATTGCGATGAACGGGTGAGGCTGGCCCTTCATGATGTTCACATCAGCCGCAACGCCAGCCTCCGTCAGCTTCTCGGCAAACTGCTCGCCCTCAGTACGAAGGACGTCGAGCTCGCCGAGAACGAAACACGCCGCCGGCAGCTTTGACCAGTCGCCCTTCCAGAAGAGCGGGCTGGCCTCGGGATGGGCCCAGTCCACCTGTTTGGGCAGGTAGTGGCGTCGATACCAGAGCATCTTCTCTGCGGGTAGGGCTGGGCTGAACTGGTTCTCCTTCCAGGACTCCTTGTTGCTGGGAAAGGCCGTGTTGTCCATCACCGGCACGGACAGCAGCTGAAGGGAGAACTTGGGGCCTCCGCGGTCGGCGGCTCTCTGGCACATGATTGCTGCCAGGTTCCCTCCCGCCGAAGATCCTCCCGTCGCCAGCTTGGTCTCGTCGAGGCCCAAGATCTTCTTTCCGTCTCCCAGCGCCCAGACCACGGATTCCCAGCAGTCCTCCACTGCAGCAGGGAAGGGATCTTCTGGAGCGAGCCTGGAAAGAATGACAAGTCAGATTCCATGAAATGGTGTTTAACAGAGCAGTGGGACTTACCGATAGTCTACTGACACCACTACACACTTTGCGCGGGAGCACAAGTTGGTAGCAATGACGTTCTCAGTATCAATGGTTCCGAGGACCCAGCCTCCTCCGTGGAAGTAGATGCACACGGGCCACCCGGCGGCGGGCTTCTCTCCTTCGGGCGTGAAGCACCGGACCGTGACATCCGGACCCTGGCTCTCCTTCCTGGTGATGGAGTGGTCGGCAGTGCTGGCAACGGGCTGCAGCGGGCCGGCTCCGGGGATGAGGATGCCGCTCGACCTTGAGGCTTCTACGGGCTGCAGGTGGACTTGCTGCTTGTCGAAGATGTGCTTGTTGTAGAAAGCGGCGTATTCTTCATCAATGCGACCCTTGGTCGACTCGTGGAGAGGATACGGAGGTTGTGTCTTTCCCGCCATGATTTCTGTTTTGGTTGAGGTGTGTAATACGAATGTGGCAACTGGTAATTGTTGGTGATGAAAGTAGGTAAGTGAATGAATCGAAACAAATGACACAGCCAAACGCCACTTTGAGCAATTTAGACTGAACGAGACAGAAAGCAAGTGCTTCCGGTTCCTGAGCACTTTCCCCTCTCGTGTGCGTGGATCCGCCGCTACGGGTAGTAGCTCGTGGAAGGGACGGGGGTTCGCCGAACTACGGAGCACGGGGTACGGAGAGTCCGTATAGTCGCGGCCGTTCTCGGATGGGTCCGTTACACCATCTCACGCGACTCGAATCTACTTGCCGGTTTCATACCCTCACACTTGTATGTATCCAACCTGACCCGGGGTGGAAATAGAAAAATATCGTGTTCCCTGGCTTTGGCGTCCGGGTATAAGCACCAAATGCAGTCGGTAAACGATCCGAAGTCAACCTGCAGCAGCCCCGATTACCCCACACTACTAAGATGTCCCCTCTTCACCTTAAATTATGCCCCTGCTCATCAACCTCCAGTCGATTCCTCTGACTCGGCACGATGATTGGAGAGAAGCGATACTACTTTGCAGCTTATTCAATCTGCTGTTCTCGTCAAACCTATTCCGGGCAAGGAGCAAGATGTAAGGGGCACATGAGGGCAGAAAGGTCATCTTTCTCTTCGACTTCATTGTCTTGGACAAATGTTCAATTCCTCTGGTTCTGTAACCGTACTCTGGTTCTGTAACCTTATTCTGGAGCAGTGCTTGACAATGTCTGATTCTATACACGACAAGGCCCCACAGGATCCCGGTGTCACAGGTGGAAATGTTGAAGGCAAAGACTCGGCGTCGGCCGATACGGCTCGTGTTGTCGACCCCGTAGCCGAGAGACGTCTCTGCCGGAAGTTTGACCTACGGCTTTTGCCCGTACTGGCGGTCATGTGTGAGTCGTACTCTAGATCGAACTTGTACTCCGAGCTGACGATCTACGTTTTGTCGGATTCAGACATATTTAATGCATTGGACAAGGGGAATCTGGGAAATGCTCAAACAGCAGGTCTGACAGATGGTAAGCAACATTCCGTAACCTCCAAGACCATACTCTGACAGGTCACAGATCTCGGCATCCCAAAAGCAAAGTACAACCTCATCGTTTCCATATTCTTCGTGCCGTACGTGGTCTTTGCGCCACCAATCGCCATGATCGGCAAGCGCTTCGGCCCTGCCCGCGTGCTGCCCATTCTCATGCTGGTCTTTGGCTCCATGACCTTGTGCACCGCGGCCGCGTTCAACTTTAGTGGCATCTTTGCTCTGCGCTTCTTTCTCGGCGTGGCGGAGAGTGGTTTCTTTCCGCTGGTGATCTACTACCTGACGACATTCTATCGCCGGGGAGAGCTCGCGCGACGGCTGGCCATATTCTACGCAGCCTCGAATATTGCCAATGCATTCAGTGGTCTTCTCGCTTTCGGAGTTTTCCAGATCGAATCTCCTCTGCAGTCATGGCGGTACTTATTTATAATCGAAGGTTCGCTATCTGTTCTTTTCTCCGTTTTTGCGTTCTGGTATCTGCCCCGGGACGCTGCATCGGCTCGATTCTTAAAGGACGACGAGAAGTCGCTCGCCTATCACCGCATGGCTGTCGACTCGTCGTCGATTGTGTCGGAGAAGTTCAATCTCCGGGATTCGCTCAAGATCTTCAAGTACCCGACGACGTACGGCTTTCTCCTAATCGAGATCTGCCTTGGCGTGCCTATACAGTCAGTAGCACTCTTCATGCCGCAGATCATTCAGCGGTTAGGGTACAGCACAATCAAGACCAACTTGTACACGGTAGCTCCCAACGTCGGCGGGGCTGCAATGCTTCTGATACTGGCCTTCAGCTCTGACTTGCTACGTCTGCGATTCCCATTCATCATGCTCGGGTTCATCCTCAGCTTTATCGGCTTCATCATTTACGCCGCCATTACCGACATCCAGGCCCAGATCAACCTCGCCTACTACGCCTGCTTCATGATGGTGTGGGGCACGTCGGCGCCATCGGTTCTGCTGTCTACCTGGTACAACAACAACATTGCCCACGAGGGCCGGCGCGTGCTCCTGACGTCTGTCGGCGTTCCTCTGGCCAATCTTATGGGCTTGGTATCGAGCAACATCTTTCTCCCCCGTGAGGCGCCCAAGTACCAAACAGCGTTGATTACCACGGCCACTTTCGGCGCGATAGGCGCATTTGTGGCAGGATGCTTGGGGACTTACATGATCTTTGACAACTATAGGCGGAACTGCAAAGCCGGTGTAAAGACTGTGGCGCGCGATGTACCGACGTATAAACTGCGCGATGGACCCAGTGTCCCAGAGTTTCGATGGTTTCTCTAAGTTCTGATTGGGACTCAATACCGTAAGCCTTGCTCTGCAGAATTTCAGGATAAATATTTTTTAGAATTGGTACAGGCTGCTTTGGCATCTGACGGTGAACTTGGAACTTTGAGCTGGCTGCACGCTTCGCGTGGCCAATGGTCGGAAAGCCGAGGCGTTTCCTCCGTACCCATGGACTATCCAGACCACGACCGACGCAAATCGCATTTTACTTGATATTACTCCAGACTTGAGGCAAAAGCAGTACTAGTGCTCTATTTGCAAGTTGTTTAGCGAGCTGACAAGAGATACGGATGCCTGCCTCGGCTGCTGAACATCTTACCCCACATCTACGCATTATAAGCGTCGTATCGTGGTTCGCAGTAAGCAGAAGTAGGGAGCGCCTCACATACACACGCCACAAATTATGCAAACACATATGCGTGACAAGGCTTACAATTGAACGTTCTGTCCTGAAGAATTGGCCTCGGTTGATTAAAGTTACTAGGCGGTCACATATCGAAACGACGTTTAAATGTAGAGCTGACCCTGCGTACTTGATGTACTGTACGACCTGGATGGGGCTTGCGTAGGATTGACTATAGTAAGCTTAGGGGCAGTTGTACGCTGGCACCCTTGCCGAGGCAGCGAAAGCAGACACATATCGCAACACGATCAAAATCCACTCTATACCATAATTGAACTATATATGCCAAGTACAGAATCATCGATGGCAGTATTTTTTGATAGACAGTATCACCGCATCTTCAAGAGTCCATTCAGTGCCATCCTGCTCACAAACAGCCAAAATACAACCAAAACCTTCTGCTCCGCCTACATAGAACCTTTTCGCAATCATGGCTATTCCGCAAGACAGGACAATCAAGACACTCAAGGGGTCGTTTGTCCCGGTAAGTTAGATCAAGACACGGTCATGCCATTTTTAGCCACAGTTGCTGATGAATCGTTTGGTGCACAGAACAAAAATCTTAGCGATTCTCAAGATGAAATCATGACGCTTGTAAGTATCATTTATTATTTGCGACTCAAGCCTTGCACAAGCATACTAAAAATCATACAGCAAGGCGTACCCTACGCGCTCCGCCAGATCCAGAAGATCGCCAAGGTCAAGTTGGGCTTCTCCATGGACCGCTACTACCCGGAAAAGGTGCCCATCGGCCAGGAGGACCGGGAGGTCTACCAGATGAGCATGACGTCGGAGATCTCGGGGCTGGGCATCATGAGCACGGCGCCGCTGCGCGCCCTCGGCGTCAAGACCAAGAACACGGAGACGCACGTCCTCGACGGCGTCGAGTTCACCAAGGACGAGCCCGTCGTCGGCAGCCTGACGATCCGCATGCGCTTGTGCGCCGTCGCCGACCTGGCCGCCGAGCGCGAGGAGCTCGGCGGCTTCCTGACGCAGGACTGGCTCGCCCGCGCCGCGCCCCGCGACCACGTCGTGCGCTGGTCCGTCCGCACCAACGGAAAGAGCGGCAAGGACGCCTGGCGCTCCGAGCAGGTCTGGGGCATTCTGGATGGCCGCTACTCGGGCAAGATCAAGATGACCAACGGCCTGGGCGAGAGTGCTTCTGCTACCCTGGTCTACGACTACGTCGGTTGAGTTAGATGGTATTTTCTTCTGCCTTCTTGTTTTTTCTATCAAGTACTAGTAGGGTTCGGTTGGTTGTGATGTCTTGGGTTGCATTTGGAATTGGATCATTGCTCAGCGTACTGGAGTTGAAAGGTCATGACCAATAGCATAGAATTCCTATTTACTGTTCGATTCTCTCAAGCCGAATCTCCAATCCCGCTGGCCGTAGTGTCAAGTTTGGGTTCTCCACCGTGTAGCTCTTCTCGACTTTCAGGAATCGGTAGTTCCTCACGAGTTCGATCAGTATCGTCTTGATCTCCATCATGGCAAAGGCCTTGCCAATGCATATCCGAGGTCCGTTGGAAAACGCGCCAAAGGCATAAGGGTTTGACTGTTCGGCTGTCAAGTGGTTCCAGCGATCCGGGTTGACCTCATGGCTGTCTTGGCCCCAGATCAGTGGGTTGAACATGGCCATTGAGGGTGCAATGTCAAAGCACGTTCCTTTCGGAATGAGATGCCCTTCAATGATGAGATCTTTGTCTGATTGTTTGTGATACGTGGTTGCTAGCAGTGTAAGTTCTTGAGTTATGCAGCCTGTAGGACCAGGACTTGGGCTTACCTGGAGAGTAAACGCGCAAAGTCTCCTTGATGAAGTTTTCCAAGTATGTCAGGCCGTCGATCTGACTGTACGTAGGGTCTGGAGTGGCCCGGAATAGGTCTAACATCTCATTGCGAAGACTTTGTTGGATGTTCTGATGCTCAGCCATTATCAAAAGACTCCATGACAGTACGTTGGCCGAAGTGTCATGTCCTGCTGCCATGAATTGTAGCAACTTCAAGTTGATAGATCATCAGCAGACGTTCGGCCGTTATTTCAAGGGGTTTCGGAGCTTACATGACCCACGAAGACTTCCTCTGACAGACCCGTGATTGAGCCGCCCGGGAGACTTTCTTCCACCACTACAAAAAGCACTGTCAGTCATCTGTTACCGGATCGCATACTATCCTGTTTTGTGCTGATCATATCCATTGCACGCCATCTTCCCTCCAGCGAAAATGCAAATTGCTTACTAAAAGTGGTCAGATCTCGTGAGTTGCTACTTTCGTATGTCCCCTGGGCCTTGGCAGCTTCGATTTCACCAAACCTCTCCCTGCGCACTCTGGCGAGCGTATTGTTGAGCCACCACATTGCAAACTTGAACTCGCGATTTGCTTCCAGTGGTAGCCAGCGCAATGGGATGAACCCATTGAAGTATGTAAGCAATTTCCCGACAGGGCCTGGAGCGAAGAAAATGTGATATGCTTGTGCGAAAGAATACTCCTCCTCGGTCGATTTCTTCAATGTATCCTTGCCCTTGTATCGAACGGTATTCAGGTGACTCAACTCTTTGCCTACACCGAAGGTGATTCGCGAATTAGCAGGAACTTTACAAGCATATCGCGTGGTGCCGCGCGTTTTCTGGGGCCTGTCAAGTAAGAGTTTGGAGAACGTGTAGACTGACCCAGAATTGAGACGCCCATGATGTCAAGTGTCGCCTTCGAAAAGGTTTCAATGCACTCAATCACTCCTGTTTTACCCTCGTCGTCGCCTACACGGATAGCGCTGTCAAATACTGAGCCTATACCACGGGCCTTCTCCTTGAACAGTGGCTCAAGCTTGCAAATGTTGGAAGCGGCGAATGGGACATTCATCATCTTTCGATTGCTCCGATGCGCTTCGCCCTCTAGACTGAGAAGCCCTTTGCCGATGACTTCTTTCGTCATGCGTATGAACCAATCGGGCTTGCGGAAGGAGTAGCAATGCGTCTGGAGGACTGCTTTGTACGCGGCTGGGCTGTTGGGAAGAAGGAACTCTTGATTGCCGACGCCGAGATATCTGATGAAGGGGGCATCTGGCCACTTGTGCATCCACTCGTTGAAGAGTGTCACTGGTGTTTCGGCTCTCAGGATATTGACTGTCTGCCCCAGGAACAGATGGCCACCCTGTAGAGGTCAGTCAAAATCCCACCTGTCGCGCGAAAGGGACTTACGCTGGGACCCGGAAGATGACGGAGAGGTGAGAAGTAGTTGGGATAGAGAACTAGGCGGTAGTACTTCAAAAGGACGTAATGTACTAAGAAAAGAGTCAAGACATTGCCAGCAGTCAAGTTGCCGATTGTCGTATTCTGCCACTGGCGGAACAAGAAATTCTCAGCGGCAGTAATGATAGCCACGGCAGCGATGTCCATCTTGGAATCACTTGCAATTCACACTTTTCTGATCGAACAGTGCTTGGACTCGCACAAGCAAACTCCCACAATAAACTTGTGAGGAAAGCTCTAGGCTCAGTTGAAGTGAGGCAATCTCTATGGGACGGTGATGTGCGCGAGAAACCAGGACCCGACGCGGCAAAACGACTGACGAGATTGTCACGTCCCCGCCCAAGGTCGGGCCGAAGTCCAGAGCGAACCACCATTGTTTGCTTGTTCACTTGCGCAGGTGCTTGTCGGGCAAGGGTATCTATGCAGGTATAAATATTCCAGGGTTAACGCGGCAGCAATTCCCAGCGGAACGGAACGGTGGACCCCCTCGCCGGATCACTTCCCCGAAAGAGTGATGTGATCCAATCACAGACACGATTATCCAAAGCTCCGTTTTCAATGACACCATTTCAAAGTGTGTAGACAGGGCAATGGTCCCAGATATTTCACCGTCAATACGTAGTTCAGTTGACAGCGGAGCAAGGGTCTGCTCAAGCATGTTCGTTTTGGCTTCTCCTTATCCGTTTGACAATCGCTGAGCCTGCGAAATGTCCCAGGATATTGGAAACGAGCTTGGCCGGGGATATTCTGATGTGCGAGTGATTGCTAGGTGGCAAATACGCGAGAAAATATACGTAGTGACCGGCATTTTCCACGATGTAAGGGACACATTTCACGCGATTGCAGTGTAATGAACCTTGTTCAACAGAACGAGATACTCTTCCCAGATAACAAAAACCAAGGCACCGTCTCAATACTTGGGATTTCCCGTTAGCTTGAAAGTAGATACCATTCGAATCCATTCGAGTATCCCCTGGAATCCTGCCGTGGTGGGCATCAAAATTGGAAGGGTTCGGTACTCAATTTCACGATGGCAGAGCTTCAGCCGAGAGCCATAAAGCCGGAAGGCTTAGCTATGGCCATGATTGTGTTCACCATCGTCCTATTCGTCTTGAACACAACTGTCGTTGCTTTGCGAATATGGGTTCGCGCCTGGATGTTTGACGCAAGAAAGGTCTGGGGCTGGGATGACACTGTCATCTGCATGAGCTATGTAAGTATTTTCCTTTGCCTTTTCCGAATCACTTTGTTTCGACGAAAAAGAAATAGAAACTTTGTCTAATACTTTCGTTTTCTTACTTTTCAGGTTGCGTAAATTCCCGGCTCGACCTTCGCCATCCTCGCCGCGTACCATGGAGTAGGAACGCGAGACTCGAGACTCGATGCTGCTCATATCGCGATGGGCGCCAGCGACCTGGGCTATTGGGAGATAGGCTACGCGGTATCCGCCAATCTGGCAAAGGCTTCCATTGCGCTCGCAACGATGCGAATCTGCACCGACCGCCGATACATCATCGCACTGTGGGCCTTTATGCTTTCGGAAATGGCCATCTCCCTCATATGTCTCATCACATTCTGGATCATCTGCAACCCGCCTGAGGCACAATGGGACACTTCGCTGGGCAGTTGCAAGTCATACAATTTGATACCTCTTCTCAGCTGGCCTTTCAGCGCGGTAAACCTCATCTCGGATTGGGCTTGTGCAGTGGTACCATTTCTGATGATGAGGAAACTCAACATGCAGAGGCGATTGAAATATTTTATCGTAGCCGTCTTGGGACTAGGTGGTTCTGCCAGTATAGGTGCTATTGCCAGGTTTCCCTACCTGAAGCACTATCTGATACCCGAGGACAGACTTTGTGAGTACTCGGAAGCCCGCCCCGATTTGTACTATAAGCTAATCACTTGAGCGTAGACTATTTCGGCTATATCATCATATGGTCAATGTTGGAGAACGGAATAGGCATCTTTGCAGCATGCTTGCCACCCCTCAACAAGTTGATCACTTTTTTCGGCCCCAAGTCAGACTCAAGGCCATCCGCCAAAGCAGGCGCAAAGGAGACCATCGGCGGTACGCCGCTGTCCACTCTTGGTTCTTTCTCGAAACACAGAAAAAATTCAAAAGCAGCACCAGTCATGTTGGATAGCCAATGGAGCCGGCTTGCTGATGAGGAATCCAATCCCGACTGTCGACGGGAAGCGTCAGCCTCATCACGTTGAAATTATTGGAATAATGGGTATATGGGGAATTCCAAGAAGAGAATAGAAATAAATCTACACGATTAAGGGAAATTCTACTGGTATACAGCCCGAACAGGCTTTACGTGAGAACGAACCTCCAAAACATGTCCTTGTCCTCTACGTTTTCTGGGCCACACTTTTCGGCCCTCCAAGCATTCCATGTTTCCCCATACATGATACCGGAGACGTAGGCCTCGCCAATTACCTTTGTATGTGTTGCCAATTGGTCTAAAAATGATCGGCACGCGAACACCGCTAAACGGGCAGATCTGATCACCAGATTGCATGACCGTTGGTCCGAGGCCAATAGATCCACTTTCGGTTGAAAATACTCTGCGCTGAGTGCATGCGACCCCATGCCCGCCGTATGGCTCGTGGATCCCCGGATGTATCCCCGGACCTGCGGCACGACCGTGTTCAATTGCGGCTTGACACTTCTCGACCGCTTCCAGCAAGCGATCAAAGCATCCCGTAGTGTCCGCATCAAGTTTTCTTGGCTCCCGATTGCAAGCTGCGAAGTCGCCAAAGTGGTGATACTTGTCTGGCCTAGGCACACCTCTGTGAGTCTTGCCGGCTGTGACCAAGTCGCAAAGTTCCTGCAGATTCATCACTTCGTCGCACTGCGTCCGTACAGGCTGGTACAGGGTTGGCGAACTTGTCATAAATGTGGCTTATAAGACCTGGCGCGTCACGGCTGGCCTCGTCGCGACGAATAATCGTGGACACTTTCTGGACCACACCGTGCGAAATACCATAAGCCACCAGCTAGCCGTTCTCCCAGGGATCTAAAATACAACTTATAGAAATCCTGACTACCTAATTTGCTAACGAAAACTTCAAAAAAGCTTGAAACCTCCCGGAACATTCTCTCGGACTTATGCTTGCGTAGTCGGGTATAGCTGCTGCTCTTAGACCATGGTCGGCGGCGCACTTGCTCAGGCGAACTAGAGGTAGATATTCTAGATAAACTTGCCCATCTATGGTTTTTCCCTCGCCGCAATACTGCTATTCATACGCGTCAAAATTAGCGGTCCAGTGCCTGCTTTAAATACGACCGCAAAAAATCCCAATACTCCGCCTGTCATCTTGGCATAGGGCAAGCTTAGTGACGTAGATTATTTTGGCAACACGCTCTTTATATTAAGTATAATCGCCGTACTTTTCGGACTAATCGAAGGAGGCACCACTCCCTGGTCATTATGGCGCATTATCCTGCCGCTGGTGCTCGGAGGTGTAGGATAGATCGCCTTCCATATTCAACAGCACTATGCGAAGCAGCCTAGCGTCCCGATACGCCTGTTCGCGAATCGTACTTTAGCGACGGCATACCTTTTGACGTTTCTTACATCTATCCTTATTCAGGCGTCGGCTTATTTCCTGCCGATTTATTTCCAGGCTGTAAAAGGAACTACCATTTTTTAGTCTGGTATAAACTTTTTGCCTATAGCTATAGGAATCTTAATATTCGCTGTCGCAGCTGGAATTCTCTTAAGCCACTTTGGCCGCTATAAACCGCTGTACGCAATATTATTGGTATTTTCGGTACTCGCGTTTAAATTTCTTACTCGCCTCGACACCGAAACGCCTATAGTGGTATAGACTTTATACGAACTTATAGCTAGTATTGGAGCCGGTCTAAGTCTTTTTGTGTTTCTGCCCGCAATTATGGCCGGACTTCCGGAGGCATACGTGGCAGCCGCCAGTTCCATTTATAGCTTTATTCGCATATTTGGCTGGGTATAGAGAGTTACTGTGGCAGGCATTATTTTTAACGCCGTTTTCGACCAGAATTTTGGAAAAATCTCTAACGCAATTTTGCGCTCGCAACTAGCGGGGGGTCAGGCCTACTCTTTTGCTAGTCAGGTTCACTTTATCCGTAATGACTACAGCGATGCTGTCTAGTCTAAAGTGTAAGAGGGGGGGTGGTGGTATTTATAAGTCTCAAGGCCATACGGTGCTTTGGTCTCGCAATTAGTCTTATTTCTTTCTTTCCTGTTGGTTTCGAGAAGGAACTCGAGCTAAGAAAAGACCTCGATACTAAATATGGCCTCGACGAGAGGGAAGTCTAAGGAAAAGGAGGTTCTAAGGGAATCCAACGCATCGGCAAACTCTATACTCCTTGATCAAAATTTCAGTACTCTATTCCGGACTGCCGGGAATGATTATTCGTGCACCATCTCGCTCCAGTTCATGCTCAATGCAACGTTGACTTCAAGCACCACGTTTAAGAAGGCTGCACAGACATTCGTTGAATAACGTCCGTATATCGAGTCCGGCAGATGATGATACTTCGGCCGCCATCAAAAAATATCCAATGCCGTTCTTTCATTCAAGACAGTGGTAGTCTAGCCTCGGAACGGTACGAGCGGGAGACATCTTGGCTTCGACAGGACTTGGCCTATTATATGGCTACCACGGGAAAAAGGCGGCGTGACTCGACTCCACAGTGTCATCGTCAACATGTATGATTGGGCCGAGCGCGCCGCAAATAAATATCAAGACTTTGTCTTGTGTTTCACAATATTCACATGTTTACATTACATCCTTTCCATTCTTCCAAGAATCAACCGCCATCGCACGCACAGTCTACAGCATATAGCACAGCCCTTACGACGAATCTCCAGTCTTTCGATTGTAATTTGTCAATGGTCTCTAAAACCGTCCACATAACACGGGCCTATACGACAGTAAATTAGTGTTAAGAGATGATATGAATGGCCTGGCGTGTAGGGCGATACTGACAATATCTCTTGATCCTCATTGTGTACCGAAAATTTGTCATCCAAGTCATCAGCTATAAACAAGACTCTACAGTCAACGTGTCCGCATTTCGGAAGGTGTCGGCTGGCAAACTTTGGATATAACCAGATGGTGATGAAATGCCTCTTGTGCGGGAGGAAGCCTTATTGCCCATTACGGTATGTCTAGCATCGGCTCGTCAACTTTGACTTCAGTCCCCAGCGCCGCATGGACCACGACGGACGAATGATGCGAGGACGGTACCATCGGTAGGTGGTCACGTTGAGAAACCAAACCGAATTCGCATGAATGAGAGTTCCGTACCAGGAGGCATAGGCTTTTGGTGTACATGCTATTGAGAGAGGTACTGAAGATAGCTATCGCGACTGCCATCTCCAGAGCGAAATCTCCAAATATAAATACACCATTGTCCGCCTTGTATCGGCAAATCTTTAAGCATCTCCATAGCTGCAACATATACTGACACTTGCATTATCCCCATCAGCACAATATCACATTAGATTCTTAGCCACTTGATCTACAAGAGCTTCGAAATGCAATTCTCCATCCCCAAGATCCTCATTGCCGCGCTTGGCCTCAGCAATGTAATCAACGCTCTCCTGACCCCGGCTCAGATCGTCGTCAACATCAGAACGATCACAGTAAAGTCTCAAAACCTACAAGTCACGGCCAAGTCCATCACCGTCCTCGATGGGGTTCTTTTTGTTGTTGGTGGAGGACAGATACCGGTACGTAAAGAAGCCAGGCCTGGCATCAATCAATTTGACCGTCGCTAATGCCACCCGGCAATAGAAAGTCATCACTGGGTTCGGCGACATTGTTGCTGCCACCACGGCCTCCATTGCCCAAATGCAAGGCACTCCTAGGGTGACTGCTGCTGCCGACGTCAAGGCCATTGCAGATGCGTTCCGCGTGTTTGTGCAGGTTCATCAAGCCCTCCTCAACATCCTCATCGGAAAGTCTGGTCTATTTCGGACCGTTCCTTTGATCGGTCAGCCTGTTGCCCTCGTGCTTAGTCAGATCGAGAGAGTCGTCGATGTAGGTGCCAGGTTCCCTTACCAGAGGCTTGCCCTTCTGTCAGCAATATTCTCCCTGCCACGTTTCCCATGACTGACATGAGTCCACTGTTCCCCAATCTTTAGATCATCGCGTACAGTCTCATCGACATCACCCAGGGCACGGCCACAGATATCCTGGACCAGACCCAAAACCTAGATGTTACTATCATCAATGCCATGGACGCTTACGACGGTCTATGATGCGAAGTGCATCCTTCTATGCGGTCCCCATTGATGTCTCAAATTATGGTTGCTAGGATTTCTCGTACTTCCAGGCTTGAGATAGCATTTCCACTTCCTTTGAAACTAGCATAGATTTAATGTGATGTTTACAAGGGCCATCTCTCGAGCATTCTTTTTATCTAATGGGTATTTGATCCCACACAGATTGATGTGAACTCGGCGAAAGCTGTTCAGGGTTATGGCATGTAGACAGAGCAAAGGGCTTGGTGCGTTTAAGGTTTTATTTGAAAAGAGAAAAACGTCCTGCGGATGGGGCTTTTTCCCATTTTATAGACCCGGCGATTATCCATCGATTTGCGCAGCAACCAACCCTGTCAACCTTGTTGTGGTCTTTCCATCCAAATTCGCGTATTATACGCTGAAGAGTGGTCGCCTCCAATACACCAGGACACAGTCAATTATCCGTCAGCCAACACCATGGCAGATAGTGTTCGGAAGATGACCTACCAAGAGTCACATCGGTCTTGGGAAATGCGGCCGGCTGCTTCCCAAGGGCTTGGAATAACACCTGATGGCCCCATGGTAACATGTTGTCGCGCGTGGAGTAATGTTATTGGTTGCGAAAGCCTATTCTCGATTCTATTCCGACTAGACATCGGAAAACGGTTGGAACTGTCCCGAGATCCGATGAGCTCGTGACACTGACGACACGATCGACTGCCGAGTGGTGGCTCCATGCTATCTCGTACCAGCCCGCTGATCAAGGAGAACAACTTTCCTCCAGTAGCCTTTTATCCCCCTCGGCGTCGCGTACATGCAATGAAAGTACTCCAACGACTGGTGCTGGTGGTGTAATGGTCGCAGCCCAAAACCTCCTCGGGGGTCTTCACTGGTGCCCGCTATTACATCTCACAAATATCTTAGGCGCGCCATCACCAGTCACGACAATGCTGATAGGAATACAAGACAGCCCTTACTAATGTCCCGCCATCGTAGAATTGAAGTCTAGGATCTTTCAGTGTAGCTTCTGCACATCAGAGAGATTCGGGAGTCTGGAGGTTATCAATAAACGGGCGTGAACACCTTGCTCTTGACGCCACGACGCCCACGGCGCGATTGGCGCTCTCGTGGAAATCCACGATTTCGCCTAGTATTCCGGTGCATAAAGTCCTGTAGAGAGCAACTGAGAGTAGCATCAAGTCGACCAAGCCATCCGCGGAGGCCCCAATCGAAGACTTGAGTGGTTTCGTGTCCTCGCGGGCCGTGTCTGCTTTTCGCGCACAATATCCCCCCCCACCTAGTCAGAACCGCAGTCACCTGAAGATTACCGGCCAGGCTGGAGGGGAGATTTAAAATACTCAGAAAGGACAGCTTGATGATACCAGATCTTTGTAATTGGTACAAGGTCGGGCGAAGGCTCTCCCGGATTGGTCAAAGCCCAAAGCTACTGTCATGTTTTGGAATGACCTGTGCTACGTGCATCTCTCACTGACCGACTCCCTGTGTAGACTGTTATGACTAGTATCATTAGGCACTCAATACCAATGCCAAACAGATACCAGCAAGTACTTGATCAATAGCGAGACTGCGGACTGTGTGCTGTTTCCGCGGTTGGGGGAGTTACTGTTGATTGTGCCAGGCTCAGCTTCGCTCAGGGGGCAACACCAAAGGACTTGCCCCCGTAGACCCAGTGCTGCGAGTGAAATTAACTGCTTCTAGGGGCGTTCTTTCCATATAATTCTCTGTATCGGCTTCTCTGAAGGCCTAGACCTTGATAGAGTAATGCTACTCGTCGTCCCACTGTTCCCTGGCTCTCGGTATAGGAGAAGAACCATCAACGAGCATCCTTCGACTGTCAATCACGTAAGGCAGACATAGAGATTGGCACGCAAAGTTATTCAGTCAGATTTCCCCGTGGTAAAGCAGTTGTCTCCATCCACATTGGCCCCCGTCTGCAACGTCTGGAGTGATAGCGAGGAGAAGAAAGCCGAGAACAGCTGGAAGCAATTGGGATACTTTGACTTTCACTATTCCCATGTAGTTGCAATTCCACGGCAGCCCAAACGTAACGTAAACTCTTGTCAGGTTACTTGCAATGCTACATGTCCGAGCACCAGGCGCAGGTACACAGTGAAGGTGGGGGATTAAGACCCAAGTTGAGATCTATGTCACAAGTGATGGATAGAGAGTGTGGCTGACCCGACTGATAGCTCGATTCTGTTTGCTCGAGAAGTAGACTAACCCTAAAAAACAAGAATCCATTCTTGCCAGCTGAAATTTGTCAACTCTGGCCTTGCCATTGTTGACCCAACGAAATCTACACATCGCTAGTCCACTTCGCCGTCCTTCACACCCCACGATACTTCCAAACGACGAAAGACCATCACAGCCACATCGTCTTTTAGAGTTCCTTCCTCCTCGGCTGATCTATCAATTCTAATCTCGCGACTCTGGAGACAACAAGATCTAAAATCGCTAGTCCACTTCGAAGTTTGCCATCGCCCAAGACACTTCCGACTGCGAAGTGGCCACCATCACAGCCATCGCAGCCATCACAACTCAAGCCATGGCAGACCTCGGAGACGACGGAGACGTTGACGATGTGCCGTCGCCTCAACTTGCATATGTTCTCATCCCGTTATACGGCAACGTTGAGGAGAAAGAGACGGCAACAGCCTTACGAATTCAGTTGACCATCTACGAGGATCCGGATGTCGAGACTACTCGCCTCGTCTCGCCTTTCCGACGTAAGGGCGTAGACCTATGCATCTTTGATTCCAACTTGGTACAGGCCCACGACGCCCTTGGAAAGCTTGACGTCAGTCATCGTGTTGTCGGGTCTGAAGTATTCACGCTGCTCTACTGGAAGTTCTCGCGCCCGACAAAGGGCGATGTCGTCGTGACCTACGATGCGCTGCCGCGCAGGGTCGACCGCGACACCGAACCTAGCCCACCGTCCGACCTCCGCCAGGCCTTCGCTGGGCTTTCCAGTATGGGCGAGGGATTCCTTGTTGGGCCAAATGACGATTATGTCTATGACATCAGCGTCGCATGGGATTTGTCCCACTGCCCGCAGGGCACGTCCGCTGTTTGGAGCTGGGGCGATGGACCTGGCTCTATCATTTGCCAATCCACGTTCCGCGAACTTTGCAACACGTCCTTCATGGTCGGAAACATCTCCAGTTACGCGAAGGATGGACTCGGGTTGTACTGTCTTGGAAAATTCCCGGTCGATATCGAAGCCTTGGGCTCGGATGCATGTTCCATATTCAAGCACATGCTGGAACTTTTTGTCGACGAACTAGACGAGTCTGCCAGCTATGACAGTCAGCGCTTTCGCGTCTTCTTTCGATACAATCCTTATTTCGATTCGATGGGAGGTCTCGCCGGTGGCCGTTCTTTCGCGGTCACATACAATGATGCAGACCTGGCAAACCCGCGCCCGCCCGCGGCCTGGAGAAGTCTTCTCAGCCACGAGTTTATACACAATTGGGTCACCTTGTTCGACTCTGGACACGTCAATAATTGGTACGACGAAGGCCTTGCAGATTTTTACTCTCTTGTCTTTTGCCGTCTTGGAAACAAAATGTCAGACGACGATTTCAGGCTCACCCTCAACCGTCTACTCACCGAGTACTACACCAGTCCCTTGGTTGGGCAGTCCATCCAGGAAGTTGCAGAATCATCTGGAAAGAATCCTTATGGCTCCCGAATCCCCTACCGCCGCGGCCTGGCCTTTGCTCTGAAGCTAGATGGTCTGATCAGAGCCCACAACAACACAGGGAAATACAATTCGATCGACAGGCCAGTCCTGAAACTTGTATTCATGCAACGGTACGATGGGGTTGGAGGGCTCAATGATTTTCTAGAAGAGGTCGGCAATAACATCCCTGGAGGCCAGAAGCAAGCGAGGCAGATGTACGATGAAATGGCCTCTGGTGTCCTGGTCGTACCACGAGAGGACAGTCTGGGGCACATGGGGCTCAAGTTCGTACGTCGAGATGCCCCCATCTGGGAGCTAGGCTTTGATTTCGGGGCGGTGACTAGCGAAAAGATCATTCGCGACCTCGTCCCCGGAAGTGCAGCGTCAAGGTGCGACCTTCAGGAGGGAGATACTGTCCTCAACGACCTCTTTCTTGGCGCCCATCAGCAGGACGAAAATATGTCGCTGGATCTTTTGATCCGCCGAGACGACAAGGTACATTCCGTATCATTCGTCCCTCGGGGTGAACAGCTCGCTGAAAGGTGGCAGTATGCTTACGATACTGAGGAGAAAGACAGTATGTAAGGGATTCCCACATTTTTCGACTCGGGAACCAACCTGAAAGCTGCATCGCATCGAACTAAGCATGGGGTGGGATGGATGTAAGCCCCCTCAGTGCGACATTTGATCAACTGCTTCTTGGATATTTCCCAGTCTTTTCCCGCCCCCGATACAGTTATCCCATGACACAGAGACCTTCAATCACGAACGAATTACAACATGAGCAGCCAGATAGCCGACGCGATCTCCGCCATCCGACAGACTCTCCCTTACGCTCACTTAATCACTCCACACGAGGCCGGAGAGTATGAATCGCTGAACAGCAGCTATCTTTCGGGATTTGAGAGTGATTTAACTCCCGCCTGCATCTTTCTTCCCAGATCTAAAGACGAAGTCGCCGCATTTATCCGGACTATTCATCCATTCGTCGGACAAGTCCAATTCGCCATTCGCGCGGCCGGCCGACAGCCTTTGCCCGGTTGCGCAAACGTTCAAGATGGTATCACTGTCGATCTGCGCTCATTGAAGGGCGTCGAGCTACAGGAAGATGGTACTGTTCGGGTCGCCGCAGGCGAGAACTGGGGGTCAGTCTACGAGTATCTGGAGCCGCATGGCCTGGGCGTCACTGGTGGCAAGTCAACGACATGTGGTATAGGCGGCTTGGCAACACAAGGTATGTGTGAAATGGAACTTGTCAGATCTTCAGGGTTTCAACTGATCGTGCTCTGTTTCATCTTCAGGCGGTCTGTCCTTCTATTCGAGTCGGGAAGGCTTCATTTGCGATAATATTGTGAACTTCGAGATTGTCGTAGCCTCAGGCGAGATCCTCAATGCAAATGCTCAGGAGAACTCTGACTTATGGGTCGCTCTCAGGGGTGGTGGAAATAACTTTGGTATGAAGTCCCAGCTACCTGGCATTTCGTCAGTAGACCTCAATCCTAACCGCATTGCGCTGACCATTTGATCAACCCAGGTATCGTGACTCGCTTCGATCTTCGGACGTTCAAACAACATCCCATGTACGCTGGCATGGTTTGGTACTACAAGCCGAGTTTCGAAGGCCAGGTGACGGCTCTCGTGGAAGAACTCACTTCACCGAACGCCAGCGTCGAAACCCACTTCATGCTCAGCATCGCCTACTCGCAACTCTTTGGCAACGGGAACGATGTAGTCTGCTTGAACCAACTGTACTACATGCAGCCTGTCGATGATCCTCCTGCACTGGCTCCCTTCACTCACGTTGAACCACAACGATCGGAGATGAACACGATGAAGATTCAGACACTGGTCGAGGCTTCCACGGAACAATCGGGTGCTGGTCAGAGTATGATAAGGTAAGTACCAGACAAGCGAGATCAACTATAGATAGCATCCAGCTAATGTTCTGTCCCACCAGATGTCTATACATGAATGTTTGTGTCAAAGCCGATATCGACGCAATCACTACGGGCGGTGACATTTGGTGCGAGGAGCTCGAGTCAGTCAAGGACGCCGCCGGCCTCATGTGCTCCTACACCTTACAACCATACCCATTGTCGTTGCTCAAGAAGACGGTCGAGAATGGCGGCAACGTCTTGGGTCTGCATTCGAACACCGGGCCTGTCGTCAATGTTCTGCTCTTGACCTACTGGGCAGATAAGAAGGACGATGCGCGGGTAACAAGCTTCATGAAAAAGGCCTTGAAGCGCATCGAGAAGAATGCCGAGGCCAAGGGTCAGTTGGTTCCCTACATCTACTGGAACTACGCCTTCTCTGACCAGGATGCTCTTCGATCCTACGGCGAGGAGAATGTGCGTAAGTTGCAGGAGGCTAGCAGGAAGTACGATAATAAGGGCGTGTTCCAGACGGCTTGTCCTGGCGGCTTCAAGCTGTTCAAGTAGACCTCTGATGGAATGGGCGAAATCGTGGGCACGTTCTATTAGCACTCAACGTGCCGTTACCGTCTGAAGAAAATAGTACATGAATCCCCCGAGACTTTTGAGCCATTAAGCCAACCAGCCTGGACGCCAGTAACTGGACCTATATCTGAATCGGAACCAATTTTTTTCCCTTTTGCCCTTCCTCGCCGCAAGCGGCGGTTGTGAGAAAGTAAAGTTCTCTAGTACTATGTGCTCAATCTTGGTACATCGATGGAAGTGCTCATAGTTGAGGTTTCAATTGGGCAAACGGTGGCAAGAATGGCATTCCGAGGGTATCTTGGGCAACAGCAGATAAAAATGCAAATGATTGCGTATTGCACCACTAAGATGCCCCAGAAAGCCAGCAGGCGCATGCCCATGACCATCAACTGTTCACGATTCCCGAATGACACTCTATGGGTCATGACCACGGCAGACAGCCAGGCGATGGCCGCCAGCGGCTGTACAGCGATGCTCCAGATGATCCATCGCCCCCATGGGAGCTCGCTCACGGCAAGCCCGACCATGATGATGGAGCCGCAGGCCACGCAGACGACTGTGGTCGAGTACGCGATGGAGATGAAGAGGCTCGCGGCATTGCCACCGCTGCTCGACACGATCAGTTGAAAGAAGAGAAAGATGGCCGATCCGATGTTGAACAGAGTCGGTAGTAGCCATACGTTGTCCATGTAGATGTCCCGGCTGAGCAGATGGTCGATCCTGGAAGTCGCCTCAGAAGGCGCGACGAGGGTGGGAGCGAATGAAGATGATCGTGAATCTTTCGCTGCGTCAAACTCTGTAGTTTTGGTACTGACATCGTACTGAGACTTTGTTCGTCCTGACTGGAATGCTTGTCTCGTCGCCAGCGCAACGCCGGCCAGAAGCATGAGGGGAAGGACTTGACCAAAGTCGAACCTGTTGCTTTCGGGGTCTGCATCTAAGCTTGACTCAAAAGTGAGTCGGTCATTGCCAAGCTGAGAGAGATAATCGCGCTGGAAGGCAAGTTGCTTGGTGCCAAAGACTGCAGACAGAAGTAGCCAGGCAACCTAGGTATGAAGCATCAGTACAAAGCGCGCAAGCCGTTAAAGGAAGTTTGCCTCTTACATCCGCGAACACCGATGTGCAGATGTCGGCAGTAATGCGCAAGAATAAGTAGCTTGCCAATAAGATGTTCTCGAACCAGTATACGCGGAGTCGCAACCCAGGGCCTCGCTCTGTTTGATTGAGACTGGTACTAATGATGCATTTGAGGCGGCGGCGGAGCACGCGCCCTATTGGCGCTCTGATTCGAAGCCGGACGAACCGCGAAGATGTTTCGAAAAGCTTGATCATCCTGACGGTGAAGGACAGGAAGAGGACCGTAATCGCGATCGACGAAATCTGGAAAGACTGCGCCCCTGTGATTGAGCCTCTGTTTATGTCACCGTCTGCATAGAGAGCTCGAACGACCTCGAGGTTGTAGAAACACTGCGCGTCTGGTGGTTAGTTCTCATAACCGGAGGAAATGGAAAGACCAATATCTTTACTAACAGCAGCTGGAGTGGAAGGTTGTGTCCCATAGTATGAATCGAAGACGACTGCGCCGATGGTGGGCGCCATGGCAGATGCCAATCCAACAAACAACACCGTCATCAGAATTAACCTCCACATTCTCTCGTTGGGATTGCGATACAGGTACCCTCTAAGAAAGACCAGACCACACTGGTGCGTCAGATTGGAGAACCAGGCAAGATTGGCCACCATGAGCCAACTCGTCAGGGACATGTAGTCAAAGTCATTGAGAGACGAGAAGCCGCTTAGGAGCATCGAAATACCGGTCAGAAGCTGCGTATCGCAGAGACTCATGACGCACTATACGCGATCAGACGTGGATACGGAGTACTGCTGTATTGACCAGGGCCACGCTCACCTGCCTGAAAGCATCTTCGGCCTTTTCTCTCGTCGATATCTTGTTGAGCCATCGATTCAGACGGGTTGGGATCATTCGACTGAGCAAAGTGCGCAGTGGCTTGGAGGCATTTGCGCAGATGTTGCTAATTAGAATGTCTAGTGGATTTGGGGCCCATGTTGTGTCTTCGTCGCCCTCTTGCGCTGTGGCAGCGGAGTGGCGAAATGGACGTGCATGGGGGTCGAAAACGAATAGATAGTTGCACAACACAATGCCGACTGTAAGCCAGCCGCTTGCGATGAAGCTGATTACAACCTAACGCCAGCACTATAAGCTTAGTCATTCTATAGAAGGCTGATAAATTAGATACGAACCCCTGGACCTTCGATGTCAGCATTGTAGGTTAGTGTTCGGTTCTTGATGAAGCAAAACTCGTATTCGGTCGTGTTGCCCATGTCGAATATCGCCTTGCAATTGCAATATAGTTACATCCAAGGCCGTGTCGTTATCACCGGGGTAAAGAGAGTTTCCAACCGCAGGAAAGTGCATATCAACGGGCAAAAGGGGAAACAATTGCAGGATAGAATGATGTGCTGGCAAGAGCTGAATTTGCACTTTGGGTAAGGCAAACCTATATATGAACGCTCGATGGATGCCGAAGGCCCGAACGACAGCTGCATGCTAGACCTGCATCGAGTGCTCTTCAGATCGGTCATTATGACCTAGGTTCTGTCTTCCTCCTCCTGATTTCCTATCAGCGGAAGCCGGCGGCGCTTCAATGTCTCTCTGATCCCTTCAAAAGACGGTGTGCCACCACACTCTCAATGGCCAAGAACCTTCAACGCGAAAGCGGAGGAACCGGTGTGCTTGATCGAAAGTCCACACTGTCGCGGGGCGTTGAAGTGAGGCCTTCTTATCCATAGGTCATCAGCCCTCTTACGCGTCCAGGGCGTCTGCCGTCTTGCATAGGCCGCAGCACCACCGCCTGAGCAGTGCCTGTAGGTATTGGATGTTTTTAAGCGAGAGGGGAAGCCACCCCGTGGGTATGGGCAGCCATCTTTCCTGGCGACGTATGCCGCATCTTGGTTGCCTTGCGCGAGAAACATCCGGATTGACGATAGCGTCCGACACGTCCGACTTATCAGATCCTCTATAGGGCTGAGACTGGTGTCGATGCGGGCTGGTCCCAAAGCTACAACTCGCATGACCTGTATTGCTCTCATTGGACTACCAGTCGGCCTTGGCCCCCATTTGCGAAGAAGTTCCGGAACAAGGCTCAGTGACCGACGAATCTGCCTCGTCGCCCTGCTCAGCTAGCACAACTTTTGTCGTTTCAATGTAATATGATTGATTGATGACCAACGTCTTATCAACATCTTATCAAAGCCACACTTTTCCATCCACCTTGGTCCCTGAGTGCTTTTTTCTGAAACAAACTTAGGGTTCGAAACCGCATTTCAGCTTCGCCTTGTTGGCACGTGGCTGCCACGTTGGGTCAAATATTGTGAAGCGGGGCGGCACAGCCCAGTCGAGGCTGAGTAGATACTCGATACAGGCAGCCACGCAACGAATAGTTCGATATAAAGGCGGCATGAAACGAAACATGGCAGATTTTATTTGTTCCGGGTATTCGGTAAGCTTTAGGCCAATGGATAGTACTCCCACGATGCAGGACTGTCGAATACAGCGAGGGATGACTGTGACTAAGGCTTGAGGCCAGATTCTCCAGCGTTTCCATGTTATACACATACTATTTTATGAATATTGCGGTTCCATGTGTCGCGTTGTTCAGCCGCGCTTTGGTGCTGAAATGAAAGCCATGGGAACTCTCGATTTCGTTGCAGCGTCGAAAATATGGAGGTGATTCATCGTGATGGAGACGATGACAGAAAAGTAAAAGAGTGACGCTATGTTGGTCCTGGGAAGCGGGCGTTGCCAAACCAACGACGCCACAAGAGAAATTGAGTGCATCCGCCCTATAGGAGGGAGAGGTAAAATGACCTCTTCAGTATTTGGCATGCTCGGAAAAGCTTTGGGACTGTGCGAAGCAGCCAGACCACTTCTCATTCCGAAGAATGCTCCTGGGCTTCTTGGGGCACCAACCCGCGCGCCTAGGCCGAGTACAGAGTATAAGAGACCAATTGTACCCCCCTGACAGCAGCGCCTACCAACTAGAGTGCGATGTACCTGTCGCCTGATCTATCGGCGAGCCTACTAGAGCTCGTCGTCGATTGTCTATTCATATTCAACGGCGCCATTCTCCTGTCCAACTCTGGCCGTTGCACTCTACAGCATTAATGAAAGCCTGTGTGTACTGTGGCTCATGTTTTTCTGCACTATGCCCATCAATATACATAATTTGTTATCCTACTTTCGCTAGGATCTTGCATCATACTGCATGCGGGAGTGACCGTTTCCAAAGCCGATCTATAGTTGTGCCTTGGCCGGTGAGAGCAACAGTGGTTGCAAAATTTCGCCATAGTGTTGGGCGCAGGTTGAAGTCAAGAATAAAGCGCAACGGACGGCCTCGAACTACTCTTGCAAGGGTTCAATGGGAAAGGTGACCAAGGCACATCTATAAACCACTATAGGGAACAGCTTCGACGGACAGCCTATAACATATATCGGTCTTATTGATGTTTCGAAACCCTCCGGGTATAAGGCATGAACGCGGTCGGCCTAGGAAACCGTTAATTTCGGATAACGTTCCTGCACTCTTCTTTTGACCGTCGTACAGTCCTCGGAACTTGCCGTAGACTGCATCGCATACTATTTCGAAGGAAAGGGGAAAAGAGACGATCATTGGGTAATACAGTACCAGCGGGTAGCAGGCTCGGCAGGGGACTCTGTATGATCTGACACATGAACAGCCAAGTCCACTACGAAGTACCAGCTCAACAACACGTCGTGCAAAACAATGGAGAGGAAACACATATTCCGACGTGAACTCTATCTTTCATGTTTGCGATCTTGCACCAATGTGGCAAGTTCAAACGCTGATCCAGCACTTTTGTAAGAAAAAGAAAAAGCCTATACAACGAATACTTCGTCGCTTATTCAGTTCTGTATATTTGCGCGATAAAGATATAAGCATAGCAAAGTCAGATTCTGGTACCAAGTACCTCGATGTTCTCGCTTGATGAGCGGCTCTAGTCCCATCGCACTGTGTATGTAACCACACTTGTTGGTATAGGGAGTATCCGACTCAACCCGAATGGTACCTAGGTATACAGAACAATACACAGAGTTATATACCAGTCAAGTTAGATGGCCCCGCCAGCACTGCTCAGGGTCCAAAGTTGCCGCCACACTGTGCACATCTGGGGTGTAACGATTATAGAGAAGAAGGAGAAGAAGAAAGACCGAAGCCAGGCACCATCCAATTTCGGTTTCGTGTGAACTGTACCAAGTGGGGGAGGTAGTTGGCGCAGCCAAGTGCCGGTGATAAGGAAGAAGGTGGATGGCGGACCGGATCGGGACCGGGTGTGGACGTGGATGTGTAGAATGGGGGAAATGTGGGATGTTGAATGTTGGATGGAAGGCGGACCGGGCCCGGCCCGGCGTGAACACAATTAGGGACCGGAACAGGTTGATATTTTGACCTGATTAGGCGCCTTGTGGATGGGATTCTAGAGTCACTGCCGACGTTGTTTACGGACTATAAAATAGGGGAAATTTGTGATGGGGCACTTGACCAGGCCTTATCTTAACACATAGCTAACACAGGTTTACGGCCACAAAGCTTGGCGTGGCGTTGGTAGCCAACC